>JARYZH020000092.1:1206876-1749433 GCA_030021035.2 Notholithocarpus densiflorus | reverse complement strand
GAAATATCTCCACTGCAAAGAGTACCAGTGTTTTGATACGCTTTTGCATTGAACTCTGAAATTTAAAGGTACCCGAAGCAGGATTTCTGTCAATAGAAAATCTGGGAGAATATACATTGTTTTCTATATAATAATGTAATGAGACAAAAAGATTTCATAGATTCAGTGGGAATTGAATTCCAAATTTGTGTGGGACTGGAAGTCCAAAACAGTTCAAATTAAATATTCACCTAATATAATGGGATAGATTTCATAGAGACTCAATCCAAATTAAATTCATAATTAAAATTACAACCTTAAAAGAAAATAAGAACGATAAAAAAAATTAAAAATAGGACATTAAAAAATTAAAAAGAAAATAACAATTAATAATGTTTTTAATTTTATTTTATATTGTGCTAACGTGGAAAAGAGGTGGTGTTGTCTTACACCGCCACTTTCCTCTGTCATTAATTTGTAGTATACTTGTTGTAATTTTAGATTATATGCATTTATTTATGATAAGGACTTGTATCATATATTTTCCCAAGAAGTAATAATGTTCAAAGATATAGAAGTGAGTTATTGACTTTTTTTTTTTTTTTTGGTTATATGAATCTATTCTTTTTTATTTATTTATTGTTTATAATTAGATAGTTTTATGTATCTATTCGACCTTTTTACATTTCTTATCTTTAGATAGTTTTATTTATTGTTTATAATTGGATGACATAATAAGAATATGCAATCTAACGGTTAGATTTTCAAAATTCATATATGATAAAAAGATAGTAGCGAAGTTTAAAGAGTTTCTCTCCAAACTAGTTTGGAGAGAAACTTTTTACTTTTTTAAATGTTTGAGCTATACGCATTTGTTAAAAAAATTGAGTGTATATGTTCTCTAAAATTATTTTTTAACAATTAATTTCTTTAAGTATTGTTTAACACGTTTCCTTTGAACAAATGCAGCAATTTATGTATACCATTTTAATCATTGATCTGTAAGTTGTCCACTTTTATTTTCCATATATTATGTCATTGGTAGATTAAATGAATAAATTCATCATCTTTTAATAGTTTAAACGAATAAATTCTTCATCTATAAATAGTTTAACCTTTTGAAAGAATCATTAATTTAAAATGTTTGGTTTACCTCTAGTACTTTTTTAACTAGACATGTCATTTTGTTATAAATATACAATGGCAAGTGGTAGTGGGTTTTAATTTCTACATTTTATTTAGTTAGTGGGTGATATGGCAGTCTATCATTAAAACAAAATGAGATTCATTTTAAAAAAGTACTGGAGGTAAGTCAAACCCAATTTAAAATGGCCAGTATCAGAGCAAGAGGTCCTAAGTTCAATCACTTTCTTAGAGCACTCACTTCAATGTGAGTATAATAGAAAAATGTGTCAAATTTACACATTTAAGCCCAAAATTTACCCACATCAGTCAATTTATAAGTGTGTAAATTTATAGAAATTGTAGCTTTGCAAATGCATATTTTATTAATTCTTTAGTTCACCCCGTGAGGAAGAGAGAGATATATCTATAAATGCGTAAATTTTTTTTATTGTTATCTCAAATCATATATATGATATATATGATTTGAGATAACAATAAAAAAAAATGGTAAGGAAATAGTATTTTAATAAAATTTAATGTAAAATAAATAATTTGATGTGAGGTGTTTTCAAAATTGAGTATGTAAAATAGAAAAAATAGGTTCTTATGCTAAAATAAACAGAAATGTTTGCACAAGCTTATGCAAATGCTCTTAGGTGGCCCACATGTAGATTAAGCTTTTAAGGAAAATAATTTGTCACTTATGATCATATAAGTAAATTTATAGTAATAGCAAAAAAAAAAAAAAAAAAAAAAGTAGGTTTATTGAAGAGAATTGGGAATTTTAATATATTAGCTCATTTTGTATATTGTGAAACTCAGACAATCTATAAATGCATAAATTTTTTTATTGTTATCTCAAATCATATATATGATTTGAGATAACAATAAAAAAATTGGTAAGTAAATAGTACTTTAATGAAATATAATATAAAATAAATAATTTGATGTAAGGTGTTTTCAAAATTGAGTATGTAAAATAGAAAAAGTAAGTACTTATGTTAAAATAAACGGAAATGTTTGCACAAGCTTATGCGAATGTTCTTAGGTGGCCCACATGTAGATTAAGCTTTTAAGAAAATGGATAATTTGTCACTTATGATCATATAAGTAAATTTATAGTAACAGAAAAAAATAATAAGTAAGTTTATAGAAGAGAATTGGGAAGTTTAATATATTAGCTCATTTTGTATATGGTAAAACTCATTGTTTGTCGTTTCCTTATTTCTACTAAATTGGTTAAGCTTTTATCATTTTGCCTTGATGATCTTCATTCATTAGAACTAGAATGAGAATTAAAATTGGCAATTGTCAAACCATATCATTCAAATAATGTTTTATTGAATTATAAGAAAAACTAAGATGATATGCTAATTGATAATTTTCTGAATTTATTAGCCGCTATAAATTGAGTATGTTTTGAAACTCGAACCGTTCAAAGAACCAAAAAATATAGAAGTTCAAGATTTTGAGGTTGGACCAAGGCCGAATAGTGATGATATATTTATTGCTTTCAATGTATCCAAGGTTTCCATGAAGGAGATGGTTGATTGTATTTAATTGCTAGATATTACTTTTCTCTAAAATAAATAAATATTCTATCTTGCTAGGATAAAAGAAGTCTTTATGTTTTATTTTTTATACAAAAATTAAAAAAAAAAAAAAAAAAAAAAAAAGAAGAAGAAGAAGAAGGAATGGGAAGATCTTCGGGAGGCTAACAAAACAAACATCACATGCAACCTAAAATGTCACTAGATATCGGCGTATCATCTTCTTTCTTTGCTATTGCAAGTTGCAACTATAGATGTGGCAAAATGAGCCGAAATTCACTAACCCAATCTGAATTCGCCCATTTTTATCCAACTTGACCCATTTTTAAAATTCTTTTCCCTAAAAAATAATTAAACTACATGGCAAAGTGCTAGTTGCATAACATTAACTAAAGGCACAATGCATTGGTGTGTGCCCCTTTTATTGAAAAAAAAAAATACAAAAGGCAAAACTAAAGCATCTACAAGACTACAACTTCTACACGTCTACTAAACTGTCTACACTACTAAGTACTAACCATCTAACAGACTAACACTAACTAAGTTAAATACTAAGTACCAACCAGCTAGAAATCTAAGACTAAGTTACTAACTATTATTAACACTAAGTCTAAGTGCCAAACTAGCACAAAACACAACAAAAGTAAAAGCAATAGGAATTTCTGCATTTAAGAAGGCTGATAATTTGACATGATCCATGACATTTAGTTTTTTTTTTTTTTTTTTTTGGTTCTTATATGGGAATGATATTATTATTGAACTTTGAATATGAAATGTATAAACTTAAAATATATCCTTTTTGGTGCTCCTTAGGATCTATCTCTCTCTCTCTCAATTTGTAAATTTGTAATTATAAGTATTTTAACTGTAAGTTATTAACAACATTACATGGAAGATTTTGTTATCATGACTATAAAGAATTTTAGTCATACTCAAAACTATCGAATTGCAAGAATATGAAAAGCTTTATATTTTTTGGTTTGTTTGTTTTTTTCCTTTCACATGTATAATAGTAAGTTAGTAACAAATAGTCTAATAATAGTAGGTGCCCACTTAAAAAAAAGAAAAGAAAAAGAAGAAGAAGAAGAAGAAGATATTATACTATTAGGTGCAATGATTGATTTGATTCATTCTCTCTAAAAATTAGGCATTTATATTTTTTTTAATGTAAAAAATATGAGTCAACCCAACCTGACTTGACTCACCTACAACCTGATTGACCCAACTCGTTTTTAGCCCCTTTAAAATGGCCCATTTTTTACCTAACCCGTTTTGGCCCACAACTAGATTGACTTGACCCAACTCAACCGTTTGCCATGTCCACAAGTGGGCATGGGTAAATTATGGTTTTGTTTTACATCAGAGAATGGAAGGGAACCTTTGGTTCAAGCGATATTAGTGGAAATCAAGACAAGATACCAAATCAAGCTGGTTCCAAATCCAATTTTATCATATTAGAACTCTAGTCAACCATCTTTAATATTGAGATGCTTTAAGAAAACAACTGCACAATATTCTCCAAGCAATCACTCCCAAGATACCAAATATGGTCTTTGTAAACCACCATTACCATTGGAGCCCTCTAAGAAAGCAGTCACATGATCTCTCCTAAAAATCACCCTCGTCTCTTCTATAATTGATTGTATATTTTTATGATTCTTATATGTAGAAAATTACTTTTGTATTATAAAACGACATGTAATCACATTATATGTTCAAGGAAATATACAACAATTTTGCTCCATTATTTGTTTTCTTTCATGGTATCAGAGCCATACATCTTGCGACAATGACGAATTCTTTTACTATTCCAAATATCTCTCATCTAGTTTCTATCAAACTTGATCATACAAATTACATTCTATGGCTTGCGCAATTTCTTCCGTTTCTAAGAAGCATTGATTTGATTGGTTTTGTTGATGGAACAAAACCTTGTCTTGAAAAGTTCCTTCTTAATGCAGAGAAGAAAATTACAAATTCCATCGATCTAGATTTCATAAAGTATATCAACTCCACCTCGCATTGGCTATGCTCTCTACTGTTTCTTGACTCGCTATGTCTTGTGATGTGTGAATGCCTCTTGAAAAATGCTCGGTCTCGATCTCAAGTTTTGCAACTCAAGCACCAATTTCAAACCACAAAGAGATGAAATTTTTTAATTTCTGGCTATGTTGATAAGATTAATTCTATTGCTCACATTCTCGCTATGGCATGCAAACCCATTGATGAAGAAGATATCATACTTCTCCTATTGAATGGAGTTGGACCAACTATTGAATCCATTGTGAATTCAATTAAAACTAGCAGAGGGGCTCTCATCCTTGACAACGTGGTTTGTGTTCTCTGCAGTGTCAAAGCTCACTTGCATAAAGTTCAGAGTCTCAACATATCTTATTGTCACCGCTCTATACAAGAATAATTCAAAACACAACCAGAAAGTTGGAGGAGTTAAATCTTGCTCAATCCTTAGATCATAAAAGTTTTTACCTTTTTACCTTTTTTATATATTTTCATCCCAACCCTTACCCTCAATGACTGAGATAAAGTGTTAAAAGCATTGCTATGGATTTTATTCTACTCCAACAAGAACAAGTTGAAAATACCGTACCAATAAGCAAATCGAAACGAGAAACACCCCCCCTCCCCCAACCCATTCTAGGTCATTTCAACCAACTCCAATTAAATTCCGGTTCTCCCCAAAAAAAAAAAAAAAAGACTATGTTATTTTGATTTCATTCTTGTTATTTCACTAATAATAAGTAATTATAAGTGTAAAATATGTATTGCATTTATATTTGTATTAGCGATAATCCCAAAATGATATACCAAAATTGATCAATACCAAAAATATTACATTCTAAAAAACAAACCTGAATGGGCACTGAAACAAAATTGACATCATTAGTAAATGTCATAAAAAATTAACTTTTTACCGGGATCCAAATCCATGGTTATTTTAACTTGTAGATGTCGCCCCACCCCCAGTCCTGTGACACGCCTAAACCAGTTCAGCAATTAGCCAGGTCCCACCCCCCCCTCTTCATCTCTGCTAGAAGTGGAACCAGAACCAAAATAATGGCCTGATACTAAAAACAGTACACACGACCATGCAAGGGCAACAGTTTATCTTTAAAACCCAAAAAAAAACCTAGTTTTGTCTCTGAGAAATTTTTATCAACCACGACGTAGATATTATTGCAAATTAACACTAGTTCAACTCAAGTGAAGATGACATTGAAATCCTCATCATTATGGGGTTACAATAACTTCACATAAAATGATACATTCCAAGTTGATTGGAAATCAGTTCCACTATCTCTCAAGCTACACCACCATCCTTGGCCAATGCGGGGAAGGGAGGGAACGATTCAAACAAAATCAAGTATAGAACTCAGGCAAACTAAAAGAAAAACAATCAGAGCCTTAAGATACCATATGGAAGTGGTCCCATCCCATAACAAAGAGTGATCCTAACAGTTAGTCATTGCAAACATTCAATCCCTACTATGAGTGGACCTTATTTCCCCTCCTCCCTTATTCACCTTTCTTCCTGATAGAATTGACTCTTGCCTTCTTGATGTGTTTTCTTCCCTTCCATCTTCTCTTGAATTTGGCTCAAATTCATCCTCATTGTACCTTCTTGACCTCTTCTCTCCAATCATTAACTTCTCTCGACTTCCATGTAATTCATCGTCTTCATGCCTTCTCGGTCTCTTTTCTTCTCTCTTAGGATCTCTTGACTTGGACTCATATTCGTTATCATTGTACCTTCTCAATTTTTCCTCTTCCCTTCTATCATGATCTTCTCTTGACTTTGGCTCTAGCTCATCGTTATCACGCCTTCTCAATCTATTTTCTTCCCTTCCACCTCTAGACTTCAGCTCATATTCATCATCACCTTGTCTTCTAGATCTATTTTCATCTCTCAACTTCGGCGGAAATTCATTGTCATCATGCCTTCTTGAACTCTTCTCTTCCCTCCTATCATGACCTTCTCTTGACTGTAGCCTGAACTCATCATCACCATTCCTTTTTAATCTCTTCTCCTCCCTCATATCCCTTTGCCTACTATTGCTCTCAAAGGCCCTATCACTACCCTTTGCTCTGGAGCGCAAATCTTTATCATCCCGACTAAAACCACCTTGAGTCATAAGTTCGCGAACAGGATTTGACGGCTTGTTTTCAAGTCTTTTCTCGCCTCTTGTTGGACCCTCAAACTTGTCATGTCCCCAACCTGTATTTGCAGCTCTCTATGAATAGAAAGAAGAAAGTATATATAAGCACCTTAAAATATGACAAATATGTAAAAGTAAGCATAGAACAAATTTTTCTCCTCTCCAAAATGTAATAAAACACCAATACTTTTAAAAGAGAGAATAAATAGGAAGCAGATAGTCTTTTTTTAGTCATGAGAAATAAAAACCAACTCCCTGATGCGGAATTGAAAACCAAATCATAAACTTAGATTAGTAAAATTTATTGAATGTCGCTCATTTAAGGCATATGAATATTATGTAACTTTGCTTGTCAAGCATATCTTAGACTTAGTAGTTTTGGCGAGAAGTTGGTTGGGTAAGCTGTGGTATTGTTTAATGGGTCTGATCATTGGTCTTGGTCAATATAGGTAAGTTTCTAAATGGTCAGGTCCCAGATTGCATGGCAGTTTAATGCCAAAAAATAAAAATAAAAAAACTTGCTTGTTTTCCATGCATGGATAATCTAGATAGATTATATGATTTTCATGACAGCAATGACGAAGAATGAACTAACTTTCAGCACCTTGAATCAATTTGTATGGTGTGCTGACATACATTATCTGTGTGAAGCAATCTCTTTTAAGGTATGAATGTCTAAGGTCCCTAGGCTAGATATTTTTTTCATTTTTGTCAAAGCATATGTTTCGCCTCTGAAAAACTACCAGAATTTTAAGGGCCTGTTTGGTTAGCTAAAAAAAGCACCATTTTTTATTTTCATTTTCAGTTTTTAATGGGTCCCACCACTAAAAAAACTGGTTTGTTTTTAGCATTTGTATTCAGTTTTCATTTTCAATATCCTAAAAGTTGGATTTGAATACAAAAAATGAATACGACTTTTTAGCATTTTCATTTTCTATGAGTACGAATATAGTGGCATATTCGTAAATATTGTGAAAACACAAAGTTACTTTTTTTTTTTTAGTGATGTGATATGCGTGAATGAGAAAAGTTACTTTTTTTTTTTTTTTTAAAAATAGAAAACAATGACCAAACTCGGGTATGATGTATTCTATACCCAAATTATGTATTTAAAACAACTTACCAAACACTATCAAATGTGAAAATAAGTGTTTTTTTCTATAATCAAATTCAGAATTTGCATATAGAATAATAGAAATGAAAAGTGAATACACCACTCTTTGAAACCAAACAAGCCCTAAGTTCCCTTCAATATTTCATGAGTCAAATTGGTCCCTTTGTTTCCAAAAAAGCTTCATTTCGATCTTTTTTCCATACTCCATCTGCTGGAGTGACCAAATTGGCCTAGCAGTTTTTTCAATGAGGTGGCACAATTTCAAAACTAAAAAGACCTGATCAGCAACCAACAAAATGGTTCACTAAGCCCCATCCCCCAAAATAGAGAGAGCGCACTCTGGTTGCTAATTAGGCTTTTTTTAGTTTTAAAACAGTGCCACATCAATGGATGGGGAGGGGGGGGGGGGGAGGGGAGGGGTGAGAGGTGCTACATCAGCCAATTCCGTTACACTCTAGTAGACAGTGTAGAGAAAAAAGACCAAAATGAAACTTCTCAAAACCAATCACCAATTTGAAATGCAAAATCTTCAAGGGACAAACTAGATATTTAGGCTCTTAGGCCCTGTTTGGTTCTAAAAAGTGATGTATTCACTTTTCATTTTCTCTTTTCCGTATTCAAATTCTAAAATTGAATATAGAAAAAATTACTCATTTTTACATGTGAGGATGTTTGGTAAATTATTTTGAATACATAATTTAGGTATAAAATTCATCATACACGATTTGGCATTATTTTCTGTTTTTTTTTTTTTTAAGTTACTTTTTTCCCTTACACACACACATCAATCAGGTGGGGCTCTTTGCGTTTTCACAATATTTACAAAATTGCCATTGTATTTATTTTCCATGAAAATGAAAACGTTGAAAAGGTGTTTTCATTTTTTGTATTCAAATCCAACTTTTAGGATACTGAAAATGAAAACTGTGTACAAGTTCTTAAACCAAACAAGTTTTTTATGGTGAGTCCCATTGAAAATGAAAACAGAAAACACTACTTTTTCAGCTAACCAAACAGACCCTTACTCTCTGACTTTAATCTAGCTTCCTTCTAGCATTCTTCTGGCCCTTGGTCTCAACCCAAAGTCTCTCAACTATCATTAATTACATAATAAAGCATCCTAGCCTCATTCTCTAAATCAGCTGTAGATCTTATTGTCCTCGTCCTTTGGTGCTCAATTAAAGATCCTGCATCAATTTTAGCCTTTTTTGTCTGAAGATAAGCTGTCTTACATCAATATGGTTTTAGAGCTGTCCTAATTTATAGACTCCTCTCTTTCACAACACCCTCAAAAAAAGGTGGTACCTAGTGCACAAAACTCCCACTTTTGCGGGGCCTGGGAGAAGTTATTGGTAGGTAGCCTTACCCCCATTATTATTATTTTTTTTTTTGAGAGGCTGATTCCCAAACTCAAACCCACGACCTATCACTTTTGGTGGAAGGCACTTGCCATCACACCAAGGCCCAACCTCATTTCACAACACCCATTGATGCAAGAGGCAGTGAGAAGGATTTATTTTATTTTATTTTATGTATCAAGGGCAATTTTGTAATTTCTTAATATTCTGGAATGGCTGTGCTTATATAGTCCATTGGGTCTTACTTTAGTTTTATTTTAAGTTTGGTTATTTAGTTGGGCTTAGTAGTAAAAGTCTAAGGAGTCCAAGTCCAAGTCTTATTAGGGTTTTAAGAAATCCTAGTTCAACTAGGATTAGGTATTATTAGACTTCTATTTAAAGAATTGTAGTGTTTTCTGTTGAGATGATTAATGTTTTCAAAATTTATGCCAAGGAACCCTAGGTGTGATGCTTAGGAAGTCTAGGTGTAATTCCTAGATATTTATCTGTTCCTGATCACAGCACAGGAATAGCCACCCAAACCTTGATTGTTCTCCTCTCCCCAAACCCTGCTACTAATCCTTGTCCCCTTTGGAAACCCTATTATCCCTCTTATTTTCTAACCTATTTCCTAGGAATGCAAGCACGGTGAAGAAGGATTAAATTCTCTCTCCAATACCATCCATGAAGTTCAATAGCCCATTTAGTCGTACCATGCTAACAATTACATAACCAATGATCCTAATACGCTATAATTGATACACACAACTTTCTCCAACTGAAAAAGATCTATTAGAACTAAACATAAGTGGTTCACCACAACATATATAGTTCAGATCAATGGTTTGGCACCCTACAAGTACAATCTAATTCAATCTATCCAACACAACCAGCTACATTGAAAGTTGGCATGATATGAGGGTTTAAATTATCATTATTGTCCAATATACAACAGAATTAGCAGGCCTAAATTTCCCAGCTTACAGTCTATAACCTGAGTGTTAGCAGTTCATATAATCAATCAGAGCAGACTTTAAGATTCTATTCATTAACTTTGTAATACAATAACAATAAAAAGCAAAAAAAAAAAACTTCACTCAAAACTAGGAACTATTTTCAGACTATTCCAGTTTTTGCACTACCTAAAATGTTGGTCTAATGTATGATCGAGTGAAAACTTTCATAACCATAACTAAATAATCCAAATTATGGAACTAATTCACTATTCCTCTTACTTGCTCATCGTGAGAAAATTTGCATCCAGCTCCACGAGTACATTCACCTCTTTGAAAAGCACGACACACGCCTCGTTCCTCCCTCTTCTTCTGCTCTGCCTCTTCGTCTTCTTCCTCTTTCTTTTTATAACTACTAACATGATCAACCCTAATAATCCGACCTAAAACCTGTGCTCCATTCAAATTATCTAAAATAGCAGCAGCAACAACAACAATAACTAACTAATTATCACTTTTATAATGTGCAGTATCATTTGCACAAAACTGAAAAGAGAGATTGAGAGAAACCAACCTACGGCAAGATTTGTACTTCTCTGGTCCTCATAAGCAACAAATGCGAAACCTTTGGATTTTCCAGTACCTTTGTCTCTAACAAGGTTAACATCAACGATCTCTCCATACTGAGCGAAAATTGCAAGGAGATCGCCTTCGGTGAGATCAAAGGGAATGCCTCCAGCATATACGTAAGCAGAGTCTTTGTACTTGGCGTGCCATGAAGCTTCTTCAGAGATCCCTAATGCCGCTTCTCTGGAATTGATATTCTGGATGCGTTTTACAAGGGTTAACGGATTCATCGCTTCTGTGTATCAAAGATATGCCCAAATTATTAGACTCGCTTCCTACTTAAGGAATGTCAAACACCAAACTGGTGTCAACTATCCTCCACAATCTGAACAAATTGAAAAATCTGCTGATATATGGTAAAATAAGAGGAATATTTTAAGAGGGACTAATAAAATGAAGAAAAGAGAAACAAACAAAATCAATAAAAACCGAAAGAGATATTAATATAAATGACCTAAACAAGTATCTCTATATATTGAATGAAATTTGGGGTTCTTTAGGGGTAAAGATGAGTGCTTACGACGACAGAGCTCCTCCTCCTTGTTGGTTGGTTTTAGATATGTTGTTGGGCCTGTTCCTCGGGCTTAACTCTTGGGCTTTGGTTCTCGGGCCACAATTATCTTACTGCTGAATGTGTATTATGTGTTTCACATTATGACTATTTGTATAGTAATTATTTATTCTGATATTTTTCTTATCGCTGGAAATGAATCAAAGTTTGCTTATCGCATTTGTTTCACTTATTTGGATTTTGGGCATGATTATAGTGGAAGAGATGCACCAGTAGCTATTAGTCTTCTCTGTGCCAATGTTGAGTTTCGGACTCGACTACCAAAAAAACTCGGTTTAGTAAGGCAAGCACTCTAGCAACAGACATGTGACTACTCACAAAAAAGACCATAAGATTTTCAAATAAATTTAATTGAGAGAGAGAGAGAGAGGGCTCTAACCCATGATTGTATGAAATCCTAACCAAGAGAGAGATCCACACTACCAGTAGCTATTCAGCTTCTTTGGGCCAATGTTAAGGAGTCTAATCAAGAAGAAAATGATGAAACATATAGAAATAGTAAACAACGAAGAATTTTTTTTTTTTTTTTAATTTTTATGTGGTCTAAACATGCCTCAAAACAACATAGTTTTGGATAGAAATAAAAAAAAATTTCGTTTTGGGTTTAGGACCTTTAGAGCAATCGCATCAGCTCATGCAAACTTTTCGTCTATTTTGCACACAAAAAAACTATTTTTTCTATTTTACACATCTATTTTTACAAAACACTCACATTAGTCTATCTATTTTACACATCTATTCAATAAAATATTCATTATTTTACAATTTTTTATTAGAGTAAATTACTACTTTCCTACCTGTGGTTCGGCTGAAATTTAAATTGCTTACCTGTGGTTTAAAAGTTGGCACTTTACCCACTTGAGGTTCACTCTGTTAAGTTTTCGTAACCCACCTCTGTACTTTTGCCGTCAAAAACACAAAAAACATAATAAAAGCATAAAAATCAAGATTTAAAATCATATTTCTTAAGATGGTGAAATTTTGGATTAAGAACATTCTTCCTCTTCATAAGAACATTTTCAAGCTTATCAATCCAAACAAAACTGTCAAGGGGATAGAAAAGATTGAGAAAGAAATTTGTGGTGTATTTGATTTGGTTTTAATTTTTGGTTGCAGTGACTATGGGTTTATTTTCAAAATTTATGGGTTTAATTTTTGATTTATGTGTCCAAATTTATGGGTTTAGTTTTTGGTTTGGGTTTATGTTCAAAAATTCTGGGTTTAGCTTTTAGTTTCTAAATAAATTGGTATGGTCTAGAGAAAGATTGGCAAGTCTTCTAGGCTGTAAGATAGGATCCGTTTCTGCCAAATT
Organism: Notholithocarpus densiflorus; assembly: GCA_030021035.2. Taxonomy (NCBI): domain Eukaryota; kingdom Viridiplantae; phylum Streptophyta; class Magnoliopsida; order Fagales; family Fagaceae; genus Notholithocarpus; species Notholithocarpus densiflorus. The sequence goes on along the minus strand of JARYZH020000092.1, from coordinate 1,736,690 downwards.
AATTTTGTGGATACGGCTTGGATCTTTATCTTCGCAATTTGGAAATTGGTGATTGAACAGATGCGGACGTTGAGCTTCGAAAAAATTGTATTTGTCAAGAGGGGCGCATGATTCCTCTTTTAAGCAACCTACTTTTCTTCTATCTTTGATATGCTGATCCATGTGGCTCATATGTAAGATAAATTGAAGTGCAACTTCTTTATGTTATTCATGTTTTGTTCCTTTCTATGTATCATGTCATAAAGTGAAAATTTAGGACCCCAAAAAAAGGCTAAACCTAGAATTTTTGAGCATAAACCCAAACCAAAAATTAAACCCCATAAATTTTGAACATAAAGCCATAGCCACTGCAACCAAAAATTAAAACCAAATCAAATGCACCACAAATTTCTTTCTCAATATTTTCTATCCCCTTGATAGTTTTGTTTGGACTGATAGGCTCGAGAATGTTCTTATGAAGAGAAGGAGTGTTCTTAAGCCAAAGTTTCACCATTTTAAGAAATATGCTTTTAGATCTTGATTTTTATGTTTTTGTTATGTTTTTTTGTGTTTTTAACGGTGAAAGTACAGAGGTGGATTACGGAAGCCTAATGGAGTAAACCTCAAGTGAGCAAACTGCACAATGCCAACTTTTAAATCATAGGTAGGCAACTTGAATTTTGGCAAAATCACAGGTGAGTAAGTTGTAATTTGCCTTTTTTTTATTATTTCCTCACTCACTACCCCTCTCTCTCACATACCCAACACTACTAGGAGTGGCAAAATTGGACACGATCCGCGAACCTGACACGACACAACACGAAATTAGCAAGTTATAGGTTGAGTCTTAATGGGTTCGTGTCATATTTGGGTTAACACAATTGACCCATTTAATAAATGGGTTGGGTTAGTGTTCAACATATGGAACTCATTTGACATGTTTGACCCGTTTAATTAAATGACATTTTACCAATATACCCTTCAAACCCTAGATATATATGAACTTATTTAATTTTCATTTAATTATTTAAGCACATTTCCTAATTGATAACATTTTTATAGATTTGAGCCCAATATTCCAATTCTACCTAAACTTTTTTTTTCCTTGATAAAAAATTCTATCTAAACTAAATATCTCAACATACAAAAATATATATCCAAGTAACAACATAATTTTAAACTATTAACATTTATGGGTTGGTAAAAAGTTTAATTTTCGTGTCCATTTGGAAACAGCTTATTTAGCTTAAACCGAAAACTTTTTGCTGAAAATATTATAGATAAAACTAAAAGGAACTTAAAATAGTACAGTGAAACCCATGAATAGTACCAAAGTACAATAAGATCTATAAATAGTAACAAAAATAAGTTAAATAGTAAAAAAAACTCGCTTTTTAAGCCAATACCTAATGCACATTTAAGCTCATTTCCTAATTTAATAACAATTTTATAGCTTTGAGCCAAATATTTCAATTCTAACTAAACTAAAAATTTCAACATACCAAAATATATCCAAGTAATCTATTATGATAATAATAATAATAATATTAGGTAAAGCAGAGAGAAAATCCAATTAAATTTCAAATTGAAATTCAATTAGAGTCTAATTTTGCGACATATGTCTCATCTAATCTAAATTTTAGAATTTTGTGCTAAGTGAGTTAATTTAGTGTAAAAATTGAATTTCAATTAGAGATTAATTTTGCGCCGTGTGTCCCATTTAATCTAAAATTTTAAAATTTTGTGCCAAATTAGTTAATTTAGTGTAGAAAACGATGAGTCCAATATAATAAACCATAAAAAACATAATCATATAACTAAAATTTATAAGTCATCTATATATATATATATATTAATAGGTAAAACTTAGAAAAAATTGAATTAGAATTTGAAATTATAATCCAATTTTGCGCCATGTGTCCAAATTTATGTGGGAACTATACCATAATTATCCACTTAAACTTGTGCCATATGTCTACTTAAGTTTTTTAATTTTTGTGTCAAGTGAGTTAATGGGTGCAAAATACTAAGAATCTAATATTAATGAACTATAAACTAAATAAATAAAACTCACATATACTCAATAAAAATCACCACATGTATTTCTCAAAAAAAAAAAAAAAAAAAAAAATCACCACATGTTTCTCAAAAAATAAATAAAATAAAAATCACCAGATAACTAAAATCACCACACGTTCTATCTTATTAAAAATTAGAAAAAAATGATCATAAGTAGTATTAAATTTAGGTAATAATTTTAATATGTGACTAACCATGTTTACTTTAAAAATATAATTTGACTAATTATCTATATTTTATGATAAAAATTGTATTTAATTTTAAATATATCTATATGTATGCATGAATGCACGTGTTACATGCTTTAAAAAAAAAAAAAATTTGACTAATTATTTATATTTTTATAATAAAAATTTTGTTTAATTTTAAATGCATCCATGTGTTTGCATGGAGTTACATGCTAGTACATATAACTTTAAACTATTAATATTATGGGTTGGGTTGGGTTGAATCACGTGAGTTACGCATTTTCCCAACTCGAATGTCCTGATCCAACCCAAGCTTTACAAAAATTTAACCCAACTTAATCCATCAATCCAACAAAAAAAAAAAAAAAAAAAAAAAAAAAAACTCAAGGCATTGTGGTTACAAGTCTCAATTTTACTTTTGAGTTACAATTTTTTCCGAACAATGTTAGAGACACAAAAAAGTTCACAATTTTTGCTATGACTTGTCACGTGATAGGTGAGTGGTAGATATAAAATTGTGAGTCTACACTTTCACCACTCACAACTCACCATGTGGTGAATTGTAGATTTTTTTTTTTTTTTTTGTTTTTAGAATTTTTCATTTTTTTCTCTAAAAATATACCTTAACAATTATGGATTAAGGACAAAATATAGATTTTCAAGAGCCTCCATTGATTTTTATTTACGAAAACAACCACTTGGTTTGAGAGGGATTGTTTGTATTAATAATTTATATTTGCATTTTTAATTTTCAGTTTTTTTTTTTTTTTCAAGTATAACTTTTTCAAACAGCTGAAAATAAATCATATCAAATGAACATTGAATAAAATTGAAAAAACACTTTTGAGTTATAAACTTGTCCTTAAATTTTGTCCCCCCAAAAAAAAAAAAAACGCTCGTGCCATTACTGTGCATTCATTCATTCAGTCAAGTCCAAGGCCAAGGGAGAGAGAGAGAGACGGACAAGACAACACAAACACAACACAGCTCCTCCAACCTGAAACTTCACAATCCTCAAACAAACACTGATCGTAAAACACTAGCTAATTTGCTTCTTCACGCAGATCTCAATTTATTACAAAACACACACAAAATCTCAAACAAAACTACAAAACTACATAATACACAAACCCTAGTCCATAAACCAAAAAAAAAAAAAAAAAACTAAGGTTTCATTCCCCACATGTCTCAGCTGCTGGTTTTGAATCTGGTTCTGTGTCTCCTGCTCTTCTCGATCCCAAAAACGACATCGTCGTCGTCGTCGTCGTCGTTGTCTTCGCCGTCTCGGTCGCTCCTTCGTTCGATCGAAGACAACAATAAAAACGACAACGTCGTCGCTGATCTCCACCCTCACGATTACGCTGTCGACATAAACGTCACGAATTTCGATGCTGTTCTCAGAGACACCCCTGCCACCTTTGCTGTCGTCGAATTCTTCGCTCACTGGTCTGTTGTGTTTTAGATCTATGCAATTTTAAATAATTTGTATAAGGTTTGTTTGATAATTTCAAATGTTATTTGTTTATTTTTAATACTAGATTGCAACTAAGACATGGTTTTTTTTTTTAGATTTTGAATTATGGTATAGAATGAATTCTGATGAGGTGAATTCTGAGGGAATGCATTTTTTTTTTTTTTTTGGGTGAGGAATAGTGTTTGGTCATTGGTGGTGTTGAAATTTGTACTAAAAAGTAATTATTTTGAATGGAATTGCGTTATCTAGGTAGCTTATAAAATCGGCAATCCATATAAATATATTAGTTGATTAAATAATTTCAAATGGGTTTTTCTTTAATTAAGAAATGGTTTACTACTTTTCCAATTAGTCTGTTGAAAATCCATAGCCGAGCTGGCCCCATGGTTTTGGGAATATGGCTTTGTTGTTGTAATTACGTGCATTTGTTAAAAAAGTTAAAACGAATTTGGATATATGTATGTCTTGTGGAGTTCGATTTTTATTTGACATGGTTTAATTGGTCTGGCAGGTGTCCTGCTTGCAGAAATTATAAGGTACGATATGCTAAAATTTGTGATCGATAATTCATAGTGAGACGCTGTATTATTATTTGTTGTTGTGTTGATTGAAAATAAATTTGTGCAGCCCCATTACGAAAGAGTTGCAAGGCTTTTTAATGGACCTGATGCAGTGCATCCTGGGATCATATTGATGACGAGAGTGGACTGTGCATTGAAGGTATTTATGCTGCCACTTTTCTATATTACTTTCTTTGCAGGGTGTCATATTTTTTATGTGTGGGAAATGGGAATTACTTTCTTGATATTTTCTTTCTGTGGAAGATATTAGTGCCTTTTTCCTATCCTGAGAATGACTACTGAATTTTTTGGAGGACACAGTCATAGAAAATTAGAAATCCTCCATCTCTAAGTAAACCCTTGATATATTTTATTATGTATCTAAGTATCCCATAATTTCTTCAGATTTGGAACTGATCCTGCCCATCTACAATTTCATGTCACTTTGAAATCCTATAAATTGCAAGTATGAATTATACAGTTATACTATTGTTTGATTGCTAGAGAAACAATAGAATATTTTCTTTTGTTGCTCTGACCAGGAAATGGGTTTAATTCTTTTTGTGCCCATTGTCAGTTTTGTACTTATCTCCTTTTAAAATCCAATCACCGACACTATTGTGGTTATTGGATTTTATTGTTTTTTCTCCACTTTGGAATTGATTTCATCCATTAATCATTAACTGCAATCTGATTCCCCAATTACATGGATCCTGTTTTACAGGGTGCTAAACTATCTTTTATAAATGCTAGGTTAATTAAACTCAAACAAGTCCGGATTAAGTCATTTTCTCCATGTACTGGCTTAAATTCAATAGTACTCCTTTGACTTTTGTTGCCTGTGCTTGTTGGATTTTAGTGTGATCTTTTCATTTGTCCTAATGTGTCTGAAAGTCTGTCAAATCTGCTGATTGTTTGGAACAGATAGCTTATTGATTGATGGTTATGACAAGTTATTCAGACTTCTTTGCATACTCATATCAGTAAAGCCACCAAAGGAACAGAATAACCCTGTCTCAAATTACAGTTGTTTTAATCCAGTTCTATCAGAAAAGCTTTAAAGAACCCTTTAGAGGATTAAGATTGGTTGATAATCCTGTGCTGATAACTAAACCATCTGATAGACACAGCTCAACTGTAAACTAGAGAACATGGAGTGGAGCTCTTCTAGCAAATAGGCAATGAAGGATGATCTGCAGTGATATATTTTCAACAGGCAGAAATATATTCTGCTGTAAATTTATAATACTCTTAACAGGGTTTGTCATGATTATAAAGAAATTTTAGATTGAAATTAGGGATAAACTCCTAGGTCTATTAGAAGGCAAAACAAGTGGTATAGGCTTTTGAGGAAGAAACTTTGTGGCTTCTGTCACGCTTAATGGATGGTGGGATTTTTTAGGGGGTGATTTTTGTGAGAAACATGAGAATGATTTTTCTGAATATGCTGGTTTTGTAGGATTCTATCTTGCCTCCTATGCTACATAAGCTCCTGTTTAATATTTTCCTAAAAGTTGTGAATTTCAGAACTGTTTTTTTTCCCATTAGGAATTTCTTTTGTCTATGACTCCTGTAGTTGAATTTTGTCTTTGCTCTTTGATACCATTACTTGGATCAAAATAATAGATGAGTACAATGTTAGAGCACCCAATCTAGAAGCCTAAGCTAGCAGTTGGAGAGGCCCAACTAGGTAATAACCATATCAAGTCCCAAACACAACCAATGTGGGATAACTTAATACCCCTGGCCAACCAAAACCTAAATCGAGATAAATGGGCCTGATGATCTAACCAAAGATGAAACAAAGCCTAACAAGCATGGCATGTCGAGTCCAAGAACAATCAAACTGGATTTTGATATTATGTTAGAGTATCCAACTTAAAAGTTTAAGTTAATAGGTGGAGATGTTTGACTTGTACATGAGCCCCCATATCTAAGTCTCAGATAAACCAAAGTGGGAATGTGGTGTCCTATCATGTGAATCTAGATCTCACTTGAAGAATTTCCTTCACTTTAATGAGTGGTATCAGAGCTGATGGTTGGCAGAGTGAGTGTGAATAAGAGAATGTAGCTCACATGATGGACCCGACTTGGTAGTCACAGATTCACAGGTTGATTAACCACGGTGAGTCCAAAGTCATTAGCTTGAAATTTGGTTTGTATGCTCTGAAATAAAGAAGACAAAAACACTGTGAATTTGGACTTTGTAAAAAATTGCAATCTGGAACAGAAAGAAGAGGGGTGGCAACAATACCTATAGTAATTTATAATGCCTCCCTTCTTCTCAATTTTTTATTTTTGTTTTATTTTGGAAAGATATTTTCCTTAGTCATTTTGTTCCTTGACAATTGGATAACATTCATTAATATCAGTTATCAAATATTAACTTTAATGTTGATATTACTTATTTGAAAAAAAAAAAAAAAACCTTCAATATTGATATGACTTATGCTGTCTAGGATTGGGCTCTTTTTGGGGAAAAAGAAGGGAGAGAGAGAGAGAGGAGGGGGGGGGGGGGGGGGGGTTTAACCATACCATTAAAGAAGGTAACTGAACTTCAGACAAGTAATCCATAACCATGATTGATCCTCAACAGTATATTTTTCTATGTTTGATTTATTGCATCCCTCTTATTGGGTTTCTTAAATAACACTTAACTCTATTTATTTTCACTTGGTGGTTAGTCATTCTCCTTTCACTTTTTTGGCAGCACAGATAAACAGTAAACTTTGTGATAAGTTTTCTGTGGATCATTATCCTATGCTCTTTTGGGCCCCTCCTTCTAAATTTGTATCTGGTGGTTGGAAACCTAAACAAGAGAAAAATGAAATACGTGTTATTGATGATGCACGGACAGCTGATCACTTGCTTAATTGGATCAACAAGCAAATGGGCAGGTATGAGGTATTTACATCTATTTCTTTTTTGAAGGTAATAATTCTATTGTACTATATGTTTTACTTGAAACAAGTATGAAGTTAGAATTTACTATTTCAATGTTTGATTTATGACATATACATTTAACTTTTTTATGGTGTGTTTTTTGAAAGTTCTCATACTTTGTATCTTTTTATTGTTAAGTTACACATGCACCTAGCGGGTGTTAAACCCATGACCTCACCCTTCATCCCACTACTATAGGAGGAAGTACCAGTTGAGCTATAGCTCATTGTCATTGGTCTCATACTTTGTATATTTGTGGTGCATACATTCAATGCAAAGCAAATTTGTCCTTTAACTAATGCCCCCTGCACAAAGATAAGTGCCTTATTTTGCCCCTAGTTAGAAAAGTTTCTCATGTGCTACTTGATACTAAATAAGGAAAGTTTAAAATTAATAGAAACTTCAATAAGAGATCCACAATATTATCAACCTTTTATTATTATTTCCTTTCTTTGTTGACATATCTGGATGCTTAACAATGGGTTTAAGTATGTCTTGGTTTTTACTTTTTCAACTATGTAAATTGTCAAAGGAATGAGTATCATCAGTACTTGGCCAAATATTTTGTTTTATTTTTTTAACCACTGAAATGTGCCTTGTGCCCCCCCCCCCTCCCCCTCCTGTCTCTCTCTCTTCTTTTCTGTGATTGTGAGGGGAATCAGAATTCGTTTAAGTAAAACAAAAAAGAAAAGTATGAGATATCTAGAATTACTTATGAAGGTCATTTTTATAACCAGATATTTTAAAAAAGGAATTGAACAAAATACTTGTAAAGATGTGTGCTTATTTACCTTCAAGAGTTGTTCTTGCTACTAATTCTAATGTGCTTTAAACTTTGCAGCTCTTTTGGCTTGGATGATGAGAAATTTGAAAATGAGCATCTTTCATCAAATGTGTCAGACCCTGGACAGGTCGTTTAGGGAGCATTAAATATAAATTTGTCCACTTGTTTTACAAATTAATGTTTCTTCTCTATAAATTAAGATACTGACTCTTGCAACTTGTGAATTTTGTAAGATTGCACGAGCTGTGTATGATGTTGAGGAGGCAACATCAACGACCTTTGACATCATCTTAGAACACAAGGTATAACCTTTTGCTTTCTGGTCAAGCTTTATTGATTGAGCTCATTGGTATTAATGAATGCTACCTCTCTATTTTATGCATTTGTTGCAGATGATCAAATCAGAAACCCGGGGTTCACTAATTAAGTTTCTACAACTTTTGGTGGCTCATCATCCTTCTAAAAGGTAAAAGACTGAACTTTGAAGTCAGCCACTTATCTCTGCCCAGCATGCTACTTCATTGTTTCACTCTAGATATATATGGCAGGTGCCGTATGGGAAGTGCAGAGGTCCTTGTAAACTTTGATGAATTGTGCCCGTTAGACATGGACTCAACTAGTAAGCAGGAAAATAATGATGGAAAGGGTGCACTGGGGAATATTCAGATTTGTGGAAAAGAAGTTCCTCGTGGATATTGGGTAGACACTCAAAGGCCTTCATTTCCTTTGCTAACATTTTTATTATGCTATTCTATGATTATATATAATGTATCAATATTATCTGTTGTACAGTCAGGGTTTAAGAGATGCTTTTCTACCCAGGGTTTAAGAGGTCCCAGTTACTTTTTATGATTTCTTTTACAATTGTCAGCATCTGGTTTAGTACAGTGGCATTGGCCAAACTTTTATCAATTTTAAATGTCATAAACAATAAATAATGCACTTCTAACAATAGATTCCCCCCCCCCCCCCCCCACCCCCACCCTTCCTCTTTATGTAAGTGAAAAATATCATAAGCAGTAAGATTGCTAAGCTTCATTCATCATTGATGCAATCATGAGTGATGAGCAAATTCTAGATGCAAAAGATGGATGAAAGCGCATCAAAAAAAGGAAACTCTAATGCTGGTTCATTAAAGCTAGAAGTTAGAGTTTAATAATTTATTGACTTTTGGTTAATTACTACTAGGGTCATTTGGCTTATTCAAGTTAAATCTAGAATTAGGTCAGTTTTATGGGTTTTACTGTGAAGGACTTTAGTTTTATGTTATGGGTCGGGTCTAGTTTTACCTTGATGTTCTTATAATTAAGGTTTGTTTGGAGTTAATCAAGCTTGGTCCACTTCATGTATTATGCTTAGGGATCAATAATCAAGGTTTTAAGTTTGTGTTGAAGGAAAAATAATAAAAATAAAAATAAAGTTTTTTTGTTTCCCTTTTATTGCTTCTGGAGGGTATCAGTTTCAAGCTCCTTGGCTTGTGAAATTCTATATCTCACTGGCATTAAAGCCTTTCTGGAAATTGTAGAATATTGTATCTGCAACGTTTGAATCCATATATGTCAGTGTATTTGGGTCCTCCAGTACTTCTGGCTGTTCAACTTTCAACCTGGCCTATAACTGTTATCATTGAATACTGTTTCTTGAACTGTTGTATTTAAACCAATGAATTTCGATTGGGTCAAACTATGAGCTTGCTTATGAGCTTTTGGCCAGGACCTTTAACATAAGATAGTTCAAGTTAGATTCATAGAAATGCCCAATTTCATTCTGGAAAATTAATCAATATTTCATGCATAAAATATGCTCTAAGCCTAGCAGATTCTGCTTCTGATGTTTTTCTCATTCTCTTGTCTCAATTTGAAAAATTAAATGAGATTTGTGAGAATATCATTTCAGACAATTCAGTAGACGTAAAATGTTGGATGCCCTGTCTAGCAATGAGTTCCTTTGATTTTGTGAAAACTCTTTTCACCCACTTATATGAAATTTTATGTAGTTGCTGATTTGATGATATTGAAAGCCTTGAGGGGGTTGAAACTGTATACGAATTTGATACGATTTGACTAATAATATTGGTGGATTTTATTGTTTGCCGAGCATCAGTGCTTAAGCCATTTATTGAGTCTCTGCTGAGGTGAGTGATGTGCCAAGTTAGTTTGGGATACTTAAATGCCTTGATAGTAAGATTGTCAGTTTTCAGATGCCTGTAACTAGCTAGTAGTCTAATACCTTAGCTTTTGCAGTGAATGTATCCATTCTCATGTTCTATGGTTATATGTTGGCTAGCTCGGTTCAATTTTCTTGTGATGTTATTTTTTATTACTGGAAGCAAATCCCTAACCATTTATATTGTCTTTGCATGTTCTTTTGCAGATGTTCTGCCGTGGCAGCAAGAATGATACTAGGGGTTTTAGGTAGTGGTTTGTTTTGCATACTCCAAATTTTGATTAACGGTTTGGTTTTCTTAGCATGTATCTTTTTCACATTTTAATATTTAGAATTTTACATGTGGTTGCCTTCACAAAATTACAAGATCTCCCAGAGAAGTGAAAAAAAATAAAAATAAAAATAAAAATCTGTACAACTGACCTTTTACAGAATTCTTCATCTAGGAGATACCTGGTTTAATGTGATAGGCATATATTTCTGAATTGCTGTTATAACTACACTTATCTCTTTTTGTGTCTTACATTGGAAGGAAGGATTAAAATAGACATCATGTGTGGAATGTTTCTTTTAGAAGCGCATAATGGAGATGTGGATAGTTAAATTTATTTTCTGCTCACTTATTTGAATGATTTAGAAGGAAATGCTGTGAATTCATATTTGTGAATACTATATGGTGGGGATTAGTAGTTGGCTATACCATTGTACCATTTCTGATGTGTCCTAAGATGAAGGTGAAGCTACTGCTTATTGCTTTCTGGAAGTTTCTTCAGGAAACAAGAAATCCTTTTTTGTCTTTTTATGTTTTATGTGTTTTTTTGGGTACAAATGAAACGTAAAAGTACTTTATATATAAGACAAATTAGTGTGTTGTGTGTGTAATGTATGAACGCATCTTAAAAGTTAACTTTCAATTTGTAGTATAATTTTTTTTCTTTAATATAGACAAAAGGAGAATAAATTTCTTTTTGCTGCATGTGTTTCTCTTCTCCTTTTCTTGTATATAGTAAATTTTGATTTTGAGAGTAAGAAGGTGCTTATGAGATTGAGATGGTATCCTGATGGTGCTTTCCCATGATGTCATACACAGTTTTGCCTTCTGTACCACAAGTTTACAATTCCACTGATTACATGTTTAGTCATATGATTACCTGCAATCACTAATGCAAGTGCAAATTTAAACATTAGCTGCTGCTTTTATTTGGTTGTTATAGCCTCACCACTAAAGTCTCCTCCCAACTATGGGAATTATTATCAGTGGTATTCTTTTGACAAGAAGCTTTTTTCTCTTTCTGTAGTTGTGGATTATGGGTTTTGCTGCATTCACTCTCTGTGAGAATTGAGGATGGAGAGAGCCAGTTTGCATTTCAAGCTATTTGTGAATTTGTACACAACTTCTTTATTTGTGAGGAATGTCGCCAACATTTTTATGAGATGTGTTCAAGGTATGTGCTTCTAATAAATAATGCATATTTCGAAGGACAATTTTCCTCCAAACCAAAGGAATCTCCTACAAACCATTATGTGGTGATTCATATGACCATTCATGTATATTTTCGTTACACGATTCATTATTGAATGATTAGAAGTACAAATGGATGGTCCTTTCAATTGCAATGTAGTAGGTTGGAAGAACTTGCCTCCAAACCAGTTTGAAGGAAAATTTCTCCTATTTCAAATCCTTTAAGCTTCTTTCAGCTAACTTAAGCTAAAAGTGAATAGTTTTGATTTTCAGTGTCTCTAGTCCCTTCAACAAAACCCGTGACTTTGCCCTTTGGTTGTGGAGTGCACACAATAAGGTCAATGAGAGATTAATCAAAGAAGAAGCCACTCTACAAACTGGGGATCCTAAATTTCCGAAGATGATTTGGCCTCCAAAGCCGCTTTGCTCTTCCTGCCGTCAATCTCAAAGCCAGAGTGGAATTCAGTGGGACCAGGATGAGGTGTTCAAATTTTTGACTGATTACTATGGGAAAAAACTAGTGTCTATATACAAGGACAAGAATAATCATGAAAGTGATAAGTCTGGTGTGGCTCTTGATGATTTGGTGGTCTCAACAAATGCTTTTGTGGTGCCTTTGGGAGCTGCATTGGCAATTGCTGTTGCTAGCTGTGCATTTGGAGCACTTGCTTGCTACTGGCGTTCACAGCAGAAAAGTCGGAAGTATTTTCACCAACTACACTCTTATAAAGAAATATGATAATTAGGAGGGTAATGAGCTCTTTCAAAAGGGTTTAAAGAAGCAAACCATAAGGAAAAAAAAATGGGGGTGAGGGGGGAAAAAAAAAAAGAGAGCGAGAGAGCTAGAGAGAAGGGGGGGTTGTTAGGAGGTTTTTTCATTTGCTTATTTTGTTTTTGTTCCGCAACTTTTCAGGCCAAGGAAAAGCTGGAACTAAAGATTGTTAGGAGGAAAAAAATACATACAGGCAACAGCCGGGTTAAATCAGTCTCTGAATAGGGGGGAGTCCAGATGAAAGACTGTACCAAATACCCTGCTTGAGGTCCTCTTCTGTATTCTCTTTCAAAACTTCTTTTGGTTTTCAATTAAAATGGACTGTACAGATTTTTATCACAATCATAATTTTGACAGAGAATCACACTAGATTTGTACCTTTTTTTTTTAATAAATTTTTTGAAGTTTACTTTTTGTTAATCATACGGACCTAGACGAGGGATTAGAAGAAGAGTAATGACCTTGTATGTACTCTATTTGAAATATGGAGTCATGATTCGCAACTCCATAGGATTTGGATTTGGAGTTTTGGAATTCATGCGGACTTTGACCTGATTGTTACATCATCCACTTATTAATAACACTTGTCTTTCTTTGTATTTTACTTCTCTTTACTTTTTAAGTAATGGTGACTTGTATTGGCGGCTTGAAGAAATAATGATCAATTCGAAATTATGACCCCCTTTCACCATCTTCTGGAACACTGAATAATGTTAAATTTCAGTGCAACTCGGACAAAATAGGGTGAAATTACACCTTTATAAGTTTGGAGTTATTTTCAATTTGATTCTTATTGTTTTATTTTTATCTTTTACAAGTTGGTCACCAAACTTTCGGATCATGTTGTATGTAACCTTTTTTTTTTTTTCTTCAAAACCAATCAAACTCGTACAGTATCCATTTTGTCTCTTGCTAAGAGAAGTAGCAAAGAAAAAGGAGAAAGAAAAGGAAAAAAAGAAAGAGTCTAGAATGAGTGCGGAAATAAATTACAAAATGACATCATTTGGGAGTGTTTAGGTCTTAATGACAATCCAGCTAACAGAAATAGCCGGAAGTTTAGGTATGTGTTAAAAAAAATTGATACTTTATAGACCAAAGTCGTAAAGTGCAAGTTGAAAAAAAGAAGATATATTCCCATTTGATGGTATGTGATAGATTTCTAGGTAAGACATATATCTCAAAAAACAAACGAAGTTAGAAACTTGTAATATCAAATCCCTGGTATGGATGGATGTATCATGTTTGTGGTATTTTTTTACAATTGTTGTTTCTGTGCTGTGGCCATGTTTGGCTGTTGAAGACCTTCATAGAGAGAAATAAGAGAGGAAAGAGCGCACTAAATAACTTCTAAGAGGAGCATATCCAATTTTTTTTTTTTTTTTTTTTAATCCATGTCTGTGTCCATTAATAGGGAAACAGTGCAAAATGAGAGAAGATTTTGAAGTAAAAGATTAACTTATGCAGCTTGTCTTGCTTCATTAACTTGGTCTACTGACTAGTATCAGTCTCTGGGACATAAATGCCAACTGGGGTATTTACAATACAGATATACAACAATATTCTTCACCTTTAATACAATATTGGCTTGTATTCTTTTGGTATATCATGTGTATATACAGTTGGATACTTTTCTGACTGTACAAAGTATTCAGAGGATGTGCAGCAAGGGAAGTGCATATGTTAAAAGCTACGTCCAATAGAAATTTGCTCTATAATTGTTTCAAGTGTTGCCTCTTGGTCTGAGAGATGGCAAAGGTGAATCATACTTGTCCTTTGAAAGTGTCTTATCCCAATTTCCATTCATTTCACCTTGAAACAAGACTAATATAAAGATTGGAAGATGCTACTAATCACAAGCCAAGACCAAATTTTCTTCAATTTGCAGCTGCTACACCTGAACACGAATGATATGAGGCTGGGACTGCAAGGTTGAATCCTCAATTTCATCATCGGATGAAGCGATTGGTGAAAGGGAAGGCTCCTAATGTCACCCACCAGAACAAGGAAATTGAAAAATAAACTTCAATGAGAATTGGCTATTAGATGGTTTAAGGTTGCAGAAAACTTTTAAATTAGAAAAGCAGTGAAAGGTGATACCATAATAGGAACTAACCTGTTGGTATCTACGGCGCTGGAGAAAAGTTACTGCTCTCACCATAATGTAGATTGGCAGGATAATTCCAGCTGTTCGTAGAAATAACAACTGCAAAGAATAATATGTAAATGTACTTATCTACAACTGGGGTTTCATCTTTGTTTTCATGAAATGAAATGGCAAACGAAGAAGCTTACCATAGATAGCGGGAAAGAATAACCATTGCCTCCACTAATTATGAGAGGAAGAGTATGCCGTAAAATCAGAAGAACCATGAACTGCAAACAAGAAGCGCATAAGTTTGGAAGAGGCATTGGTCAGAATGATTGCAATGGATCAATGATTCTGAAGAGGACTTGTTACAACTAGATCTAACCTATATATAGGTTAGTCGTTACCATTTTTTTTTTTAAGTTAGAGGTTACCATTTTAAAACGTTGAATAGAATTTTTACACACACATGCGCGGAGAGAGAGAGAGAGAGAGAGAGAGAGAGAGAGTATGTACAATGAGAGCAACTGAACGGAAACACATCAAACTCCTTGTAGTAGAAGCCGAGTATTCATCATAGTCAGGCTCCAGGAAACTACGGTTAGCTGAAACCATTGCTATAACACGGGGACTATTTGAGTCCCTTCGATATATCTCCCAATTTCCCCTAGTAAAACCACCACAGAAGTACATTGGTCAAGTTGAAAAAAAAAAAAAAAAAAAAAAAAAAAAAACTCACATTCCAAATTAAAGGCAATGAAATATATATCAGAAAGTTCATATAAAGATTACCTAAAGTTCATTGGAACACGCCCAAATCGAAACAGTGGGGGAGGAGCAGTATAACCAGGCTTAAATTGCTGAAATTCAAGAATTCAATCTTAGTAATTAGCTAAATTTGTAATGATTGGGGAAATGTAAAATAGAATATTATGCAGATAATGAAGTAGTCAAAACTCAGTGTTCAGTGAAGGAAAGGTGAAAATAAACAATTAAGAAGCATGACTAGAAAGATCATAAATCACCTGGTGGCATATCTCACACATAGTGTCACCTTTCTCATTACACCACCTTTGTACACATCTACGGTGGGCATACTGCAACAATCAAGAAACAAATATGAACAAATGAATATGACAGGGACATTCTGCACTAAAACCAATTATGCAGTGGCAAAATCAAATAAATAAGAAAGGCATGTTTTTGAACAAATCATACTTTACATGGTAAATGAAACCATCTGTTGAGTCCTCTAGTACTCTCATTCTATCGAGGTGAAATGAGACAACATCTCAACACTTCTCAAGCAACAATTTGAAAAGAAGACAAGAATTGCCAAAAAGACTGGATTGATGACTAAAGCTGAAGGAGCATTATAGTAGTCACAGTGTGAAGTCTTCATTACCATGTTAAGGAATATGCACCATGACTTAAAGATTCAGCCACACAGTTACAAAGATTAGAAAAGTGATCTCCAATTAAAAACTCCCAAATTTAGACCTTTCTGTTTCATGATCCACATCCAGGCAAAGCACCTCTTTCTAGTTCATGCTGGACTGTCTTAATCCACATCCAACACAAAGGCCCTATCTGTGACTCTATGTCAAACCCCCCCACCCCCCAAAAAAAAAGAGATTATTTGATGCTGGTGGGGTTGATGTGTACATGATGATTATGATGACAGCGTGCTAAGTCACTTAGATAATTGCATCTTTTGATATGTGAACATCAAGTTTACTTTTCCTACATGTGGAGAGGCCTATAAGTTTTTTTTCCCTCCTTTTTCTCAACAAGCATAAAAAAACTTGCGCATGCAAATCCAATCTTGTGAATTTCCCAGAATCGTTACTTGCATTGATCAAAAGAAGCCAAAAGCTTAGCTTAAGCCCATCAAGTTAGGAATTTTCGATTTTATATTGGTGATTTTTTTTTTCAGTCACGTGTGACATGTCAAAAGCTAATCAATATGATGAAGAGGATATATATATATATATATATATATATATATATATATATATATTTATATATATTTTTTTGTGTGTGAGTGGATTGGGGGGTTGACTTGTTGTGTCAAGTATACATCAAGATAATAAAGGTCCATCTTTGCCAAAAAAAACTTGTAGGGTAGCACTGAATCAATTTATTTCTCTGGGTAAATTATATTTTGGTCCCTCAAATTTCAAAAAGGAAACAATTTAGTCCATTCATCTATTTTCCCATTTACATTACTATCAGCATCCAATATAGGGACTAAAATCGAACCAACCTCATATCTTCAGGGACCAAAAATGCAAGCAAGAAATGAATGGAAAATAGATGGAGGGACGGATTTTTGCTTTTCTGAAATTTGAAGGACTGAATTAAAACTTTTTAAATCTAGAGTACCAAAATCAAACTTATCCAAAATTTCAGAGACGAAAAGTTTAATTTTCCCCAAATCTTTTTAAGACTAATACCAAATCAATAAAACAACTCTACATACAACTTTGCTATTGACACTCAGTTAAATTCTGGGATTGTACAAATCAACATGAAGAACATAAGGGACAGACTAGGAACCCAAAATACAAGTACTTAAAACATTATAAAACAAATTAAAGGTTAGCATCGAAGGAGAGGGCAACTGACTAACCTTCAAGCTACCACAGCAAGAGCATGGTGTCTCCATATTTGAATCTTCATCCTCATCCTGGCATATCCTGCATTCCACCATTTTCCCAGGAGATGCAAAATCCACCTTCTTGGAAGAGTGATCAATTTTCTTCTCATCAATAATTACCACTGAGGAAGTGGCTTGCAGAGACTTGTTTCTGCTCTCAATTGCAGCTTCTAATGTGGATTCAGTGATCAATCGATCCACCAGCAACACAAAGTGATCCCCCATCCTCAAATTATCAATACCCACCAAACGAATTAAAATCTTTCCAAGGAAATATATCTGTATCCAAGCCTGAAAAAAATCAAAAACTCCTTGAATAAGCTCTTTTCCTTCAATAGAGTTCCTGGAAAACAAAACCAATTCTTGTTAAAAACAAAGCAAGCTATTTGAATAAGGGAATCACCAAACAAAAAAGAAGAGACAACATGGAGTTCTTTTTTTTTTTATTCAAAACAAAACAGGAGAAACTGGACCCCTCAAAGAGAGGACAAGGAGCACAATTTAAGGCTCAACAAAATTTGAAAAAAATAAAAAGCAATAAAATACAAAGTTTTTGAAAAGGAGAAAGGAGTTTGAAAGTTAAGGAGGGAAGAAAGGGAAGGATTTAAAAAAGTGAGGTATATTTAT
This sequence comes from Notholithocarpus densiflorus, assembly GCA_030021035.2. Lineage (NCBI taxonomy): Eukaryota > Viridiplantae > Streptophyta > Magnoliopsida > Fagales > Fagaceae > Notholithocarpus > Notholithocarpus densiflorus. Next base: position 1,718,911 of record JARYZH020000092.1, on the reverse strand, counting down.
ATATATGAACAATAAGAGGCTTTAATAAAACTGCATAACTTATAGAAAGCTGAACAATCAAAGAAATTAAAAGGAAACCCAATATAGAAAGCTTCCCCAAAAACATTCCAAAGCATAAAAACAAGGAGGAAAAAAGTACCCAGAAAGTAGAACAGAGAGGGAAAAGGAGAAAGACCCATGAAAAAAGAGTTCACCTTTTTATGAAACAAAGAACATAGAAGACAGAAAGTATAAGCACAAGGAAAGGGATTTATCCAAAAAAGATAAGTACTAAAAGGAAGGGAATAGAGAAGAGACTTACTTACAAGAAGGGGATCGTATTTTCTTAAAGCAAAGAAAGCTTTCTCTTTCTCTCTCTATTTATCTATCTCTATCTTCTTTCTAATTTTGTGAGGGAAATCTCTGTTTTGGAATGAAGCAAGAGATGGAGTGTTTTGGCTTGTCAGAACCCAATTTATAATACCAAAATTTTTACATTCATGGATAATTATTAAAATCTCTGTGCGTGTCTCTCTTTGGCAAAAAATGTAAAACGTGGGTGTGTCCTATAATACATGTCTTGTAAGAGAGAGAGAAAGAGAGAGATTCCAACGGCAAGTCCGCGAGTGACACGATTGTCCATTATTGCCGTTATTGCCGTTAAGACTGCCAGAGAGTTACTCTTCAATTTCACATTCCTTCTCTTTCACTGTAATTAGTTATATAAATATATATGTATATATATATATTTTTTTTGCTTTATTCCCAAACTTAGGTTCAATTTAAGTTGTGTACCATAATTACGTTCTAGAATGGATACAGGAACTGGGCACTTGAATTAGGGATGACAACATGGTAAAGTAGAATTGAATTATGGGTGTCCGTCCCCTCTTTAAGATGAGAAAAATCCACGAAAACATAACAGGTCGGATATGACATGTTAAGATATTTTGTCATTTTTAATGAGGTGGCTTGACATAAATAAGTTGGAGCCTTAGAGACGATAAAAATTAGAAAAGTTTTTGTAAGAGTACTAAAAATAGAGAAAACGTGCTATTTGGGAATGATAATAAAACATATTAAAAGGATTACATATATAAATATGAGTCCGAATTTGGTAATAATGGGATGTAAAACTCATGTTTACACAATTTAATAAGAGATTTCCACATTAGTATTTTACTTAAAATTCAATACATCTTATCACACCTAATAATATCTCAATAAACTCTCAATTTGGTTGGATTTATATATGGGTATTAGAATTGATTGGGTATGATTGTGTTTATTCTTAAATATGTGATAAGATAGTGTAGCATATTGGGATTGGAGGGGTAAAATATAGGTTATACACACAGGTGTATGTATGTGTATACAAGAATGAGTAAAACCTATTCTCGACTCACTACCTTTTTGAGGTGGGGAATCGGGAAACCCCACCTAGTGTAGATTAGAGATGGATAAATTCTTACCCTTGAATAAATACTATATTTATACGTTATATTAAATTCTTTAATTAAATTTAATATTTAGATTTCTTAATTAAATTTAAGCATATACTTTTTATAACTTTTTTTTCCGCCATGTTACATTGTACTTGGTCGTTCTTTTTTGTTCACTGTAGTAAGACTGCGAGACATTTGGTCAAGGAGAAACATTATACAATATATTATTATGATCTAGGATGATAAGCCTACATAATCTCTTGCATCACAAATGCAAGTGTATGATGTATGTGTATTTGTCATATACAGAGTCCTGAATGACAGTTGCTATTGATCATCAACTTGAAGTGCACTTTTAAATTTTGTAGCCATATATGCAAATTGCATGCTCTTTGTTTTTGTTTTTTGTTTTTTAAATATATATATAGTGCATAATAAGCAATAAAACTCTTTAACTCCAAGCCTACTTCAGAAAATATTATCCAGTGCAAGTGATACTTCTTGATTGCTACCTTCAACAATAGGATTGTACAAGAGGTAATTTTTCAAATAATAATAATAATAATCCATTATTCACGCACTTGTGACCTAAATTCAAGTGGTAATGGGCCAGATTGGAATGCATTTTTCTGGGCAGTGATTTGGGCTTTGCATGGGTCCCTTTTCTAGTATTTTCTTTTTTATTAGATATATTATCTAAGCTGTAATGTATGGTAATTGATGGTTGCTTTACTTATTGAAAATGAATTGGATGTCCATTTTTTATAATGTAAAATTCAAATTTAAAACATTTTCCTATAAGAAAAAAACTTTTATCTCTATTGGGCATGAATTATTATTTAATTACATGAAGGTAGTTAGCAACTTGCTAAAAGTCTTCAAGAATTTATTTCAGTGACTTTTATATTCATTAGAATTGGAGTTTATGGAGTAGTAGGGGACTCCCTAATATATGCAGCTTTAAAAACTTTCACAAATAAGGGACCAGAGAAGATTTTACTCTTGTTGAGGGTAAGTAGCTAATTAAAGAGAAACAGAAAGCAATCCTTATTAATCATGTGACATCAATCACAATCATATTATATTGTCAAAAGTATGCTTTCTTTTTTTCTTTTCCTTTTTTGAGAATCTTCAAAACTCTGATTCAATCATGTCTTTCATGTGACTAAAGGTTAATTTTTCATTGAAAATCTTTGTAGCTCCCTCTCTCTCTCTTAACCAGATTTATTTTCAGTCATAAAGTATATACATAAGAGAGTGAAAGAGTAAAAGAATTTTCATGTTTGTCTTGAATTTCAAGTTTCGAACTCCAAATTGGACCTTTGACTGCTGACTTCTCCAAAGCAGTTCATCTGTTTACCAAGCGTTTGGTTGACCCAATTGGATATGGTCTAATAAATCTATATGAGAGCAACACAAGTTGACTTGTTCGTTTGAAAAAAACAAAAAAAAATCATTCATTTCAATGGACTTTTTATACCCAAAGGTTTGAAGAAGTCAAGTTCAATATCACCACCTTTTCTGAAATGGTTCTGATTCTTTTCATTCTACAATTACATCAGGAGGGGAAGCTCCAAATAGCATCCTCACACCAATAAAAGACACGTATAGTACTATATATTAAGATAACACATACCATTTCATTGGTCATCTAGTTTGTTAGGTGTCACCCATTTTTTCATGTTTGAGTAGCCAGGTGCATATATAATGGCCACATATGAGTCCTATATGGTTGCAACATAGAATCGTCTTTTAAGTTTATTCTAACAAATATTTAACAAGATAAGGTGGTTGAACAACCATTTTTAAAGTTTGCATGGGAGCATCAAAAATGGTATTGGCTGAGAATAAAAATTGTAGGATAAAGTACTATTCTGATACTAAAACTTTATCAAAAGTTTATCTTTCATTTCTATACTTTAAAAAGTTCGTTTTTCATTTTTAAACTATTGAAAAATTCGTCTTTCATTCCTAAATCATTTACAAAATTTATGGATGAAAAAAGATTTTTTTTTTTTTTTTTTTTTTTTTTTTTTTTTTTTTTTTTTTTTAAGTTTAAGGATGAAAAACAAACTTTTGATAAAATTTAGAGACTAAAATTGTATTTTACATAAAATTGTATATCCTATTATGAGTGTATTGTTTTTATAATCCATCAATTTGAGTTTGTTATGCGTTATTTTCTTCTCCGTACAAAATAATCAAAATTTTGAAAGGGAAAATTTTTTTTTGACATGTGCTATACAATAATAGATAGGGTCCTAAAGTGACATACTCATAATAAAATAGAAGATTTTTCTTCATTGGCTGCATGATTATACCCTGAAGCTTAAATAATTAGTATTGCTTGCCTAATTTAGAACTAGGTTAATTTTAAAGTAGGGAGTATGTAAAAGATGCACAGTATAGAAACATAATAACTAGTTGGTGCAATATCCGTATGAAGCAGGTGAGTTGTTGATCCATCATTAAGCTGAAAGTGGAGTATTAGTTAGGCCTAACATTGTTTGTAAAATTAAAAAAATGATATCCAAAAATATTTTCTTGTGAGTGATGGGTATAAGGAGACAAACATAACCTAGTAAGTCAACATACAAGAAAATTGATTTAAGCTCAAGGAAAGTACGGGACTCATAATAATTATACTATCTAATTTCGTACCAACTGAATTTTACCCTCTCAAAAAAATTTGCAGTTGTTGAGGAATGAGGATCTCATAATAATTTTTTGTTGTTCCACCAAAAGCAACAAATTTTAACAACAAAAAACTTAATGATCAAGATCAACAATGATCACCAAAAGCACTCACCCAACAAGAAGTTTAATTGTGTAACAAATTTAGCCCTAGTCTTTTGGAATTTGGTCATTGTAGATAACCATTCTAAATACTGTGTTTACAACCATGTACAAAACAAACAAAATTAACATTTAGTCTATCGCATAATTAATAAAACTTAGTGACTTACTAGTTACTCCCATTCAAGTTAATTATTTTAACGCCAAAAGCTTTTTAGCTTAACTAGTTAGTATTTCTTAATATTTTTAAGAGAGACATATAGGATTTAAATCATTGTCCTTTCCCAATTTTAACTATTGAATTATATTTTAACTACTACAACAACAAAAAAACAAATAGAATGAAAGATACAAAGTACTAAATATTCCAAAAAAAAATTTGCTAATTGATTTTAATAAATTTATAGCAAAGTTGTGTTTTAACCCGTTAGATCAACATGTCAAATTTGTAACACGTCAAGTTTCAAGTTTGACCAATTTTCCATGGGTCAAACATTCCTCTACTCATATTTTCTTCTTTTCTTATAAATAATGTTAGGAAATTTTTTTGTGATAAATAAGGATACGTTTGGATATCGCTTATTTTGCCAAAAATTGAAAACAATAAAAAAAATAATAAAAAAATTACTGTTCACGCGTGGGTTATTGTTCATTTGCATTTTTGCACTGTTCATGTCCTATGAATAGTGCAAGAGGCGCTGGTCTTCAAAAAAAAAAAAAAAAAAAAAGCGTAGACGCTGGATGCGCATCAGCGCTATCCAAACGCTGCTTAAGTCTTAGAATATAATAAAAAATTTTTTGCAACTTACGTTATGAGTGGTGGAAAAAATCTAATTAGCCCATGTAAAAATAATTGTTCATCATTCATAATCGATTACTTAACAAATTATAGAAAAAGTGTGTCTCTAAACTTTTTCTTTTTCCTTTTCTTTATGATTTGGGCATTTTAATGGATTTATGACTAATTTTTTTAGGCCTAGCAAAGCCTAATCCTAGGATGCGTGTAATCAACTGTCTAATATATTTTGCTAGGTCTAGCGAGTAGCGAAACCTAATCCTAGGATGTGTGTATTCCTTTGAATCTTTGATTTATTTTCCTTATATAATTGCTTGATATTCTTATTTCTTTGTAGCAAGGTTAAAATAAAATTAATATGAGGTGCGGTAAATTAAACAACTATATTTAGGCCTGCATGGGAGCTAAGACTATGTTGACTAGTACTGCATGAATACAAATTGTCTAATCTCAATTATTTTTTTAATTTTCTAGATAGGTTGTTGCTGGCATGATTAACCTTACATAATCCATGAAGATTTATTTATTTATTTATCATCTTCTAGTTGAGTAGTTGAGCTGATAATCTATTATTAGCTATAATTGAAGTCTTTGTTGAGCATTACATTGGTGATCATTAAGATTAAGAATTGAGTTCTTTCTATTTATTGGTCAATAGATTGCGGAGGTTAGTTAGGGGAGCAATTGAGCAATTATAGTAGGATCTAGTATCTAAAAAATTCATAAAAAACAAAGATTTTGAAGGATACACTTTATATTTTATTTAATTCATAAACTACTCCCCAAGGAAAAAGACGAAGTGGAGTTTATTTTGACATTAAACTGAACATGAATCTTATGTTTTTTTAGCCTACGCAAGCTAAATCCTTGTAACTCAACTGGTTGATACTTTTTGGTGTTCCAAACTCAGACATTTAGGGTTTAAATTCCCCTCACTCCAACTATCGATGTATATTAAATTACAGATTATCCCAACAACTTAAGTTATTAGGAAATGATGAATTTAATCACTTTAAATCTAACACACCCCTAACTTGTGGGCTTAAACTTCCTCTTAATAAGTGAAGGCCCATGGTGAATTTAATCACTTAACTATAAGTCTAACATTCCTCTTCACTTGTGGGCCTAAACTTCCTCTTAATAAGTAGAGACTCAACAAGTAGGAATTTAACATTTAAATGAGAGGTAGAGTAAAACCAGAGATCAAACTTAGAATAACCACAATTCTGACAATGTATTTTTTTTTTTTTTTTTAACATCTAAACAAAACCACAAAAAAAAGAAGAAGCATTACTTGGATAATTGGATTATAAGGAAGAATTCGTGCACACGTGTGCACACCCACACATACACAAAAAAAGGAAAAGACAAATGCCAATACCATTTAAAATATTTTCATTCCATGATATGATAAGAGCAGCACAAATGACCACAAAAATCAATACATCGAGAAGAAAACTTTTATTCAATTTTCCCTTTGATTGCTATCATAATAAGACCAAATTACTCATAATCAAAAACTACAAGAACAGAGAAGCAACACCTATTTTTAATACCACGAGTTCATTAGCCTTCCAAATTGTTGCTTCTCCATAATTAACTCAGACAAAACATTGAGGCCACCTCACTGAAGATCGCAGCAACCATTGCCATAATGTTTCCAATACTGCAAAAGAAACAAAACGAACACATTGTGAACAACTGATGAGTAGTTTGTGATATGTCTAGCTGCTTTATAGGCAATTAGATAGGCACGCATGCATGGCTGGACTTTTGAGACTTTTGAGTTTCACAATTTTTGGGGAACTCAGAAATTATTAATATGGCTTATGCATGCATTTATGCACAAATTCCCGGTGGACCTTCATCTTTGGGGTGTTAAATTAATTAATGGATGTTGCATTGGGACAAAGGACTTGTTCTCAAAAAAATAAATCTCAAGTAAAACTGTAAAAGCCCATTGAGCTTCTGACCCTTTTTGCTGTATCTTCAATTATGGACAAAACTTAGGATTTTTTTTTCTGTCAAATGGACAAGATTTAGTTATAGTTTCTTAGATATAATTCCTTCCATTATAATCATACTGAACAATAGCGCCCTCAACCATTGCCACAATCTTGTACTACACCTATACATAGTTTTGACTAATACTATAATTTCACAGGAGGAAATATGATTTATTTTTTAAAAATAAATAAGAGAAAATTGTGTAAATTATCGTTTGTACATGCACGTTGGTAAAAATAGTCTCAAATATATTTTTTTAATTTAATAGTTAGGGTGTTGATCTGATAACTTGACATGATCTGTCAAGTGTACAGTTTATTCATCATCTTCTAGTATTTAAATTAACTCTTTCAAATAAAATTAACCTCAAAGACGGACGAAATTAGCACTGTTCATATCATTCTATAATATAAACTTCCATAAAAAAAAAATTTAGGAGAAATTACACTATTGGTCTCTGAAGTTTATCCTATGTGCGTAATTGGTCCCTTAAGTTTGAAGCAAACATAATTGGTCCTTCAAGTTTTAAACTAAGTTGTATTAGTCATTTCACTAACTGCCGTTAGTAGTGTTACTTATGTGACTAAAGGAACAATAACTTGGCATTTTTTTTTTTAAATGTGGTATGTTTTTAATTAAAAAATTAAAAAAAATTAGTTTCCACGTTAGAAACAACATTCACAACCCAATACCAACCAAATTAAAAAAAAAAACAAAAGTATTTTCTACCCTAGTCGCTACCCCTTGCTCATGATTGGACTATTTTGTTTGAGGTAGACAGTAGTAGCCATTTCTGAATAGCTGTATTAAGATGACAGCATCTCACATCAACAAAAATGTCAGATAAATGTTGATGTGGATATTGAATGAGCTTCCTGTGGCATCAAATTGTCTTTGGTAACTCAACTATTCAGCATCAACCACAAGCAAATAACCCGGGTGACCTTTGAGCATACATGGACCAGTAAGCCCAACTGTAAACAGAGCCTAAACCTTGAAGCAGTGCCATATCCTATAAGGCATTAGACTGTGATGCTGGTCCTAAATTGGATGGATCCACATCCCTGATCGTGACTCTCTCGTATTGGACAGTAAGCTGTGAATCTTATGTTTTTCATCCATGCAAAAGCTAAATTACTATATATATAAAAGGCTAAATTACGCTATCTCTAACTATGAAGTTGCTAGTTTTATTTGTAATATAAGAAAATTTGTAATTACTTTAATTTGTTCTCGAAAAGTTAAAAAAGATATGTTGAATGTTAAAGGGTTTTTAGCTTTCCAACTAATATACTGCTATTTTTCCCTTAAAAAAAAACTAATATAGTCCTATTAATTTGAGTTCTAAAGTCATGCCAATGGCCCAACGTAGTGGATATACCCGTCTTAATGATTATAGATTGGGCTTTACCATAATTTGCTCTTACTGGATAAGAATTCAATAATGAGTCCTGTTTGTAGGTGCAGACAATTTTAGAGAAAATTTAATATTATTTTTTTGAAAAATATAAAAAGTTGTCAAAAAAATCGAGTTTTTTTTTTTTTTTTTTTTTTTAAGTTTTTAAAAATATTTCCTAAATTAATACCTTTACACTGTCCTTTAACTCTTCTCTTAAATAATTGAGAGGTTTATACATATCCATGAGGTATTGGATCCACATGGGAGATTCACAAATGTTCTTAGGTGGATTGAATCACAGTAGTTTCATGACTTTCATTTCAATCCCTATCTAAAGACTAGTAGTTTTAAGCTATGGGAAGCAATTTCATGCGTGTTGTCGCCTTAAGGCTTGGAAATTATGGTCTAGCTCACACAAAAATCCAAACTAGTAGGCCATGAACATAGGCGGCTTTACAATACATGGTTATCATTTTAAAGTTGATAACCTCTTTCTCCCATTTATTGCTGATAGGCCACAAACTGAATTGACCCCTTGTGATAGAATTAATTAATTAATTAGCCAAGTTATTAATTAATCAATTTATCATGCAAACACGTGGTAGCACAAACAAATCACCAATAAACTAATTATGCAGCGGAAAATAAATAACACGGTGATTTGTTTACGAATGGGAAAAACCTAACGGCAAAAACCCCACCGGGTGATTTTCAGGTCATCACTCCTGAAACTCCACTATTATCACAACAAGCGGTTACAAGTAAAGGAATCCCAAGTACCTTACCAACCTACAGTTGAACCCTTACTCCAATACCCAATTGGACTTGTTCTGTAGTGACAGTTCCCCTCTTTTGATGCACGGCTCCCAAGTACGTGACTAACCAATGCGCGAATCCCAATACGCGACTTCAAACACCAACTAAGAAGGTTGTTGGCTGCAAAGTTCTTAAGTTCATCCACACGATGAAGATTAAGAAGATACTTGGTCACAAAACCCTATGGTGCAAATACACAGCAAGTTCTTCAAGAGAAAAAGATGAACAAGGGCAAGAACTTTGTCTCTGGTCACAATTTGCTTGAACAAGGTTTGCTCAATGCTTGTGCAACTTATGAACTCTTTGACGGCCCTTAAAACAATCCCTTTATATGTTTAGGGTTAGGAGAAAATAAGGCCCAAACATATAATCACGGATCCCAAGAAAATCATATCAAAATTCTGAAATTCATAAACCTCAACAGATAGGAGGTGTCGAGTAGCTGTCGAGTAGGTGTCGAGAACACGGGGCTGAAACAGCTTTCTTAAGCTCGATAGATGCAGCTGTCGAGCCAGCTGTCGAGTTTTAGTAATTTTGCACTTTCAGCTTGTTTTCTTGGATAGACTTGAACGCTTTAACACTTGGTCTTGAAACATGGTTTCTTGAAGTATTTAAAACACATCCTAGATCTACCCAAATACAAGTAAAGTGCGTTTTGTCAAAAGATAAGCCAATTACATAAAATCATGACATATGTTCCTAACAAGTGAAACACATATGTCCTAACAATCTCCCCCTTTGGAAATCCGTGACAAAATCACAACAAACAAATGAACATATGAAAGAAGTCATAAATCACTTAACTCATACTCACTTGTTGAATACAATAAAATCTATCCTAACACAAACTCTTGAAAAACTTTGCAAGAAGAGAGTTTATGGCAAGTAGACTTTGACAACCTGTATTTCTGAAACACTTTAAACAAAACTCATCAAGACATCTTTGTGTGAAACAGAAATAATAGATTGCATACAAATATAAGAAGCATGTGTATAAAGAGAGAAAAGAAACAACACATGAAGAGGTAGGTGAAAGAAACAACATACATCATCATATAAAGAGATAAGTCCAATGTATGTCATAAATATGGTCACAAGACCTAATTTATAAGAACAATGTATCTAAAAAGAAAGAAAAGAAAAGATACATAATATCCTCACTACATCCCTAAAAAAGAAACAACACTCCCCCTAACAAAAAAAAAACTATACTAACTCTCTCCCTAAGAGTGACTACTCTCATATCCAAAACTACTCCCTCTTTTTGTCACGAGTGACAAAGGGTAAGAGTGTCAAATAGACATCTCATCAGTAGAGCTAGTATCTCCATCATCATCATCCGAAGCATCATCATCAACATCATCATCATTCTTAGAATCAGAAGCCACTGGAGGAGGTGGTGAAGGAGCAGCCTCAGGAGCAAAGCCGCCCATGGTCGCCTGCCGTCTAGCAATACGGCCAACACAGACATTCACCTGATACAACTCTATGGAGAGTGTATTGAGACGAGCATCCATGCGCTGAAACTGCACCATGATGTCTCCTAGTGACACATTGCTCGTAGAAGAGGAGGGAGCGGATGTGGATGGAGCAGATCGAGATGAAGCTGAACGGGAGGGAAGAGCTGCTGAATCCGTCTGTCGCGACCTAAAATGCACCTCACTACGTTTTACAGTAGCGGCATCTATGGCACACATAAAGGTGAAATGGTCGGAAGAGGGAAAAAGAACAAAAAAATGGTGTAGAATCCTCGTGATAGCGAAGGAAAGATGAGCTTGTCACAGGACGCTGAATCTAGATGAACATCTATAATAGAAAGAATGAAATGAGAAGGGAAATCTATAGGAAGATGCTCAAGGAGAGACAACAAAAATCGAGCACGAGGCTCTGTGATGGAGTTGTAGTGATAGAGTGGATAGAGTACAAAGGTCATCACCATGTTCAAGAATCTAGGACCTTTAGCAAAGGCCTTACATGGTGTAAACTGACGCTCACCCCAATCAAAAGGGCGTTTACAAAAAGTAGAAATAAGCTCATCTTTGGACACAGTCCGCAGACGCTCACAACTAGGATATTCAGGAAACTCTGTCCTGGGAACCCAAAGCACAGCCGTAACAAGCTGTGGTGTGACATGAATACTAACACCCTTAACACGAGTGAAAAAGTGGGGGACAGACCGGTCAATCCAATGCATGTTGGAGTAGAACTCCTGAATAAGCACGATAGGACAAGTGACGGGCTCGTCACAAAGAGACTGTCATTCCCGACTGTGAATGACATCGGAAAGGTCGGTGTCGGCAAAATTTGCCAGAATAACTTGGCGTTCCGAATAAACACCTCGTTTAGAAAAGTTCTCCGAGAATGCCTTGTAGGCATCATCATCACAGAACCGAAGAGATAAGGGGGCAGAATCTGAAGAGGAAGAGGATGCCCTGGAACGAAGAGGGTTCCGGGACGGAGTGGATTTACGATTCGGTGCCATAAACACTACTAACGTAACTAACAGTAAAGGGAGAGAGAAAAGGAGACAATCAGAAAAGTCTCAAAACAGTTCACATTATTAAGAATATGTGAAAAGAAGTACGTATGCATGGAGAATGCATGAGCATGTGACATGCAAAAGTAATTGCATCATGGGCTCAGCCCAATCCAATCCTATCAGCACACAAACATATTGCACACATCTAAATGCATGAAAATAATGTTATAATGCTAATGTGATGCAATGCATGAGATTTTAAACTCCTATAAGTGAAAAACCATCCCAAAATTTCAACAAAAACTCATCAATTTTGAAAAACCCCAAAATTTTTCAAAAACCCCAAAAACCTAGGTTTCAAATCATGAAATGCATGAAAATGTAAAAGAATTGAAGCTTACCAAGTGAAGAAAACTTGAAAAATCTTGAAGAAACCTTGAGGAACACGATTGGAGTCAGATGAGAGAGTTTGGGAGATGAACAGTCAGAGCAATCGAGAGAGAGATCGACAGAAATGAGAAGCGGATTGCACGAGGTGTTTAAATAGAACCTCAGTAAATCTCGACAAATAGAGGTGTCGAGAGGTGTCGAACCATCTGTCGAGGTAGGTGTCAAGAAAAATGACATTCGATAGAAGCAAGTGTCGAAAAGTTATCGAGGAACATAACATCAGACACAAGAAGTGAGGCTCGATTGATCCACCAGGTGTCGAGAAGCTATCGAGGAGGCAGGAGCTTTCTCGATCGATCCACCAGGTGTCGAGGTGCTAGCAAGATTGCGATAAGAAAAAGTTGAGAAAGCTCGACAGATAGCCAGCTATCGAGGAGGTGTCGAGCCAGTTTTTCAAAAACAGTTTTTCGAGGAGAGAAAAACACAGATATGAATGCAATCAAGCATGCAACTCAACCAATGATCCAATCAACATAATAAGCTCTCAAAATCATCTCTCAACAATAATTTTTAAGCACATGGATCCCAAAAACACACGCACACACTAAACAAGTCTAACCGATTTTATTTTTCAAAAACAAGTTAAGACAGTTTAGTGAGCATATATTAACACATGTAAAACCTTGTAATGGCCAAATCGCATTGTACCTGCACATGTATCAAGAGTAGCAAAGAATATTGCGTGTTGTGTGTGAAAAACATCGCAAGATTGCAAATGTGTCAACATGTTATGACAATTTGAGATATGAGAAGATCACTTTAACTTACACACAATCATAACTGTTTGATGGGGATTATCACCTTCGAGATACATCCTATAACTCTCACATCTCCTAGAAAACACGCTTGCAATCATATTTAAAAGCATTTTTGATCTTTTTGCTTTTTCATTTTCTTTGCATATTTTATTTAAGCAAATCATGCATGGGCATATAATAGATAGAAAAGAAATACTCAATTATGTTAAGCATTTGACATTCTAATTTTGTTATGCCTAAGCACACAAATGTCATTGACACTGCACTTTTACTATGCCGAAGCATACAAGTGTCATTATGATTGGCGGGCAACAATTGTGAGATAGTTATTTATGTCTTTCTCTTAGGATTTTCTAATCCTTCCCGTCAAAAAGAGTGATACGAGTGTTAAGTGCAAGAGACAACTTAATCTTACTCATCACAAACACAAGCCACAAAACTCATTTGCTTAGTTGTGCATAGAGATGCTCATCTAAGCTACAAGAGATACAAAATTTAGAAAACTTTGTTTCAATGGCCATCTAAGGTACACAAGTACCAATGTACACAAAACACACTGTTTTTGTATTTTTCTGATTTAAAAAAAAAAAAATTTTATATGAAAAACAAAACAAAGCAAAACTGAAAAATAACCAAACAAAAACATGTTAAACAAAGCAAAGTATAGAAACTAGACTGACTCAAAACAGTAAAGCAAAACACACAAGTAATGCAAACAAAAAAAAAAAAAAAAAAAAAGAGAGAAGAAAGTGATAGAATCACTGGGAGCCCTTTTCCTTCCACATCCTAGAAGAACCTTTCATTTGATTAAACCCTTGAACCGGCGGTGAGGGGGAAGAATTGAAACCACTCAAGTTCGAAAGGAACACGAGGGCTTTGAGAAGATCTCCAAGAGGAGCAAGGGAGGATTGAAACTGATTTTGGCTTCCAGATGCTATCATGCCGTTGCTCTGTTGAGTGCAAACCACTTATAGCAATTTGGTCGAGTATGATCGGTAGCTCCACAATGATGACAGAGATGCTGCTTCTTCTGTTTAGGCTTATGAGAGTTAGCCTTTTTAGCCCTAGGATTCTTAGCTTCTTTCTTATCTTGCTTGGGGGGTGCTTCTAAGATAGATTTATTTTTGTCTAAGTTCTCACTAGTTAAAACAGTTTTAATATCATTGTTCTCAATTTCAACATTATTAGTAGGAGGAACAAAAATAGTAGAACTAGTAGAACCAATATTAGAGGAAGAAAGATCATACCCTAAACCCGTTCGATCAGAAGCAGATTTCTGAAAATTGAGCATCTCATCAAGCTTTGCACTTGAAGTTCTCTCCAACTGAGCTCTAACTTGAAACAACTTTGGTTCAAGCTTCTTGGTCTTCTCAGCCAAGAAATTGTTTTCGAATCTCAGTGCTCTAATATTCTGATTAGCCTTATCAAACTTTGTGAAAAGCTTTTCACGTTCAAGTTCCACATCACTGAGCTTCTTGGTGGCCAGCCTATAGAGTTTCTCATGTTTCTCAAAAAGCTTGTATAATTTCTCATAAGCTGTATGGATATCATCTTGATCATATATCTTCTCAAACTTAGAGTCCACCAATTCTTCTTCTTCATCCACATTTTCAACAATCCCCTCAGTAGGATTGACAGTGGCGGTGAAGGCATTTAGGATTCCGTCATTCTCATTGTCGGAATCATCCTCAGGCTCGATGTCGCTCAAAGTAGCAGTAAGTGCCTTACTCTTCCCAATACTCTTGAGATAAGTAGGACACTCATGTTTCATATGACCGAAGCCTTGACACCCAAAGCACTTAGGTCCTGCAGGGACAGTGTACTGACCACCTTCCTTAGCATCCTTCTTCCCTTTGTCTTAGCCTTTAAACTGAGAAGAACTTGATTGCTTGCGGTCCTTGTCGAAACCCTTTTCATTTGCGTTTTTCATAAACTTTTTGAACTGCCTGGTGATGTAGGACTTCATCTTGGAATCTTCATCATCTGAAGACTCATCTGTCTCACTGTTCTTGGCCTTCAGTGTCATGCTCTTACTCTTGCCTGACTTACCAATCCTTGTTAACCCTAGTTCGTAAGTCTGTAGATTACCAACCAGCTTTGTCAAATGAATCTTATCAATATCCTTTGATTCCTCGATTGCCGTAATCTTGGCATGAAATCTCTCAGGCAGAGATCTGAGCACTTTCCTCACAATCTTGGGTTCAGGAATAGTTTCCCCAAGATTAAACGCCGAGTTCACTATGTCTTTAAGCTTGGCATAGAACTCGTCAAATGACTCATCCTCCTCCATCTTTATTTCTTCAAAGCTTGTAGTGAGCTTCTGAAACTTTGAATTCTTGACAGCCTTTGTACCTTCATAGGTTGTCTGGAGAATGGTCCATGTCTCCTTGGCAGTTTCAGTAGAGGATATCTTCTTAAACTCCTCATTGGTGACTGCACTGAATAGAGCATTCAATGCCCTGCTGTTGAAGTTTGTCGTCTTGATCTTAGGATCATCTCAATCGGCCGGCGCTTCTGTAGGCTTAATCCAGCCTATCTCCACAACTTGCCACACCTTCTCATTTAAAGACTGTAAGAAAGCTATCATGCGTACTTTCCAGTATGCATAGTTAGTGTCATCAAATAAAGGAAGTATAATTAATGATTGTCCTCTATCTATGACAAACAGGGGTCAATGGATTAAACATAGCAAAGATTAAAACCTAATCAGAGTGTGCCCGCTCTGATACCACTTGATAGGCCACAAACTGAATTGACCCCTTGTGATAGAAATTAATTAATTAATTAGCCAAGTTATTAATTAATCAATTTATCATGCAAACGCGTGATAGCACAAACAAATCACCAATAAACTAATTATGCAGCGGAAAATAAATAACACGGTGATTTGTTTACGAATGGGGAAAACCTAACGGCAAAAACCCCACCGGGTGATTTTCAAGTCACCACTCCCGAAACTCCACTATTATCACAACAAGCGGTTACAAGTAAAGGAATCCCAAGTACCTTACCAACCTACAGTTGAACCCTTACCCCAATACCCAATTGGACTTGTTCTGTAGTGACAGTTCCCCTCTTTTGATGCACAACTCCCAAGTACGTGACTAACCAATGCGCGAATCCCAATACGCGACTTCAAACACCAACTAAGAAGGTTGTTGGCTGCAAAGTTCTTCAGTTCATCCACACGATGAAGATCAAGAAGATGCTTGGTCACAAAACCCTATAGTGCAAATACACAGCAACTTCTTCAAGAGAAAAAGATGAACAAGGGCAAGAACTTTGTCTCCGGTCACAATTTGCTTGAACAAAGTTTTCTCAATGCTTGTGTAACTTGTGAACTCTTTGACGGCCCTTAAAACAATCTTTTTATATGTTTAGGGTTAGGAGAAAAGAAGGCCCAAACACATAATCACGGATCCTAAGAAAATCAGATCAGAATTCTGAAATTCATAAACCTCGACAGATAGGAGGTGTCGAGTAGCTGTCGAGCAGGTGTCAAAAACACGGGGCTGAAACAGCTTTCTTAAGCTCGATAGATACAGCTATCGAGCCAGCTGTCGAGCTTTAGTAACCTTGCACTTTCAGCTTGTTTTCTTGGACAGACTTGAAAGCTTTAACACTTGGTCTTGAAACATGGTTTCTTGAAGTATTTAAAATACATCCTAGATCTACCAAAATACAAGTAAAGTGCGTTTTGTCAAAGGATAAGCCAATTACATAAAATCATGACATATGTTCCTAACAAGTGAAACACATATGTCCTAACAATTGCAAAGGAAAACAATAACAATAATAAAGAGAGAGCCATCATTAGTATGGAATTGCAATATTATATAAGAGAAGAAAAAAGAGAAAGCCAAACAAAAACCAATGGACAATTGTACCACTCAAAACTAATAGTTCATTACTTAATATGACAATTGTAGAACAATTGACAACAAAAAGTAAAAACCACTACATCGATGAGAGACCTTTTATTCCTTTTTCTTCATTAGTATTGCTATCATTATAAGCCATTATTACTCATAATAAACAACAAGAACAGAGAAAGCAACACTTTATTCGAATAATACAACTTCATTATTAATTAGCATTCCAATATGCTGCCACTTGACAAATAAACCCCGCAACCATTGCGAGAACGATGACACATTTGCAAAAGAAGCAGAACATTGTGAAGAACTGATTGTTTTGTAAGCTTGTGATGTCTTTTTTGGAATAGTTTGTGATGTCTATTTCTTTGGATGAATACTAGCTTGTAATTTCTGGCTGCTTTATATAGGCACGCATGGCTTGACTTTTGAGCTTCACAAATTTTTGGGAAACTCAGAATATGGCTTATGCATGCATTTATGCACAAATTCCCAATGGACCTTAATCATTGGGTGTGAAATTAATTAATTGTGGATGTTGCATTGGACAAGGAAGTGAATTTTTTTAAGTGAAAGCCCATTGAGCTTCTCCATTTTGCCTGTATAGTAAATGACGGAGGATTAGATAAGAATTTTGTATTAGATTATGAGCAAAATTCGTTTATTTTAGTATTAAGTACTATTAACCCTTGCCACTCACATTACTTTATTTCATATTCCCTTGCTATTAATTACATTATTCTAGTTTAGAATCAAATGTTTGCTGTTACTTTTAAGCTCGGTCACATAATTAGTTGACTTAAAAATTCATCTCGGACTTTGATTTCAACAATACCCGATTATAAAATTAAAAATGTCCTGTTAACGAGTGTTCTTAAGACATTTGTTAATTAGAAAAATTATAATACTACTTTCACGAGAAATATAAAAAACTATCATAAAAATCATTTATTTATTTTTTTCTCATAAAAAAATTTCTAAAAACATTTTATAAACCAATGCTTTTAGGGTATCTATTAACTTTTGAGTATTGGTGTCCACCTCCGAAGAATATGTATAAAGTGAATGTTGATGGGGCTGTTTTCTCGGCAAAGAAGATTGTTGTTCAGGACAGTCAAGGATTGGTGATGGTTGCAATGTCAATGAAAGTTAGTGCTCCGCTGGGTCCTTTGGAAGTTGAGGCAAAAGCCTTTGAGGCTGGTCTGCAGTTTGCAAAAGATCTGGGAATACATGACTTCATTTTAGAGGGGGATTCTCTTAATGTTTACAGGGCCCTAGCTGGTTTATCTCATGCAATTGCCGTGGTTGCTCCTATAATATATGAGATCCTTGATTCTTGTCATGATATTTGTAATGTTAGGTTTTCTCATGTGAGGCGCAAGGGGAATACGCCTGCGCACCTTTTAGCTAAACATGCTTGTGGTATTGTTGATTTTCTAGTTTGGATGGAAGAGAATCCTTGTTTCTTAAAACAAGCTCTTTATCATGATGTAATTTCTTTTTAAGTAATGAAAGTTTCTAGTTTCCCATAAAAAAAAAAATTGTATTTTTATATACAAAAAATTGAAACTTTATTTTTCACTCCAAGACCCATTAGGGGGACATATTAGTCATTTTTTCACCAACCGCCCAACAACCCCAAAGTAACTAACTTCCTATTCCCGCCCACATCAACCTATCCCTCACTGCCACGTGTCAATTCCATTCCCGCCAAAACAACCTATTCTTTTCACTCTAAATTTACATCTCATGCCACTGCCACTCACAAACAGAGCACTCTGTTTTTCTCTGACTCTGTAACCCAAAAAAAAAAAACTCCATCAATGGCTTCTTCACTCCTCTTCACTCTCTCTCTCCTCATATCTCTAGTTGTCTACTCTCTCTCCTCCCCTCTCTCTTCCGAGACTATTCTCGATGCCTCCGAGATCCTCACCGACACAGGCTATCTCTCCATGTCTCTAACTCTCGAGCTCATCTCCGATACCCTGTTTCCAAACTCTCATTCTCTCACCATCTTCGCTCCCTCGGACCCCGCCTTCATGGCCACCGGCCAACCCTCTCTCCCTCTCCTCCAATTCCACTTCTCTCCTATCCCAATGTCCCTCGAAACCCTCAAATCTCTCCCATACGGCACAGAAATCCCAACCATGTTTCAGGGCCACTCGCTCACAGTCACGTCATCTCCGTCCGAAGATCGCGTGTCTTTGAACAATGTCGACATTAGCCCATTGCCAATTTTCGATGATGGGTTCTTGATTATATATGGAATCCGCGAGTTTTTCGATCCGGATTTCGAGGTTCGAGCCCCAGAATCCAGTTTTGGATGTGGGTTTTTGAGGACTAATTCGTTCGGCAATGCTAGCGAGGCTTTGAGGTCTGGTGGGTATTCGTTAATGGCGGGGTTTCTTGATTTACAAGTGCTTGAGACCAAGAAGAGTACTATGATGACTGTGTTTGCTCCTACGGATCAAGTCTTGGGGAATAGGCTCGGCAATTTCAGCGAGTACTCGTCTATCTTTCTCCGGCACGTGGTTCCGTGCCGGCTTTTGTGGACTGATTTGGTGAAATTCAACGATGGGGCTGCATTGCCGACTCATTTGGGCGGGTTTTCAATCAATATCACGAGGTCTGGTGGCATATTGATGCTCAATGGCGTGCCGGTTTACTATCCGAACATGTATATCAGTGACTGGCTTGTGGTTCACGGCCTTCGCCAGGTTCTTTCGGTGCCATGGGAAGGAACACAAGAAGGAATTGCAGGAGCTTCAGATGAATTCGGAGGCAGTATTGAAGACTATACACCGGATTACGAGTTCTAAGGCCCTGATGTTCTTGCTAGCTTCTGCTTTCTGGTGAATATCTCTGTTGCCATTACTTTCTTGAATATATCTGTATGGTTAAAGAAACAAATTGAACACTTTGAATTTGCTGATATTCTGTATCTCTTAGCATGTTACTTTCTATGATTGTATTGAATTGCCCGTTTTCTTAGTTCAATGACAAATGATAACATTGAGCCAATAAAGAAGGAACGTTAGGAACTTGTTATAAAGATTTGGTATGGTTACTTTTATTATGTGGGAGAAATAAGAGGCTTGGAGCTATACTAAAAGGCTTTAAAGTCTTCTGCTAATCAAGTTCTTGACCTTGTTCTGAATTGCCTGATTTCTTAGTTGAATGACACAATTTTTATGGCAAAATTGATCCAATATAGAAGGGAAATTAGGAATCTGTTGTGTAAAGAATTGGTGCCATTAGTTTTAGTGGTTAGAAATGTGGGAGGAATAAGAGGCTTGGAACTATACTAAAATATTTTCAAAGTTTGCTGCTAATCAAGCTCTAGACCTTGCACGAGCATAAGACAAGCTTGAATTGTTGAATAGTAGGGCATTAATCTTAGTGAAGGTTTCAAACCAGAATTAGCTTTCAGGTTAATCTACAATGCATGAGGGCTACGGCATTTTTCTTTTTTTGTCCTAGTACTCTTATTGGCCACTGATTTAAGAAATCATAGGATGGATATGTAAACATGCAAGATATTAATAGCAGTATATTAGTGTTGGAAATCTTTGATGATGTGTTAGCAGCCATAACCTTTTATGACTTCATAGTTTGCAAACCAAAGAACACCTGATTTTCTTTTTTGAGCTTGTGCATAGCTTTCTCTAGGTGGTAAAAAAAATCTTAAATTCTTCAGCCTAGCAAATCATAGGAGCTCATAAGCAGTATGAGGAGTCCAACTGCCGTGAAGTAAGTTCAAGTATAACTGAAAATTGACCTGATAAAAAGTGTACATGGAATTAATACTTTAGTTCACACTTAAATGTCAAACTCTCTATTCTATTACTTTGTATTTAATCAATATTCATTTTCCACAGGTGGAATTGCCTTTTTTCTGGTGCCCGAAGTTTTTGAATGCTTAAAATATGATAGAAACTGGTTCTTCTAATGCTTTGGTAGTTAGTTAGGTGATAAAATGAAGAGGGATCAGTTCCCATGTTTCTTTCTAACCCCATTAGAGTCGTAATTCTATAGTCCAAATGATATATAAGAAGCTGTTGATATATTACCATAGTCAATTCCTAGTGCTATTGGAATAGAAATATGAATAGTATCATTTACGGGTGCTGGAAGGTTAAGAGCATAAATGTACCTATGTTGTAGGTGCATTACAGGTATATAATAGTTTATTTTAGGAGATTGAAGTGGCTTTGTTCATCATCTTATAAAAAAGTTGACTATTGTTATCTAGGCTGCATAATGATAAATACTTAAAACAGTCACCTTGTGCTTGTTAGCTAGAAGATGAGAATTCGGAGTTACAGATTTCATGGAAGAGGAATTGTGAAGAATTGGTTCAAGTATACTTTCAACTCTAGAAAAATTGAATAGATTGCCGTACATGTTGATTATTAAAAGATGGGTTATTCCCTTTTCTTCCATAGTAATGGAAATGCTGAAGCATTGTGTCTGAGTTTTGCACTTCTAAGTCTAAAGTTGTCTCTGTGATTGCCCCCATTTAAAAGAAGGCATGATCTGAGCATAACAACTTATCTGGGATTTCATGGTGCCAAAACTAATGCATGATTAGTACTTTCATAATTTTACATTTTCATTTTTATGGCAATTTTAGAGTGTAATTAAATAAATCTCTAATTAATTGACGAAAGAAGGGGGCTCTAAACTGGATTCTGTCTCGTCAGTCGATTGAAAAAATGTTGTACTGTCAAGAAAACAAAATGATGGTCATAACCACCAACTCTAACATCACTGCTACCATTATAAGCACCAACCCTGGAGTGTCAGTTGATGAGGATGCAAGTGAACCATTATAAAGCTTATTGGCAATTTTGTCAATAACAGACTTAATAATCCCCGTGAGAGTAGACTGAGGTGGTGACCAATATACAATAAAAGAGGGAAGTGAAGATTATTAAAAGCAAACTCAACAACTTTCACCAAGGCCAAATCTTATTTCTCTGCTGCATTTCAGCAGCAGGTCAAGCAGGTTGAACACCATCTTCATCTACCATTTCCCACCCCTAAAAGTACTCAAATATAGCTTGATTGATCCTAATAGAACACAACTACTTAACCCAGATCATGTTGGAAGCATGTAGCAAAGCAAAAGGTCATGACATGTATTACTGATTTCAAATTCCTAACAATTTCATATGTCAGAATCGACCAGTGGTTGACTGGGAAAATAGAACTTTGAAGGATCATGCTGTGAGGCTAAACAAAATAGGCTTTAAAAAATATCCACAAAAGTGGGGAACAGATTTATGACTGTCATTATAAACCATTTACATGTGTTGCCCGTGTTGGTTTGGATTAAGCTTATTTGGACAAAAGTACAATTATACCTAAACAAAATAGACTTCAAAATTTTTTACACAGGCAAGGCCTCAAGGGTTTAGTATATAGCCAGCCACCATAGTTGAAAAAGTTTCATACTCTATGATGCATATAAAGGGAGAGTTTTTTATATAGCCACCATTTTAGAAAAAAGTTCCATACTCTATAATGTATACTAGTGGATGTGAGGCGACAGAAAACGTAACAAGTTTTGGAACGCATGGGATCAATCTTACTTCCTATCACAATTACGCATGGGATCAACCAATTGATTTGCTTTAACTATATATATAGCATAAGGGAATACACTGTAATTTTAGCCCTCAACTCAAAATGGAGCTTCGCCCCACTTTGGTTTCTTCCCCTAATAGGGGTATAAGAAAGCTCAAGATATGGACCTAACTACAATACTGATTTTCTACCATACAGCCTACACTTCACCTGATGGGGGATTCGAAATTGGTACATCATTCTTGATGCTATTATTGCTAAAACAGTTCTTGTAACTCATGCTGCCTTTTATTGGCAAGGATAGTTTCACAAACACTTCCTCCCTTTGGGGGCGGTTTGCATAGAGTATCCAAAGAACAAGACAGAGCAAGACTCCAACTGAAATCATTCCCAATCCTGCATTCACTATCTTGATATAGTGGCTCAGTGGTGGACAGTAACTTGTGGTGATATTTTTGAATGTGTCCCGGACAAAATTGCAATCCTGGAGACTAAGTAAAGGCGGAGTGTAGTGCTCAAGTGCATAGCTCTCATTTACTGCAGCCACCAGCTGTGCATAGATGTCCGGTGTCACCCTCCCAACGGTGGTGCACAGGCCAGATGCTGAAACTTTACATGTGTAGTTCTGCCAAACCTGCAAAATTTTAGATAACCGAATAAGATGTCATAATCAAATCTCAGTTGCACATAATCAAGTACAACCCATTAATCAAAGACAGTAAAAGATACTGGTGCAATCTTCATAGCCTTTACTCTCTCATCTACATTCCACCTTGCACAAACTAATGCTCTATTGAGAGTTTATATATGGGAAACCATTATGCTGCAGTATTAAGTAATTTAGACGGCTTTAATTTTCTGCTCCTTTAGCCATAGCACATAGGCAAGGTTTTTTAATTGTAGGAATGAAGTCTTTTTGTAACATAGCAGCTTATTAAAGTTATCACCTTCACGTGGGGACTGAATGTGTTTATCTCTTCCTTCCACTAATCACACCTTTCGGGTACATGTGCAACATGAATACTCCATTTCAAGCAGAAAGCATATGTCACATATATCCACAGCTGTATGGGGTACGTCAAACTCACTTTTATCAAATCCTTCACTATCATATTCTCTTCCATTGCCCAACACTAACTACCATATTCTCTTTCATGAAATCTTTGATAAATGTTTAAGCTCACAATAAAGGGCACTTATAGATAAGATTTTAAAACAACCTTAAAACAGCTATTGGATGGTTAAGGACTGTATATTAGATTTATTATCTATGATAAATTTTTCCTCAACATAAAACTTCAAAATATTATATGAGGTGAAATTCAAATCAAAATTATGTATGAACCACCTGATGTTTCCAGCTGTGGCTCGAATGTATCAATTTTCTTCAATTATATTGTATAACTTGGCACATCAAAGGATCTTAAGTCAATTCTGTTAGAGTTTTACTGTTTTGATTCAACAATTTGGTAGTTTCCAGAAACATATTTAAGCAAGCAGATTTCCATAACAAAAAAGGTACCAAATAATTAAAATTGATAAAACATACCTCCGAAGCATTTGCCACAGACACCTCTCGAGACTCACACTGGCGATCTTGCAGCTGTGAGTCATATGGATAACAGAGTGGCGGCATCATAGGACCTGACTGATTATAATAGTATGGACTTTCCTTGGAGGGATAAGTATCAGCATAGGTATAGATAAATTCATTGACGACATTTACAATTTGAGTGACAATTTTTTTGCTCTGCACAAGTGTCTGGTTTGTTGTCCTATGGTCAACACATGGAAGGACGTTGCTAAGAGCTGTTTCTGCATGGGGATTTTCTACCCATTCCTCCATGGCCATGCAGGTATCAGAAACTGTACTGAAATTTCAAGAAACAGACTTCTATCAGTAATGGCTTTAAAGGATGTTTTGCTTTTTGTTCTAATTATTTTTTTGATAGGTAGCTTTTAGTTCTAATTATAACAAAAGGCAGCAGTGGATGAAGCAGAACTTTCAAAGGTAAAAATGCTATATCATAATCAGGCTCTTATTTTGTGAACATCACATGTGAAGAAAAATTGGTGATAAAATATTAAGTTTTCAATTCACATAGATAAGCAAATACATATATAAAATTTAACAGAGATGTATCTGATCAAAATCAGATTTCTTACTTGTTGAGGATTACGAAAACTCCACACAGGACAAATGTAATTGCAACAAGCAACCATCCACTTATTATGAATCTGCAACATTATGTTGGTGGTGTCAAATACAAATATGAAAAGCATCCAGCATGTTGAAAGTACAAATAATATTGGATGTGGCACATGTCCACCAAATGCAAAGACAACTTACATGTGGATTGCATGTTTGTGCCCAAGGATAGACAGAACTGCAATAACAAAAATCAGTAAGTCACAAAGAGGAAAAAGTCTAGTATATGAGAAAAATAATAAAAGATATCATCAATTAGGATCATTTCAGCAATACGTACTAAGACCAATCAGAGCCAGAAGAAGCATTACTGCTGCCACAGTTATCAAAGCAGAGCGCCTGCAACAATGAAGTGAATATGAACCAATGAACATCATGAGTGTTAAAAAGAATTCTAGATATAGATAGTACTAAAAAGGCTAGCATATACATACACAGCATTGATGACTTTCTTTATTTTGACTGAATTTTGGCTTGTCTTCTCTGTCAGCGTATTTGCTGCGGTATTAAGATCCATGTTCAACTTGTCAATATCATCCATGACATCAGAAGGAAGGAACACCTGGGCCACACTAATAGTTTTTGCTAGGGAGAGATATTGAGTGACATTTCTTAGGATCCCCACGGTGTAATCTGACTGGTTAACAACGTAATTCAGAGTATGCAGCACTTCACCATGAAATTTGTCCTGCCCAACCGAGAGTAGGATACATCCAATCCTGTGTGACAAAAGGGTCAGGAAACATTAGCAAGAGTTACAAAAGAAACATCAATTTGGGGATTACAGAAGACATGATTTGTCATGTTAAAACTAGGACATGCATGCAAGAAATGGGTTGAAACGTTGAGCCCAAGAGGGAAATGAAAGAACAAAGCATTGCATTTTTTTTTTTTTTTTTGTTTAACTCAACGCGTGATGAAAATATCTAGTTATAACAAAGCAAAGGCATGGCATTTAGCACAAGGTGCAGAAACGTATTTATTTGGAAATGACAACCTCTGACATGGAGGTAGCTCATAAAATGGTTCAAGGTGAAACACAGAATGATAAAATGCCTTTCTCAGATGACAAAATATTTGTTAACTTTAATCACCTCTACATAAACATAAGAAAAATGTAATTCTATTCAACTTCAAACATAGAATCAAGTTGAAGAAGTTTTCAAATGATTGGAATAAAAGGACAGCACATGTAGATTTATACTGATAAGGTAAAGAAAGAACTCTAACTGCTAAAGTATTAGAGTTAAAACAAACAAACAAACAAAACCTCCAATTACAAAGATAATAACTATTAAAAAAAATTTGAGATTCAGAATATTACGCTGCAGCACATGTGAAGAGTATAAGCAGTATAAGACAAATCCTTTGTGAATGGTGTGATCCTTTCCCTTTTATGTTTATCCTCCATCCACAGCAATGATGAGCCGCAAGAGCCAAGCCAAAAGAGATAAACCATAGGACAGCAAGAATGAAACCAGGAGCACCTGTAAATCCAACAGACTGCAGATATAATGGTTAAAATACTGATGAATATATGTTATTAGAATATCAACAACAACAAAAATAATTAATTATTTAGCATCTCAGTCCAGCATGCAATCATGTAGAAAATACCAACTGAAAGTACCAAGGGAACAAAAGATAGAATGCACTGGATGAATCAATCACCAGTTGAGCACTGAAATAGAAAAACAAACGCCAGAAGCTAAAATACATTTCACGCAAGACATCAAGCTCTGTTAAGCACGAACAGGAATTTGACATGGTACAAAAAAGATAGTCATTTCCTGAGCCCACAGCTATACTCATTTTTCTTTTTCTTTTTTATTATAATTTATTTATTATTATTTTGATTGGTAGGTTACGCGGGCGGACACATGTCCGGTGGGCGTTGATCCAAGCTATTTTCTTATAAACCACAATCTTAGTTAAGCTTCCACAGGACCACAACTTTGATTCATTCTGAAACTTTTCATTCAAAGGATGAGCTGATTGATGTAAAAAAATAATACTAGAAAATTGGGCATAGTGCAAACATATTAATAAATCATTAATTTCTCTGAAGATGTTTATATTTTTCATCAAAAGCTCTCTTTTTCTCACAAATCAAAAAACACAAAGAACATATTTTCTCCAAGTTTATCAATTAGATCTCAATTTCTCACACACACAGAGAACAGTAAAAAAATAATAATCAACCACCCATCAGCTTGCTTGCAATTACATTTTAACCAAACCAATCAATCTAACAAACTAAAAAAACATTAATGTGAAAAAGGGAAGCAGCACTTACGGCCCAGTAATGCCGATTGGTGATGTCCCAACCGCCATGGTAATGCCGAAGCCCGTGAAGAATGTCCGGCCTATTCGTCCGGTTTTCCGCCAAAACAAGCGTGCTCTGAGTGGCATCATCACTTGCAGGCCCTGGAGCCTGTGCAGCCTCCGAGATTACATTCTTCCATGGCCCCAAATTCTCCTCTCCTGCACCCACAATCACAAAAACACAAACACAAACACAAAGTTAAGAAAGTTCACAACTAAATCACACAGCACATAAGCTGCACCGACAGAAATTAATGACTAAAACGTAACCTTTAAGACTTTATAACAGATAAAACACATCTCTCGTTTGGCTGCTGAGAAAATGTGGAAAAATAGTGAAACCAAACAACAACAGCAAAATTTTGCAAAGTAAAAGAAAAATAAATACCAGAACTTGTACACTGCCCAATATACAACAAAAAGGTTTTACTTTTAATTCAGCTAAAGAAATCCATTTATTGACACTCAAAACAAAATTAAGCTACATCATAATATTCACAATCTCATTTTCCTTCCCTTTCCTCAGGTTTCTCAGCAACCAAACAGAGGCAAAAAATGACACTTTCAGACCAAACCCATTACTCTTCTCCGATCATTGAACCAAGATATGAGAACAATTAACATATTTATATATCCCTCTGGTTTCTCAGCAACCAAACAAACACACTAAAAAATGAAACTTTATCCAACCCATTACTCTTTTCTGATCAGTGAACCAAGAAATGAGAACAATCAACATATCTATATACGAATTAACATGCATATAAATTGTACGGACCTAGAATGAACTTGACAGAAACATGGCGGGGCTCATTGCTCACAGTCACAGTCTGAGCAGAAATTGAGCTGACAGCAGCCAAAATGAAGAAGAAGGAAGAGAACCCAGAAACCAAAAACGCCTTCATTTGCCAACCTCTTATATCTCACTCACTCAGTCAGTCACTGCAGCCATAGCAAACAAACCGAACCCAATTTCCAAGATCTGGGTTCGACCAAAAAAACAAAGAAAGACTCAAACTTTCAGAGTCTGATCACCATTCTTTTCTCTCCTCCTCCTATAGTCTCTGATGGGGGAAGCAGAAATGAAATGAGAGATTTTATAGGAAAGAGACTTGTTGGAGCTAAAACCATAAAGATAGAGAGTGTGTGTGAATGTGAAAGAGTCACATGGTGGGGCAGTGACGGTGATTAAGGAGAAGAAACGAAAAGGGCGGGTTGGATTTGTTTTTAATAAAGTATGATTTTTTTTGCTTAAGCTAATCAACTTTCTTTGATTTGCTTTGCTTTGCTTTTTTTGTTTTTTATAATCTATTTTTCTTTTCGCTGTTGATGAGTGACTGAATTAAGTAAAGCATAAACAAATTTTTTATTTTTTTATTTTTCTCTTTTTCTCTTTTTGCTTATTTATTTTGGCTTTGCTTGATACCAGTTTGTTCTTTTGTCGTTCTCTACTTTTTCTTTGTTTGTTTTTTTGTTACTTTTTCTTCACTTTTGGTTTTGAGTATCATATTAGTATATTAATTACTTAAAAAGCACAAAATAATTAGTTAAAGGCTCATAAATTTTTCACAATTTTTTTTATTAATTGGTTGTATGGTTTGTTGTGTTTATACATAATAAAGTTGTTTGGGTTTGGTTAGTGTGAGTTGTATTAGGCTAGTGAACACAGTACAAACATGACACAAACATAATATGTGTTAAAAATTGACAATGTTTTGATCTTTTATCCTACCTTTAACGATAGCTCTAAGTTATCATTTTAAGGTGTTACAATAATATTGTAAAAAAAAAAGTTCTTACAAAAGTAAAATAAAATTTGAGTTTTTAAATATATATTATGTTGTGTTTGTTTCGACTTAACAATTTTTATAAAATGAATTATTTTTCAAAAAAGTATTGTAAAAAATTATCTCATTTTTTAATGTTTGATAACAACTTGAAAAATTATTTTTCAACTTCCCTTATTTATTCCCTTATTTAATTTAGTGTAAGATAGATTTGTTTTCTATAAAAGGAATGTCAAAAGATAATTTTTTAATGATTATAGATTTGTTTTTTCAAATAAAGGAAGTCAAATGATAATTTACCAATAACTATTTTTTTAATGATACTACCAAACAGGGAAAAACACCCAAAGAAAAACCTGTCCACACACTACCTTGGGTTTCAGCAGAATGACTGATAAAGTCCAGTAAAATGAAATGACAAGAATGCCATTGTTAATAGGACCAAATTACTTTTTTCAGGTGCTTATTGATGGGGGTAACTTCAAGCCCTTTATGGAAAAAAAAGGTATGTTGGATATTGGAAAGTGAGCAGTGGTCAGTGAGTCAAATGTCCGAGTCTTGGTGAGTTTGCCAAACGGGTTTTGTAACTTTGTTTGATTTTCCCAAGTGAATAAAAACAGAAATCCGAAAGTATCTATCTTTTGAGTTCGAGGAAAATTCGGCTAAGTTGCTTTATGTACTTTTCTACTATTTACTATTCCTTATTTAATTAGTTTTTAAACCGCGTAGAGTCTTTTTCAAAGAGAAAATCTATTGTTATGTGCATGCATCGAGGTCACTCTCCACTATGAAATTGTCACTGTTAAGAGCTATCCTATCACTTATCAGCATTATGGAAAATATTTTAAAAAATAAATAAAAAGGTAATCACCTTATCAATTTTTGGTACAATGTACATCATGGTGTGATTAAAGGGTTACTTACTACAAATCCAATATTAAAAAGGCAATAGTCACATGTGCCATCTCCTCATGAATCATAATCACTTGTGTTATTAGCTTCATATGATAATCAATATACATGTGTGCAATAAACATAATTTTTTCTATTAAAAATGGTGAATAATAAGTATAAATCTCAAACTCAACTTTGAAAAAATACTATAGTTTTTTCTTTTCTTATACTATAAAATTAGAATTTCTGGCCGTCTCTAATTTTCTATATTTATCAATAGGAGAATTTATCTATTAAGTTAATTAGAACTCATAAAATGAATACTTAAAAGCCAACATTTTTTTATATTATTACAATCCCTAACATAATGCAAAAGGATTGACAAGGAAATATAAAAATTTAAATATTGCCACTTAAAATTACCATCTTAAACTTCAAATCGCATCAAAGAGTTTAAGAAATTTATTCTTGTTTATTTGAATTTCTTTTATTTTTTTATACATTTTAAGTAAGGGGGATCTGAATTATGTACTTTCCAAAACGTCATTTAACCTATAAAAAAAAATCATTATCCATAATGGAATTATGGAAACATTTATAACATACACTCTTACATATTTGGTGCCTTTAATAAATGCGTGTTCCTTAGATGGGAAGAAGAGTACAGAAGTTAAGAGCATAATTTTATTTGCAAAAGAAGAAGGAAAAAGCTGTGAGGGAAAGCATATCATTTCATGTCATCAATGAAGTTAAAGGATGGAAAATGTTGGAGAGTGATTGATTGGGCACGTGATAAGGGACATGCAGGGTCCACTTTTTACCTACAAATACAAATACAATATATACAACACACACACACTACGCTCTTCACACACGGATCTGCACTATAAGTCTATATGCAATATGCATGAAAAGCAGAGCACCGTTTGTGCAGCACCACCTAATCTCCACCATACGTTACGCGTTTGTTGATTGATACTATTGTTGCCTTCTTGCCCATATAAAGCTACACACCGATAAAGCCATGAAAAAGCAATACTAATAATTAATATGGGCTTTCATTTATAATATCATTATTTTTCTACTTGCTTTTAGTGCTTTCTGCAACTTTTTCTGTCACATTTCAACTTGATCTATATAACACGGCACTTATCCAAAGATTTTCTTTTTGGAATTTCCTGGCTAAGATTTTTCACAACTTTTTTCATGACCCTTATCCATTAATAAAATCTATTAGTGTCAGTGATGAATTACAACCTTGACAAATTATATATAATAAAAGAAAAAAGGAAATTAGTTGTTTCTTGAACATTGTTATCTGGTTTAATTGGATTTATCATATGCATGTTTAGAAAGTTCCCAATTGAAGAAAATACTTAAAGAAAAAAGCAGTAATAATATATCACAAAGAGAAATTAATAGTCTCTAGCATGTACATTTTATTGATCTCTCATTTTCATTTTCACTAGCACTCTCCTCCAAATATTGATAACTTGGATATACATCTTAATTGATTAATTCGTTTCTTAAAAAAAAAAAAAAAATTTCTTTTGCTTCTCGTTTGGTATGTTATCAATTTGTTACTTACCGTCTTGAGTAAGGAATGAAAATCAGATGGGTTAAAGAGATATCTCAATTTAGAGTAATTTAATATTATATAAATTGATATAAAGATAAGAAATGTAAAAAGGTTGAATAGATACATAAATCTATCTAATTATCAAAAAAAAGAATAGATTCATATAACCAAAAAAAATGTCAATAACTCACTTCTATATCTTTGAATATTATTACTTCTATTGGGAAAATATATGATACAAGTCATTGTCATAAATAAATGCATATATCTAAAATGACGACAAGTATACTACAAATTAATGACAGAGGAAAGCGGTGGTGTTAGAGTCAAAAAGAAAGGCCAAAGATATATGCGTACGTTATTGTTTCAGTTGGTTAACTTATAGCTTGGCTTACCCGCCTTAATTGGAGTAGTTTGTTGTCTACATCAAACGCTGTGTATCAAGCATTATCACTCGGTTTTTAGTCCCTTTCCAGGTACAATATTGTCGACCAAAGCAGCTGAAAAGATAAACTAATTAAGAAGATTATTACCAAAGTTAATTAAGATTATCAAATTAGGTTATAAAGAATGCAAAACTGGTACGTAACACCAATGTGACAGTCTTATCTTTGATCTTCAAATCATAAAGAGAAAAGTGCATTAATGCTTTCCTTTGCATGGCTGTTGGAACAACAACTCCATGGATTAGGTATGTTTAGTTGTTTACCTATTTTTATTTCATTAAGTTTAGAGACATGCATAAAAAATTTCATGGATTCTTTACAATCATTGAAATGATATTAGTGTTAGTTTAACGAAAATAGTATCGAGTATGTGAAAATAATATTGTTCCAATCACAGTTTTTGTCTTTAACAATATTATATTCAAGTTATAAAGCACTGAGAGAGTTTGTTTTCTTCTCTAATTGTTAAGCATAGTTTTTATTTTATTTGTTTAGTCAAGTTTTATCATATATAGTTAAGCAGCACGCTTGTGCACATGACATTCAAATGGGTTCTCTATTAGCCACAAGTATATATAAGCTAATTTGTTCTAGTGGAGGATTATATGTTACATGTCCCATGTGCCAATGAGTTTGAACAATGTGACATTAAGGGGCCGTTTGGTAACGTTATTCTAGTAACGTTGTTTGTATTTTTTATAAATACGTGTGGGTGAAAAAATGTGTAGAAATACATACAATGTTGTTTAAAAATTAAAAACATGTGTTTAAACTCCTATACTAAACAACCCCTAATTTACGCATCTTTTCTAAGATACAAGAAATTCAATTTCTTTAAACTAGATCAAATTATTAAATTATTTATTCCATGATGATAACAGACTCAAAGTACTGAATCTCAACACTTGTCAGCAAAATCAATCTCTTGCTACATTAAAGAAGGGTATACATATATACACATATATATAAACAAAAAAAAAAAGGGCAGAGACTGAGAGACACCTAGGATTTTGTTTTATTAATGACTCTGTCTGATTGATACCGGTGGATACGTATCTAGCTTATATTAGTCGCTAACTCGTGCGATGCACGGAAAAGTTATTAACTTTGAAAAAAAAATCCAATAATAAGTAAATAGACATTTTGCTAATTAGTATTTTTTTTTTAAATGAAGAAATATTTAACTTCCATACTTTTCCATAGTTTAGAAGTGTTGTCTAACATTAAACGTTATTAAGTTGCAAGTGCATAGTTACCGAAATCTACAAAGCAATTTACAATTCTTAAATTAATAAAGCAAAACTCCCAATAGTTATATATACATACACACTCAAAAATACTATAAACTGCAATTATATAAACAAAAACCATGATATGAGGAAGACACACCAAGTTTCAAATTTGAGTAGCAATATGACTTTCTCTTAGTAATAACAATATAGACAATTCAAAACATGGAACAATATCAAAATTATAATACTTAATTCCATTATCTTTTATGTTGAATCCAAACAAATAATTAATTGAAATTAATCCAAACAAATAATTAATCAACAAAAAATCATAGCTTTTAATAAGAAAACAAAAAATCACATGAACCTAAATAAAAAACATTTAAGGTGAATAATTAAGATCAACCAACTGAGACGCAAATACCAAAAACTCCAAAACTTAAAACTTCAAAATTTATAGAATCCCCAAATTCTACTTCAAAACCAAACCAAATTCAACAAATTTATATATAATATATCAAATAAAAATTTATCGTTCCCTAGGCTAGAAGATATAGGTTGCAGCTTTGATTTTTTCCAAAAAAAAATAGAAATGTTTTATCTGCCATGTACAATATAAAAAATATATATATATATATAAATATGAAAAACTTGAAAAACTGTAAAGCTTAAAAAATTTGTGGTGAAGTTTTATAGATTTAATAAAAAGTAAATGTCTTTGGTTTTAATTATACTGCAAATGATATTTTGAAAAAAAAAAAGTTCCATACTTTTGCCTCTTGAGCATCTTAATTACTTGTTGACCAAAGGCACTTGCAATATCAAGTTCTGTAATCCATATGGGCAATCCTGTGGAAGCAAGAATATCAATAGAAGATCTCACGTAAGCAAGGTCTAGAGCAATGCTGATTTCGGTTTTATATACATATATATATATATATATATTTATATATAGATTATCAACATTTAAGTTTAAGTTTAAGTTGGATTTGTTAGAGAGATAAAGTTTCACTCCTTGCTAAATTAGAATTAAACAAAAAAAAAATTGTTTTAAAAAAATGATAATAATGAGTTTGAGTTTAAGTTGGACTTGTTAGAGAGATAGAGTTTCACTTCTTGTTAAGTTTGGACTAAACAAAAATAATTTTATTTAAATAAAATGATAATTTTATTTAAATATTGTGCTAACGTGAAAAATTGTAAGAGTTTCAAATACTTAGTTTATTAATATATATATATATATATATATATATATTTATATAGATTATACGGTAACGTGTGTAGAGGTGATGACGTACTAATCTCAAAATTGTGACCATAAATCTAAATCACACAGGTAGAGACTTCAGGCTAGAGACACTAGGATTTTGTCTTATTATTGAGACTCTCTTTCATTTGGTACTAGTGTATACACATATCTTGCTTACATGATAACATAAGCTAGATATTAAACCAACGGGGGTTGGTCCAAGTGGTAAGCAGCTTGGTATCGCTTAAGCAAGTTTGAGGGGCTCTCGGGTTCGAGCGCTTGTGTATGCAGAAAATCCCCGTTGGGAGACTCACCCACCAGGCCAGGTGTGCTACCCGGGTCGACCAACAGATTAGTCGGGGCGAAGCCCTGGATACTGTGGTAGGCAACCAAAAAAAAAAAAAAAAAAAAAAAAGCTAGATATTAAACTCAGAATTGTGGCCATGTACTCAGTTTAGGATCTCTCTGTTTGGATTTAAACTCCGGATTGTGAGTCTGTGACCATGGATCTCTGCTTGGATTGGTCCGGCAGAGGAAATACCAAATTCCCAATCTCATCCACCTAATACATGAACACCTAAACATGTGGTGATTCTTTTTTTCTTTTTTTACACGTGAGTGAGAGAGATTCGAACTTGAACATTTCAGTTTAAAATACCAGAAAATGTTAGATAATTAATAACACATAGTAGTTCAAAACAACTCTCGAATTGCAGTCAACATAAATAAAGAGCAATAATGCAATTATGTGACAAACCCTAGTAATATGCCACCAAAATTCAATATAAACAGAATTTTATGCTAAACAAATGCAACAAACTAGATACTCATAAATTTTTTTTTTATAAACAACAATTTTTAAAACAAAAGAATCAAAAACAACAAATTTTTTTTTTTAAAAGTGTCTTCTTATATAAATACTAAAGACATTTAGGCCGATACGACACCAATATCATTTAAATTGATTTTCTTGTTGTAGGTGTCCATTGCTTATAGATCAATAATACACTTAACTACATCATCACATGGTGTTGAGTATTATTACTTGAAAAAAAAAATGATAAGATCACACACTGTACTTGTGCTGCTTATATTTGGTAGGCGCACAAATGTCAGGGAACATGCTAAATAGGGGGCCAGCTTGCTGAGCAATGTGTCCTTAGCTAGAATATGAGTTGTGGCTATCTGTGTGTGTCGTCATCTCTAAAATTGGTTGCATTCGGTTTCTCTTTTTTCTCCATGCTGTTTAGGACCATGTGACATGCTGCTTCTTTTTTTGACATTATTAAACCACTCTCAATATATATGCCACTAACTAAAATGGCTTTTCAACCACTTTTTGTATAACAAACTTGATCAGACTTTGCAACAACTAAAATGTTCTTCATTTACAATCTACCCATACATATATAGTTGAACTTGGCAGTTGGCAGACTCCCTACATAATGGTGTCCAAAGATCCAAAGAACCCGATTCACCCGAGCCAACTGACTAGACCCGACTTGATTCGTGACCTATTTGATTTCAGGGGTCGACGATAGATGTTTCCCTTCAAAACCTAACCCGACTGTGAAAATCCATCTTCGCCCAAAACTTCGCCCAAATTGGTGGAGATCTCGTGATCTCCAACTAGATCTATTGTCATCTCATTTATCACCATTTCAATCCGATTCAACCAAAATTGATCTGCCACCATGTTCAACTGGCTTAATCCTATTTGTTTCCTCTCTTTAATCAACAACATCTTATATTCTACCACTCAATGGAATTGGGTTGGGTTCAAATTGAATCCAAACCCGGCCCGACCCATGGACACTTCTATTATATACGTTGTCAAGAAAATCAACTAATAATACTAGTTGATTAACCTAAAAACTAATTTTGATATCTTAAACTCAAGGGAATGTTAAGGCCAACAATATGCATGTTAATGCTTCAACTAAAACTAATAATATTTCAATATGGACTAAATTTAGTGCAATGAAAAGGACAATGCCATGAGCAGGACTGTTAGAAATGTTTAACTTACCATTTTATCTCTTTCCATTTCAACGATAGTATTAGAGTAATGATTAAATGATTAAATTTATTATTTCTAATTGTTTTATAATCATTTGAGACAATTAGTAATTTTTCATGATATTAGAACAAATCAACTTGAATTTGAACTATTAAGAGGGAATCTGAAAATTTCTTAGCGGTTTCAAAATCAATAATTTATTAGATAGGTTGAATCCTTAATTTCCTCAAATTTGTGGGTATTTGGTCGTTTACGTGTTAATTACTGTTAGAACCCAAAGAATGCTCCAATAAATTCAAAGATTGAAAGTTTTCAAACATGACTAAAACCTAATATTTTTATACTGTGGCCTTGAAACATTTATTAGCATTCCCTTCCACCTTTTGACTACAAGATTGAAGTTGACAAAATGGATTCCTACTAGGAATAAAGCAAGAGGAAAAAGAGCTTGCAAAAGCGTTGCCTTTATTAAATTTTCGTCGGCTACACAATTCTTTGTAATATTCTAGTCGGCCCAATTACAGGTTTTAATCCGAAGAACAGGAAATCACTAACTTCTTTCTTTCCTCACATGAAAAAGAAAACGAATCAATGCTGATTTTATATGAGTCCAATTGCCATACTTTTTTTTATTAATTATTGAAAAAAAAATTATTTCTTTTATCTGCCATATGAACAACTTTTTAAATATTCATTTTTCTTTAAGTTATGGATATACTTTGACCTTACTTTTTTATCTTCAATAAACCAAAAAAAAATCTCAAATTGAACAAGAGAAAGTTATATTGTTTACATCTGTAAGAGAAGGGAGCACAATTTCTCCATACTTTGAAAGTACTTACGAATTTTTCCGATGAGAGTATTTCCGTGTAAAAGACTCACTCCTATATTGAAATATATTAATTAGCTTATACAATTTTAGGTTCAAGTATAAGTTTAGCAACACCACATTTTTTCCAACTGGAAATGTTGTGATATCTATCCACACAAATAAAAAGCAATACTGCTCTTCTTCTCAACCCTTTGTTTTGTTGTATTAGGCCTGCCAATTTTGATTTACTTAATGGCAAGCCATGGCCCATGAGGTAGGGTTTACTGCTAGCCTAAGATAGATCGGAGGATCACTAGAAAATGAGCCTATTGATCTTTCAGAATACTACAAAGCCCAAAAGAAACCACACAATGTTGACATTCTAGATTTAGGCCCAACCTCCCTTGCAATCCAATGATTGTTTGTCTAACATATATTTTAATCCTAACATTGTTGAAGCTTCACAACTTGCAATTAATCCCCCGGAAATTTTTGAATTTCTATTGTTTTGATCTCTCAAATTTTAAAATTTATAATTAAGATTGTTATTTTGATCCCTCAAGTTCATATTTGTTTTAGTAACTATAGAAACTTGATAGGAGGGTCAAATTAACAGTAATTTAAAATTGAAGGGATTAACTGTAAGTTTTGAAACTTCCAATTCCAAAATAACAATAATAAATTTAGAGGGAGTATTAGCAATTGGTGATCATAAGCAAACAAGCTGAGAAAGATTGTTGCTATGTCCAGGCTGAAAAGTTTTACTAATGAATTAAAGACCATAGAAACATCTCCTCCATTGACAAACTAAGGTTTAGGGTGTGCTTGTCCATCTATATAATATGAAATTAAAGTGTGGAAAAATAAGTTATTAGTTCAAATCAGAATTCAGAACATACAACACATGACAATCCATATGATATATAGATGCAGGCTTGCAGCCCATAAAATTGAATAGGAGCTCCATTCTCTGGGCTTCAATATCACACCAATGGATTTATGAAACAATCAAGGAATAGAGAACAAGATACTTGTGAGTTTTTTTTACTTGAGAACAATCATGGTATATGAAAAAATAAACCCCCTATGATCATCTAAACTTCCCAAGGCTCCCCATATCAAAATCATCATTGAATAAAGTGAGTGGCAAAACTACACATCACTCAGACCTTCCAAATCTTTAGAACTTTCTCAAAGTCCAGAATATGATACTTACTGTATGGAACAATGCAGCAACAAACTAATGTAAAAAAACCCTCAACAATCTTCTCCCTATGTGAAACCCACACCAGCCATTTACCAAATAATTCGTTTGGATGAACTTATTTTCACCTCAAAAGAGAATTCAGCTTTTTAAAAGCATCACATTTTTAAGGTATGGCTGTACTTTATCACAATAACAAAATAGACTCGTCCATCAAGTGAATCCTGCTAATCATACCAGTAGTTCCTTTTCTAATAAGTATATCAGCAGATAACTGGATTCCTAATTTGAGAACAAACCCAGATTCCACAAACATGGGGATCTTATGCATCTCAAACTACTATAGCTCATTCTGAGACAAATTATAAAGAGATGAGTTGGAGACATGAACAAAATGTGTTGTAAACTGAGAAGCCACCATACCTGTCTCATTGCCAATTTCCTAGACGCAAAAAAATTGGAGGAGAAAAATATGAGGAATTGCATGGTTGAATTTGCAATGAAGGTATATGCTACAGTTTAGGTGAGCTACTCAAACTATGAGATGGAAAAATAGGCTTGCAGCCTTGCACTAACCCATATAAATAGGAGGGAGAAAATGAAAGTTAACAACAACAAATCCTTAGTCCCAAATTTCTGGGTTTGGCTAAAGGAAAGTTAAGATTTAGAAAAATGATAACAAACAAAGCTAAAGAGGCATGTTTAGTTAAAAAAGAATAAGCAGGCATGGTGTGATATGTGCAATACAGAGGGTGCAGAATCATTTGCATACTGCAAGAGAAGCATCCTCTAAATGTAATTACAGAACAACAATGATATTTACTGTCGAGATATATGTTACACTGATGAAAATTCCATCATAGGGAGTTTGCTTCCAAGGATCAAACCAATTTCATCTGCTCAACCATGTTCATCCTTTACTCCAATGTGAAAATCAGCACTCAACAAAAGCTTGAAACACATAATAATCTAGCAATGACATGATATACAAAAGCTGACAAGCTGTGTTTAGGTATGAGAATTTAAATAACAATTTCAAGTATAAATTGCTTCATATGCATTGCAAAAAATACATGATGGTTTTGATTACAAGAGAAAAAACAGAGGTTTTACTTATTTAACAGAGAGAGATGTTTTGCTTCAATAAATTACATATTTCAAAATCTGACAAAACATCCTACAGTTTGTCATTTCACGTTAACATATGAATATAGCTTACATATATCCATATAATTCATCAGAAGATCAAATTTGTACCATACAAACTTAATTCAAGCCATTTGAACTAAAAGAAATCCAAATCTTCTCTTCAACTTGCATTTAAATGAAACAACAAAGATTTTTGTAAATTTTTTTTTATTTATCCCAAAAAAATCGTAACTTGATATTCGTATCTGTAACTTAAACTATGGACAGAGAATAAAACATACTCATTTGGTAATCAAGGTAACATTTTTTTACACTCTTTTAACATTGTTTTATTACACTTACATGATTGAACCAATTAATCACTGACCACAAGATGCTAAAACTGCACACAACAACAAAATGTTACTATAATTGATACAAAAATGTACAAATTTGATTTTTTCAACTCAATGTGTGCCAAACTGAAGAGAAACAAACCCACATGGATTTTTCTCTCCTTTGACAGCACCTACACAAAAAGTATTAGAATAGAAAAAGAAGGCTCCATTAATAGGACCAACACATTTGTTCCAACTACACTCATGGTAACTAAGCAGTCCATACATGTATTACCTTCAACAGTCATGGACATCTCAGAATGACTACAATAGAGGTTCAATGGGGCTTGAAGAATCTTGAATAAGAGCACCACAACAAATGTGTTGAAATAACAGTATAAACTACAGTTCCTAAATCACATTGCTTCCCAAGCAACAACCAGAAGCCTAAAAGTTTTTCAAGACTGCAAAGTTAAATATTGAAGCAGCCTCATAAGACATGCAAAATCCATAATCACAAAGGTTTGGGGTTGGACCTACAACTTCCTCAAGCATTAAACTTAAACAGAAGGTTAATTTCAACTAGTTTCAATTTCAAGAACACCAGAAATTGTTGGCTACTTACCCATGAGAAGCAGTCATTGTGAAAATCTTTCATTGCTGAGCATTCTCTTGGTATTCAATTGACAATAGTAAATACTCGATGGCCTGACACTCAACATTATAACCAGTACTAAGTTAATCAGATGGTAGGAATCTCACTAACAGAGTATGTCCCAGGGCAAGGTTCCATACTGTTATAAGCAAACCTATGCTCATCAAGGAAACAGAAAAATACAAATAACAAATCCTACAGAAAAATTATTCTTCATGACAGTATACATAATGTATAACCAACATATCCCATAGACTCATTCCCGCTACCTTCCCTACTCGTCTCCCCCTATCTCCCTCCATCCAAACATAGGTTACAGTTACTTAGAATGTGTTAGATATAGCAAGATAAAAGGAATACCACTTTCCTCAGGTGACAGAGGCCACTGCTCTGTGCAACAGTCACCCCCCCCCCCCCCCCCAAAAAAAAAAAAACAAAAAAAGAGATCCCAAAAGCAGCCAATTCAAGTGTTTATTCATAACACTTGAGATGTAACCTTCCCCTTCATAAGTTGGAAGCATAATAAAAAGGACAGATATTTTCTAAAAGAGTTCTCAGAAAAGTAACACCTATAATTCAATGTACAAATAAGTTGAGCACCATCACACCCATGACCCAACCATTACATATACATGTTCTTCTCTTCTTTTCCTTGTTTTTTGTTTGAGCATATAAAGATCAAACAAGAATTATCAGTGTAACATAGTTCATGTCCTTCATAAAATCAAGTAATCAACACAACCAGTTTTCAAAGGCGAAATGTCTTCATTGATTCCAAGTTCAATTAGTAAACAACACACACCTATTCCGAACACAAACATGCTGCCAACTCTACCAAGTTCAAATACATATCGAAGGCACCATGCAGACTACATGTAACCCTGCAAAGTCACAAACAAGAGCAAGAATTATGCAATTCAATAATAACTATACAATTTTTTTTTTCGATTTTTTGAAGGTTGCATCAGTCCATTCCATCAATTGAAAACTGCATTCATAAAAGCATAAAAGCTGAAACATCCAATAGACAATGAAGAAGCTTTCATTTCCAAAAAAGGGCATTACAGCCTCAACATTCAAAAGGCTGCTCATTCAGCTGCCAACAAAGATAACAAATTTCCTATTCATTCCTTGCTAATTATTTATCTGAGAACGAAAACAAAACTTGAGGAGATCCTCCCCCACAGATTCTACTATATCAATGATCCTAAAATAAAATAAAATAAAATAAAATAAAAACCCTTCCTCCCTATTACATTAATCATCAAAATTTAACCTTTCCCCCCTATTTTTGCCTCAAAAGCCATAAATTTATTGTTAGATAAATCATCATGATGATAAAAATGAATTAAGACTTATTCTCCACCGTGACACCAAGCTCTCCAGCTACAATCACAGTGGTTGCCAAGCCAAGAAACATCCCATGCTCCACAACACCAGGAATCCTCAAAATCTTATCGCTTGCAGTATTCAAATCCCCAATATCCTTCTTGAAAAACAATTCAACAATGTGATTCCCATTGTCTGTAACAAAGGGCACCTTCCCATCCAAATCCAAAGTTCTACGCTTTGCAACACAACCAGAGTCCTCAAACAAAGCCTGAAGACTTTTAGCAACGGCCAGATCACCATATGGCACAACCTCAACAGGCATAGCTAGACCACTCCCACCCAAATGCTCAACCATCTTTGACTCATCAACAATCACAACGAATTTCTTACTCGAGCTCTCCACCATTTTCTCTCTCAAAAGCGACCCACCTCGGCCTTTAACAAGGTTAAGAAAAGGGTCAACCTCGTCAGCACCGTCGATTGACAAATCGACTACTGGGTGAGAATTGAGATCAGAGAGAGGGATTCCAAGAGAGACAGCCTGGTCATAAGTTTTTTTCGATGTGGGTATGCCTACAATGTTGTGAAGCTTACCTTGGTTCAAAAGCTCAGCGATTCTATCCACAGCGTGTTTGGCTGTGGAGCCAGTACCAAGGCCAATAACCATGTTGGATTCAACATACTCCACAGCTTTATAGGCTGCGATTTTCTTGAGCTCGTCTTGGGTGAGAACCACTGGGGACATAGATGAAGAAAGAGGAGGAGGAGAAGGAGAAGCTTGAGAAGCAGAGGAAGAAGAAGAAGGGACTATAATTTTGGCTTCCATGTGTGATTTCTCCGAGACAATGAACTGGGGATAAGAAATTGCCATTTACGGTTGAATATAAAGGAAACCCAGAAAGGAAAAAACAAAAAAGTTTTGATTTTTACAATAAAGTTTTGATCTTTTTTTGAGAATACCCAGAAAGAAGAGAAAATTTAAATCTGGGGTTGGGATAAGAAGCTATTCAAGTCCAAACAAAGGCTTCAGTTTTGGTATTTGTATGTGGATTTTTGAAAAGGAAAAAAACAGAGAAAGATGAAGAGGAAGATTGATTGATGAAAAGGGTTATCTTGGAATGTGTGGTGGTGAGAGAAAGAGAGAGAGAGAGAGAGAGAGGTAGGGTTAAGTGTAGTAAGGAAGAGGAGGCGCAAAGGCAAGCACACGCTAGAGAAGGGTTTGTGTTGGTTTGCTTTTATAAGGAAGAAAGAAAGATTTTTGGCGTGAGAAAAATAAGGGAAAAGTTCCATATATATTGTGTGTTTGAAGGGAGAGGAAGTAAATGCTTTTACTCCTCTCCCTTCACATTACAAGGAAATCTGAGAAAGAAAATATATTGGATTTGTGGCGTATTTCACGCGGTGGGGAAAAAAATTTTGGATTGCGTTTTGGGAAATACAGAAATAGTGAAATAAGGATTCCTCCAATGGAATAGTGTTTTGAGGGTTTACTTTTTCTTTATTTTATATTTTGTCTTTGGGGGTAACAAGCATGTTTGACTAATTTTGAGGAGTGTTATTGTTTTTTTCATAGAATATATAATCATTTTATTATTACTATATTATATGATAGAGAAAAATTAACAATCTTATAATTTGCTGCAGTAGAAGAAGT
The DNA here is from genome assembly GCA_030021035.2 of Notholithocarpus densiflorus. Classification (NCBI taxonomy): domain Eukaryota; kingdom Viridiplantae; phylum Streptophyta; class Magnoliopsida; order Fagales; family Fagaceae; genus Notholithocarpus; species Notholithocarpus densiflorus. The sequence goes on along the minus strand of JARYZH020000092.1, from coordinate 1,675,659 downwards.
GGTATCATTTGTGTGTTTGGCAACATTTATTTTTGTCAATTTATTTTTGTTACTATTTATGGGCTACACTGCATTTTTTTATATTATTCATAAGTTTCATTGTACTATTTCAGTTAATTTTTATCTTTATTTATAATTTTTTTAATAAAATTTTTTAATTTTAATAAAATAAACGGATCTCAAACAGACCCTATATGTTATTTTTTTAGAAGAAAAAAAAAAACTTAATACATGTTTAATTATGTCATTTGCTTCCCTTTACACTACTTTCAAAGGTAATGGAAGGTGGGATTGTCGACATCAAAAAAATATTTTGGGGATTGTCAATGATGGTTGAGATATTTGCAATCCAATTAATATGGGATAATAATATATCATATAATAGTTGGATTATGAAGTAAAATTTCGTTAAGATTAATTAAAACAACCCCCCACCCTCCTGTTCATGAGTTTTTTATGATCTAAACATGTCATGACGTGCAAGGAAGGAAACTACAAATGATACATGTTTACACAATTCTTCACTATTTTATTTTTTAGAATTTAAATTACATTTGACATAACTTTGCGTTAACATTACTCCCACTTATTAGTATCTTTTATATATTCTTTTTTTGAGAAGAATATCTTTTATATATTCTATAAAATAAAATAAAAGGCATTTTTATATTGAATTAATAATTTCATAATGTCATATATTGTTGAATTACAAGTTGTTTTAATTTTATTTATTATAGACTCATATTTTGTTATGATTTTTTAGTAAACAAATGACAAAACTTGAAATTTTAACAATTTAAAAAAAAACAAAAAACAAAAACTTACAAAGCGTTCATATTTGTCCACACAATTGCATCAAAGTTATCATTGTATTAGAATAAATACAACTAAATGAAAAGAGTTATTTTCAGATTTTACTTAAAGGATATTCTCTTTCTCTTTTCGATCAGTACATTGTTTTCGTTTAAATTAACTTAAAAAGCTCAAAGATAAAATCCAGAAAGGAACTAATGATAAGATGAGCTTATCTTGATTATCAACAAAAAGAGAGAGAGAGATTATCTTAACCTTTCCTGAAAATGACTATTTATTTTTTATTTTTTTTCAGGTACATCTTAAAATGAAATACCCCATTATATATACACAAAAAAAAAAAATTTATTTTGGATGGTCTTTTCATGGGGTGACCTTTTTATTTGTTTTCCCTTGTTCGTGATGATGGTCTTTTCATTTGCATGAGCTCTCCACTAATCAAAGATTATTTTGGACATGAAAATTAATCACAGATGGCTCAGTTTATAGTTTACATAAAGCACATTTCATTGACATTGGTTGGAGTACCAGACTCCACAGGTTCAGGAGCCAATATTTGGATTATAATTTTTTTCATTAACTCATTTGTATATGTGCGATTTTAAAAATTAGATATATAATTATATTTTTATCTACCTTTTAATATAAATCAATTTAAACACACTGTGTTTCTCGTCCGCTCGTCTTTTAAAACTTGTTAAAATGTAAAATAAAGAACAATGTTCACCAAATATAGCAAAATTACCTCCACATTTGATACTCTCTTTCTCTCTCTCCAATTAGACCTACATAGAAAATATGTTGGGCCAGCAATGACGGAGATGAGGTTTGGCATTGTGCAAGGGTGAGGGCTTCCAACAAGATTGTGGAGACACAATTGGGTAATCTTTGATTGATATTGTGGAGACGACTTTGCACAAAATTGTGGAGACACAATTGGGGAATCTTCAATTGATATTGTGGAGGCGACTTTGCAGTAACATGAGTTTGCAAATTTGAGCGCAATGGGTCATGGGTTGTAGGGTCGATGTATAGGTTTGTGTTTGGGGGTGGAATCGATGATAGCCATGTTGAACCTCAATATACATATGTGGATCAAATGGTAAATAGTATTGGATTGATATGAAAATTAGCATGCATATTAAGAATATATAGAACATGAAATTCAACGATGAGATTTTCAAACTATGAATTCAAAAACAAATTATTAGATGATGTAACATTACTTAAAATTGCATTAGGTGAAACTTGATTATATATATAGTTTATGCCTATAAAATATATGAATTTAACCTCTCTAAAATTTGAAAATTATAGTATGGCCCCCAAACACACTACCAGCCACTAGCTATTTTGCATTAGGCGGTGATATGTGTTGGGTAGCAATGAATTTGTGTTAGTTTCTTAGGTTTTTTTTGGTGGTGGTTGCCGGGTTTGCCACCCACGGGTTTTGGGGAAGGAAAAATATATATAATATTTTTGGGAAAGAAAATAAAAATATAATTATTTTAATGAGTTGTATTGCAAAATAAGGAATGAGATGTGGAATGTATATTAAAAAAGAATATGTAAATAAATAAACTAACTCTTTGGTAAGTTAAAATCGTCCATTCCTATCTTGGAGTGTTTGGTATTTCTTTTTGGGAGGCTTGAGATTAGATCAACAATCTATTCCTTATTTTGAATAATAATAATAATAATTCATCACATTTTTCATTAAAAAAACTATTAATATAGAGGTGCAGTTTTATTGAGAAGTTACAATTTCTCTAACATAAAGCATATATGTTTTATGGATAGATGCTTAATATGGATGATTTTGGAAAAAGTATTTTGTGCATTCAAAATATATATAATATATCATCTCTCTTATAATATTTGAAGTCCATGCAATTGATGACTTCAAAGCAAAATAATTGGAAAGAGATTTAGAGATGTATGATAGAAGAAAAATACTAAAGTTACAAACTAATCTACAAAAATATTATAAACTACTAATATGGTTATTGACAATTGAAAAAGTAATATCAGTGATAAACTAAAATGAAAATCAATAAAAATTTGTTACAACAACTATTTATAGAATATATGCAATTGAAATAACAGGAATGTTATTAAAAATTACTTTTTTGTATATAAGCTGAGTAGAGAGTTGTGTATATATACTGCATAGTGTATAGGCTTTGAATGAGAATATAAAATACAATTGGGATCCCCAAATTTGACTAAAAACTCCAAAAGGGTCAAAGGCACTTTTTGAAAGGGTGTGGGTGGCTAATACTATTATGGCATCCAAACATCATGGTGTTGAGTTACTTTAGGTTGTCTTTTTGGACAGGGCCACATATGAATGGAATCAAATTGAATTGTTATTGTTTTAGGAAGGTAGTGGGAAACAAGGCGTGAAATTTGCTTGCTTTTTCCACAATTCTCCGCATATTCCCAATCTCGGGATTTCGTTTCCCTGAACTTTTTATATATGCTAGATTTGATTTGATCTTTCGATTTATTAATTAAAACTTTATTTGTTTTCACAGTTGTTATTCTTATTTGACTAATACTAATGTTACAATTTGTGACACAACTTGCTCATGTGGCGAGTTGTGATTGACGGAGGGGTGTCCTCATATGGACCCACCATTACCCCTCCACCAATCACAACTCGTCACATGAACGAATTGTGGCACAAATTATAGCACCAACGTAGCTCCACTTATTTATATAGTTTTTCATGTGTTTTTTTTTTTATTTATTGGGGGCACTAGAGAGGGCTGTTACTTGCCGGGATTTGATTATGACAAGTGACAAGCAATTTGAGAGGCCCATGTTCAAGGATTTTTTATAATCCAACATCACTTTTGTCCTCTTCAGCTTCTGAAGATTTTAGAGTAAGTTTTACCAGGATATGGATATCTTCTTGGGATAGTCAATTGTTTGGCTCCTCTGCTTTGGTCCTATGTTGTATCCGTGGGCCATCTTGTCCATATTGAATCAAGAATGGGAAAATCTGGATTTGAAGACTTTTAAAACCCAAGGAGAAAGAGAAATTTTTGCAATAAGCATGATTTGCAATTAGGAAAGACAGTTGGTCCGGTCGGATGTGGACGTGGTCGGATTATGGATGTCCTGTCTTCGTTTTAGGATCAAAAAAATTTGTGCAGTATGGGAAGGATCATGAATGTTCTATCCTCATTTTAGGATTGAAAAAATTTGTGCAGCATGGAAAGTGTGACAACTGACAAGTCGGTGGACCTATTTTATTATTCCTAATGAGGTGGTTTTGACATTAATGAAACGATTTTGAGAAATAGATAAACAAGTATTTTAAGCTTTTGATAAATAAATAAAAAAGTATTTTAAGCTTATAATAATAGAATGAAGTTATGAACATAAAACTTTTACTTTTGCAAGGTACAAAAAAGATGATTCCTAGATAATCTTTTTCCAAATTTTGCTTTGAAGGAAGGTATTTGTTATTTTCGGTCTACTCTCTTTGTATAATTATGTATTAAAAAAAAATTAAATTTATATATATTTCTTCAAAGCATGACAAGATGAGACAGGAATGGAATTTAATTAATTAATTTATACATAAATAATTTTTTTAACACATATTCAGAATTAGGTTAAATAGGCAAAATTCGTCTCCATCCCATCTTCCTTCCAAGAAAGGAAAAACTGAGAGGAGAAGTAGATACAAATAAGAGAGGGTGACCCACATGTCTTACATTGAACAAAAGCGTGTTCTAGTTTGTGGTGGTGATTGATTAGTACTTCAAAACAAGGGAAATTGTTAATTCTAAGAAATTAAGCGTGGCAAGGATGATAACACGAATTACTCAAGTTGGAACCAAGAGTCAATATCAAGAAAGTTTAAACAAAACCCACCTCTAGTAGGCCATAGTGTAGTTTATATCATTTTATGGGAGATTCGTTATAATCCGAACCATTTGACTAAGTTATAAGTAAGTTATCCCACCAATCTTTTTACCATTCAGATGAAAATAATAAACCATGCAGGTCAAAAGAAAAAGATAAAGATAAAACAAAGACTAATTAGGCAAGGTTCATCTATAATTTCTTATTTCTTAATAATAACGTTATTTAAATGATACCTAGCGTGCGCGCGTTCAGCGTTTTTTTAGTGGGTCTCATGAGTACTATTCACGTACTACCAAACTCAGTAAAATACAAATTTTTAGGTAAATTTGGGTCCCACAGCACTATTCACACCTTGAAAAATTATTTTGCTACAGTGTTTTTAGCAATAAGTTTTTAGTTTTCAGAAAATAAGCGATATCCAAACACATCCCTAGTGTAATTAGATTACATTACATTACAAGATAAATTACAATAATTATGGCCAATGAATTTAGACCATACAATTCCAAACTCAGGATAAGATTTTGTGGAAAGGCAAGCTCTAAGAAATAACCCACTTCAATTTGACCAAGCAATGTGAATAGTCTAACATGCTTTCCATGTGCGCTGCTCAAAATCCAAACAAGAGATAGCATTCTGGATTTGAAAGTGAGTCATAGTTTTGAATTTGATCAACAATAAGCTCAAGGGTCACTAAAATTTTTAAACTATTACTGTGACTTATTGCGATTGATTCATAATAGAAGTTGTATCAATGATACATAGGGTGAGGCTTAGGTCCAGTGCATATAGTGTACTGGACCCATTAAGATGGTGACATGTGTTCAAAAGTGGACACGTGTTATAATCTCAACGAGTCCAGTGCAACTGGACACTAAACCCAAACCTCACCTTGATACATATATGTTAAAGTAATATTACTCTAATCACAATTTATCACCTTAACAAATTGTGAAAAAAGTTGTTCTCTTAACATTACTCTTTAAAGTTTGATCAACCTTTCGATTATAAGAAAAGTGGAAGGTCAAAATGCATCTTAGAAGTTTGAACAAAAGGTGTAAAATAATGTTTGGTCAAGAATTACCCACCTTAGGACAAACTTACTTGACCATGCAAAAAAATTAGTAATTTCAATGTAATAAACATGGATCAAACCTTTGAATTGACACAATGGATTAAAAAAAATAAAAAACACCCTTTGAATTGACACATTCCAGCCAAATACTGTGCCAATTTTTTTGGATTCAACCTTTGAAATTGAAACAGATGCATCTGTTGTTATTGTGACATAACTATTAAGTACTTCATTTAAATTTATAATTTTTTTAAAAAAAAAACTATTAAGACTTCATTCAGATATTACATTATAAACTTTTACTGTAAATTTCACAAATTCATAAATCATTAACAAGGCAAGAATATTAATAGTAATTACTAAAATTCCATACAAACGATTATGTGTGGGGACCTAGCCATCATATCTTTTTGACATCCTTGTTTTTTTATTCTCAAGTTTATATAAAGATCTCTCTAAAATAGTCCTTATATTAACCAAACCAATTCCCCATTCCGAATTTAAATTTTACAGTCCCAAAATTTGAAGTCCAAAGTATGTAGTTTTGCTCTCACATGTCCACCATCACATACCAATAACTTTCGCATAAAGGTAGACCTTACTAGTGAATCTCGTATATGAGTAACACACACAATATTTGGTAAATGAGACTCACTTTTTATGTGAAATAAAAAGGGGAAAAAAAAAATAGTACACAAGTATGAAATAATTTTTCAGACATAAGCCACCACAAAAGTGGAGCCAATAGTATAGATGCTTTTCTCAGAGATATAATATCATCTCTACTCTACCAAGTCAATACAGAATAAGCATCTACCTAAATGGTGTCGTATTAGTACATGTAGCCTACAACAATGTCATTCAATATAACCTAAAGGTTTGGACAAGATTCAATTTTGATGGTGGAGTATTTGGCATCAATTCATGAAATTTCTTTTTTGATAATCATCAATGCATGAAATCTCTGGCATTATCAATTGGATTTTCTTATATAGGGCCCTATTATATGTTTTTTTTCCTTTTGTTAGTGATGAATGCTTTACAGGCTATCACTTCTCTCCTTCAGAGCTGGCTTATTAGGCTTGTATATAAGGTAACTCCATCATCACTAATTTCCTATAAAGTGATCATTTTCCCTTGAAGAAGATCCACTCTATTTGATTGCACAATGAAAACACACACAAATTGAGATGGATTAATCTCAAATACACGTCTTCACCTACATCACCAACATGAAATGGAAAACACACAGAAAGTGATCCCCATTCTTCATGTTACAAACAGGAAGATAGCAGTAATCTAATAGAACATACCAATCTTTTTAGTTATTTAGTTACCCAAGCACTTATGTGCCAATCACAGCAGGCCACCAACAAAGGTGCATAGATGTATTTTTCAATGCCATGAAAAAATAAATTGATTTTGATGTCAAAGCCACAATCTACCAACAGATGCACCAAATAACCTTTCCACAATTACAAAAACCACAAGTGCAAGCATGCCTCATAGAATAATATCAGTAAGCATGCCTCATAGAATAATAATAGCTAATATGGTCATCTTCTTTGATCAATATGCTGGAAGGATAAAGACAAGCACAATTACCATGAAGGCAGAAGGTGACAACTTTTAGAATACCACTAAAACACATGTTACAATGGTGTTTGGGACTAGTCAGGATGTCATGAACAAGTATGCGTTTTGGAGTCATATAACTCCATTACTCCCAATTTGAGAGTACAAGCAAAATTATTCAATGCACTCATTGTACTACATTTTCCGTTTTACAAAATATCTTCTCTTTATTCTCCTTTTATACAAAAGGTATTCATCTAACAAACTTTGTCTCAACTCTCAATGACTCCAAAAAGTACAAGAAAGAAAAAAAAATGGCACAAAGGATTAGGAGAGAGTATCTTATGAGATTGACTAGGACAATGAAGGTAGTACATAAACCTCATAACTATGAGAAGGTATCTTATGAGATCGTCTCATGAGACCACCCTTTCACAATATGTAGTACCTACACATGTGAGACCCACATATACTATGTGAGAGGTTTTATGAGACCGTCTCAAAAGATACTTTTTCCATATCTATTTTCCACATTACTATGAGATTTTTGTTGATTATCTCATAGAATTTTGGACAACAAATTAATAAGTTATGTAGTAATATATCCATGATACCAACAACAGATCTACAACAAAAATTATTTTCCAACAAATGCAAACTAATAAAATTAGGTGGTGAACCAATCTCAACCAGCACCCTAACATACATTGTCAATGCAAACACTTCCAGAGTTCTGATGTTAAGATGAATATGCATGTTTTCCAAGGTCAAATGGAAAGATCTAAAATGCGATCTAAGTAGGTTAGCATGTTTCAATCCTGAACAAGCAGTCCATCACATCATTTTTCAAATGGCTTTTAATGCTTATTTCTGCCTGTCTGCTAAATTTTCATGTCTTAATCACAAAATCAGTTTAAAGAACCAAAACCAATCATATATAAAGAACTAAAATCGATCATATCTCTGATTTCAGTAACTGTGATCTGAGAATATGGAATCAGTCACAGGGTTGTACAATCCAGTAACTTGGAGTTTCAGCAATCATGGTCCACGGTACCATAGCCACTATTTACTGCTTTTGGCTTGATAAATATTCTGGTACTTCCAACTAATTTCCAAAAAAATAAAGACATATATTAAGCATATTAAAGAAATTATGCTTTAGATCCACTTCCCATTTAACTTTTGCTGTACTTCCCCTTTTCAGTATTTTAACAGACTGATCACTAGGATTCAGTGACAATGTCAGCTAGTTGAAAATTTGGCATTGTTATGTGGAGATTTTTCCTTATCTAAATTCTGAATGAAATGAAACACTATTCCAGAAGAAATATAAATAAAGAAAATATAGAAAAAAAAATATATATATATAAATATATAAAATTCTAAAAATGATCTAATATAAACAATTTGGGCAATGGGTTAACTTTCAATAAATGCTGGATTCATTCATTTATTTAATTGGACAACCATCAGTACAAGCTGGATTTATAACATAAAACATGACAAGGATGGTTTAGAACTTTCAGTATCAAATGAAGAGAAAGAAAAAGGGGAGGGCGGATCTAATCATTTTCAGGTGAAAACAAGGTATTGACATAATTTAACAAAAAATGTCAGAGCTATATACAATTTCTAATCAATATAAGATGACTAAATTGGGTGCTACAAAGCTTTTACAGACAAGAACCGACTCAAGTTTCATAAAGGAACCATCAATTTACAGGGGAGAAGCATCATTCACTTCCATCACCAGACCCACTAGAGAACACAGAGCAGTAAAAGCAAGTAAACCTTGCTTAAACAATTATGCAATAATGGACAGAGAGACTGCAGTAATCTGATGGCATTTAAACACTAACCTATAGACTGAGGGCCTTTATGACAGTAAAATATGATGCAAACCTCAAACATATGAGATTATTTTGAAGTAGATAACGATATACAAGGAAAGGGAGAACAGGGCAAACACATGCTGCCAAAAGAGCAGTGCTGAAGCTTCGCTAACTGCATATCCCCTCAAGCTGGCAATTGCTCCCAATAAAATGGCACTCGGTGTTGTGTATTGCAACAAAAGCACAAATCTGTACATTTCATCACCGTGGACCAAAAAATTCAGCTTATCAGACAAAGCAACAATACCAATTCCAAGAAGAGGAAGCACCAAGAGCCTTGCCACACTTATACCAATTGTAGTTCGAAGACCAAGTTTTGAATCAATTGGCCCCTCAGCAAGCATACCCCCAAGAACAAGCATCACAGAAGGCACCATTGCACCGGCTAAAATCTCTAAACTGTCAGTGAGAAAAGAGAGTGGAGCGTCATATCCAAAGAAAAAAGCCTTGATCTGAGGCACCATCCCAACGATGATAGCTAAAAGAGAAGCAATAGTTGGGGGTTGAAGTATGTGCTGTATTGGAGTTTGTACAGCAACAGTTCTGATCCTCCTGACAACTCTAGGCTCAGCCAAACACCTAATGGACCTGGGACTGTTCGGAGCTCCTTCTCCTGTAACCTCAAGGTCAGGAACAGACGACTGAGAAACACTTGATATGCTTTGGAAAATTCTAGCAATAGAGGGTTGCTTTGAATGCTCAGTTTCTTTATCTTCCATACCCGGCCATTCAGCTTCAACAAGGAGAGGCCTACTGACATCATTGACTGCTTGTTGTTCCTCAATCTCAATCTCAATCTCAGCCCCTTCTTCAACAATCTCATAGTACTCCAGTGGAGGCTCCATCATGTGATACACAAGGGTATAAACAAGAATCACAGAAACCCATGAAGAAAAAGAGACATAAGCCACCCCTCTTGAATGACAATGGGGTCCAAATGGATTATCTTTAGTATGGCAGACAGATCCGACAAGTGCAAGAGGGATATTTCCAGTATTACCAAATGCAGTCATGATAATGGTAAATCTTTTAAACTGTGGAGGTGGGCGGCAAATAAGCACGACTATGTACCCAAGGAGGCAACCAATAGCTGTACTGATTACAACATTAATTGGAATAAACCACCAATCAGCAAAGTTCTCAACTGTAATGCTTTCACCCAGTTCAGTAAATATTAGGCAGGGCAAGAAGAGAGCAAAAACAAGCTTGCTGAGAAGCTTAAATGTTGCTTTCGGGATTATTTTGGTTTTGGGGTGTGCAAGAACCAGACCTATAACCGTAAGGGAAAGAAGTTTCATCAAAGGGATTATTGCACTTAGTATATCTTCACCACTAGTCTTCATATTGTTTTGATAGAGCTCAATTAAGTATCGCGACATTTTTCCCTCTTTGTAGTGAAAAATCAATAATTCTCTCTGCAATGAATCAAACAAAAAATACAAATACAAAAACTCAGATCAAATTCAATAGTAGTTCTGGTTCCTATAACACCAACAACATATTATCTAAAACCCGACCAAAAAATTTGCACTGCCACAACATGAATTCAGCATATTATCCATAAAATTATCATAATCAATCACAACACGAGTCTCACAAACCTAATGAACTAAATCTCAAATTTAAATTGGACAGAATATCAAGAAACGCAAAAAGATCCATAAAAACACCATCTTTAACAAGATTACCACAAACCAGATCCTATAAATCAAAGAAATACAACTTGGGATTTTCAAAAACCGCGTCCAAAATTAATGAAAACACAACATGGGTTTTCTAAACACCAAAAGACAAAAAGGGTATCTATAATTTTTCATTCTCTACAAGAAAATCAACCAGAACAATGCTTTTATCAAATATTCAACAATAACATCAAAACTAATTTGCAATTAAAAAAAAAAAGTGTAAAAGAAGAAAACTTACAGATCACAAAAAAGAGTGGAGAGAGATTCTGGGACAGAGGTTTTGAGTTGAAGAGAAAACACATACGAGGATTCCTTAACAACCTTGGATTAACTGATTCTTAACCAAAGAGCTGATATTTTTTATTATTATTTTTTTTTTTTTTGATAGAAAACACACAAACTTCATTAATAATTAAAAGCAGAAGATACATCATGGGAGAAGAGCCTGTTCAAGAAAACAGGGACTCTCTTAGATCCAAACAGAAAAATCAAAGAGCTGGTATTGGTGAATGACTAATGAAATAAAATTGGCCCATTTAACCATAGGAGGAGTGCTTATGCCTAAGAAGCTAGAAGCTTACAGGGAGAGATTATGTTTTTCTGGAGTTGCTAGCAGTGCAGCAGGCAGTGCCTATGGAGCAGCTCAGGAAGCTCTGGTGGATGCAGCTATAAAAGCTAGAAAACTTAGTAGAGTTTTGTTTTTAGGCAACTGCAACAGATTAGTCCAAGTTTGCAACGAGGAAAGCACAGGAGAAGACTATGATTGCTTTTTTCCCTTCAGCAGAATGAACTAGTTTACAAGTTGTATTTAGTTCCCAAAGTCGTTCTTGGCTCTGTTTGTCATTTAGCAGATATGGCAACTAGAATGCCAATCCACCAAAGCTGGTCTAATCCAGCTCTTTTGTATCCTTAACTTTTACTTGTTCTTTATCTCCCTTTCATGGTAAAAAAAAAAAAAAACATTATAATTTGGTACGGAATAAATAGTGACGTATGTATTATTTTGTTTGTCATTTAGCAGATATGGCAACAGGCAGGACAAGTGTTGGCTGGTAGCCAATGGTGGCAACGGGCATGTAATGATGCCCTGCCTGGAATCAGGTGGACCATGTGACAGTTGGTGGTCAGTGGTGGCACTAATGGTTGGCAGCATTAATGGCATGTTTTGATGAAGGGGAGAAAAAGAGAAAGGGAAGGGGGAGAAGAGGAGTGTAAGAATGGTAAAATAGTCTAACAGTTCACTTGCATGGGATTTGTAATGCTAGGCTAATACATGACAGCAGGCTGATAGAACATCACAAATTTTGCTGAAGCTCTGGACCATGTATGATTTTTGGTAACAGTATGCACATATTGGTATATAATCTTGGCTTTCCTTAAAAAAAACATATATAATCTATGGACATGACTAAAAATATTCATATTATTAGTTAATTTTTGGTAAGCATACCACCTAATTTCACCAATGGGCTCTAGCTCGATTAGCACTTCTCCCTCAATAGTAGAACAGAAGTCGTGGATTTAAAACTCACATGGTGTGGCTTTCCAATAAAAAAAACTAATTTAGAATAATGATTAAAGGCTTCTACTTTGTCATTACTAATTTCATAATGGTAACATAAAACCCCTTTTCCTTGATATCGTCTTTAATTAGCCTCCTTCCCATAAAAATTTATCATTTATGTTTCCTCTACTTATTATTGATACAGTCCTCGTTAAACTCTAATTTCCTTATCATTCCTTGATTTTTATGATTCTCTTATTTTAAAGTTTCTTTGTAGTTTTTAATTCATATTAGTTTTGCTGTACTTGCTTTTTGTAGAGAACTAACCCTAGCTGAAATTGATGATATTTAGCTCAAGTGGAGTAGCTTGCTGCTTGCTGTTCTTGCCTGCCATATGTCTTTGAAGAGATATTATTAATCAAATATATGTTGCATTCCTTCACATTGTCGCAGGGTGATCAATTTAATGTAGATTAATTGATAGGATTAAATTTTTAACCTGTCTGAATTGGAGCAGCAAACTGGTGAGCCAATTGAGCCTATTACTATACATCCTCTCCCTAAGGAAGGAGTGGTTTATTTTGGGCCTATTACTATATATCCGCTGTTTATTATTCAGAGATGAAAGTAAAATTACATCTTTTCTTCTATTACTTCGACATAACTAGCACCAACAAGAAATTCAGGTAAGTTTTATTTTCCTTCCTCACTAAGCATGTGGATGGTCTTACATTTGATGTGAATTGGTCTTGGTTTGGGTTGATATTCCAAGTACCTTGCATATATGTCACATTTATAAACTGTTTTATATAATCCCTCTCTCATTTAGGAATTTTCTTTATATTCTGTTTTCTTACTGTATTTCCTATATGTATTATTCTGTTTCTATGACTATGATTGCCACGTTATAACAAGCAAACGCTAAAACGACACCGTATTATTTATGCTTCTCCAAAAAAAAAAAAAAAATTAAAAGAAGAAATCTTAAATCTTAAATATGGTCATGCAATACACTTAAACGCAGATTAATTAAAAAAAATATTTTTCTTGTAAGAAAATGTGTTAATAGTTAGTGAGTCACATGAAATTTTAATGAATTAATATATATACATATGCCACTTCACCTAAGAATGTTATGTTATGTGTAAGGAAGTAGTTTTTGAGCCCAAGTGACATTGGGCTTAGAATGAAAATAGGCCCAATCCTGATCAGCCCATTCTGAGGATTGACCTCTTTGAAAGATTTGGACCTTGGACCACGAACTAGGACCGGATTCTATTCTCATTGAGGATGCTATAGGAGATTCGAGGATGAGACACTTATCGAGCCACCAAGGAAGATGTACTTGCTGAGCTACCGAGGAGGAATTTTGGGAAATGCAGAATTGTCCGAGGAAGCCTGCTGAAGCTTCCTGATAGAGCAACAATCACCTCTGCATCAATGAAGCACACCTGCTTGGCACAATCACATTTGTTAATGAATGACTGGCTTGAACAGTGCAGAGAGCTCAAAAAGTCTCCATTCATCGTGAAAGTAGCGAAGCAAAGAGCCTGATGGGACAAGAAGCCCTCCAACTATGCAGGAACAGCACATCCTTGAGAAGAAAGTAGGGCAAATATAAGGGAGGATAAGGGCAAAGAGGAGGACACACAGAAAGTAATCTAAAAAATCATAAAGAGAATTGTAGAGAAAGAACAAAGTCTTAGAACCCTTTTTAGAGCCTTTTCTTGAGAAAAGAGAGTATATTGTTTCCCCTCTTTATGAATAATATCGTCACATTTGCATAATTTTACGTAAAGCTTTGTTCTTGTTCAAATCTTCAACTGTGGGTTATTAGTAGCCTTATATTACAAATTAATTGTGTTCTTAGGAGGATAGTTCATCATTTTAGACTCAATGTGTAAATTTCATTATATTAAAACACAAAATTGAGATATTTGATCAAAATAAATAAAATGAAATACTAAATTTTTAAAATTTTTGTAATAGAATTTAGTTGGAGTAGAATTCTAAATTTCTTGAAAGATAATAAGTAACTGTAGGAATTTTAACTAGCGTAAGCTATCCTAACAATTAATATAAGCCATTTAATATTTTGGTAATAAAGATTCATCTAAAGTATAAACTATTTTCAATACTTTAAAAAATGAAAAAAGAAAAAGAAGAACAAGAAGCTATTTTTATAATCCAAGTTTAGTAGGAGGTGTGGGTATTATTAGGAATCACAATGGGGGAGTGGATCAGAGGTTTTTCCAGATCCGTTGGTATTACCACCAGTGTTATGGCAGAACTTTGGGCCCTTAGGGATGGTCTCAAAGCTGTGTATTGACATGCATTTGCCAACTGTTATTATTGAGTTGGATGCTCTCTTAATTGTTAACATGATCTCTGGAGTTTTGGCCTTTTCTAAATGCTTATCCCCGCTTGTTGATGATTGCAAGGCTTTACTCAGGAGAATTCCTCAGCATCAGGTGAAGCACTGCTTTAGGGAAGCCAATACTGTGGCTGACTCTCTTGCTAGAAGTGGTGCTACTATGGAGGATGATTTTGTTGTGTTTAATTTCCCTCCTGCTAAGTGCTAATATTGGGATGCCTTTGTACCAAGATGCTATCAGGTATGTGTACCTAAGGCACTGCTAGTTACGTGTAACTAAGGCACTTCCGCAGCAGTGCCAACTCTGTGGATTTGGTTTAGTTCTATTTAATATATCCCGTGATTCCCGTTAACCAAAAAAAAAGAAAGATAATATTATATAGTTTATATTTAAGAAACAAATATACCCATTTTTTAACACAATTTATCTAGAAAGACACCTAAATATTTAAGTAGCAAAATGATTAATAAGATAAAAAGTCAATAATAATGTGATGTATGTTAAAGAATCATTAAATTTGTTAAAGAAAAATGATAAATTTGACATAAAATACATCCCTAACAACTAAAAATTATTTTATATTTCTAAAAAACACAAATTAATTAGAAAATACCAAATTACATACATATGAGAAAAGAACAATAATTCATACTTTAAACTTCTAATACCATTAAAATATACACAACCTTTAACTATTAATTAAAAAGATTTTTTTTTTATATTTATGATAAGGGAGAAAAAAATTGTGTACTTATACCGTATATAACTATTTCTATATATTAAGAGGATTTAGAAAGTTAATTATGACTTCAAAAAATGTCAAAAATACCCATAATCTAATTAGATAATCCTTATTCTTAAAAAATAAAAAATAGGGTTAAAATTGTAATTCGACAAAATTAAAAAAAAAAAAAAAAAAAAACTACTAGATAAACTTTTTTCATAAATATTAGCACTCTCAATTTGAATATATCTCACGCACGTTTAATACTTTTTTTTTTCTAAAAACTAGCACACATTAAATCTAATCGTTTACTTATTTTCAAATCATAAATTTTAGTTTCTTAAAAATTCATTCCTATGTAACCTCACTAACAATAAATAAATTCAAATTGAAAAATAACGTTAAACTCAAAATAATAATAAAAAAGCCTCATCACACATGCGGAATGCGTATAATGAGGCTAATTTATATTGGATGGTTCAATGACTATACATTTTTTTAAGAGTAATTTTTGTACTAAAATTACTCTTTAAAAAAAATGTATAGTCATTGAGCCATCTAATTTAATATAAACTAGCCTCATCACAACTTTTAGTACAAAAATTATAACTTTTGCCACAATTATTACTCTTTAAAATGTTATTGACATAATTTAAAAGTTTACCTTTGTGACTATCTTTTTCTCTCCCTAGTGGAGCTCTCTCTCTCGTGAGTGTGCGAGTTCTCTCTCCCTTGGCAGCGTGCGAAGGGTAATTCTTTCTTTCTTTCTTTGGACATAATGGACGATGATGTTGCTGATAGATTGGAGAAGATGAAGCTAACGATTGAGGAGGAAGAAATTATCCCCATCTCGGATGAGGGAAGGCTGGATGCCATTGAGAGTTGCAATTTGAGTTTGATGGGGAAGTTCCTGACTTGTAAGCCCTTTAATAGAATGGCGGCAAAGAATACGATACGTCGAGCGTGGGGATTGAATGAATCATTACAGATTTTAGAAGTAGGACCAAATCTCTTTCAATTCAAATTCCAATCAGAGTTTGATATGGATCGGATCATGAGAGGAGGTCCTTGGTCTTTTGACAACCAATTATTATTACTGAAGAGGTGGAAGAAAGGTATGACCGTGGGAAACATTCAACTGGACTCTGCCTCCCTTTAGGTCCAAATTTGGGATGCACCGTTCGATATGATCTCTTCTCAAGTAGCAAGGGAAGTAGGGAGTAGGCTAGGTACAGTTGAGGAGGTGGAACGGCGGCACAGGAAGGATGATATAAATATGTTTATGAGAGTTCGTGTGGCTCTACCAATAGCAAAACCTCTACGTCGAGGTGGGTTCATTGCTGGTTCGGATGGTGAAAAGATGTGGGTGTCATTCAAATACGAAAGATTGCCGATGTTTTGTCACTTCTGTGGAATTCTAGGTCATGACTTGAAGAATTGTGCAGCCCACTTTGCAGCGGAGAAACAGGGAAGAAGGGTTGAATATCAATATGGGGAGTTCTTGAAAGCTACTGGAAGTCGTCCAAGGGCTTCAACAACTAAATCTGCATTCTCTATGCCCTGTACAGAGGACAACAATGGAAGCACGGTGAAGCAAAATTCCGGTCAGGTAGCACAAGGGGAGGTTCAGGTGCAGCCGACGGCAAGGGAGAATATGATGGAAAACCCTAGCAACGTGGATAAGGGTTTATCCGTAAATCAAGGGCTGAGTGCTGAAAACGTGCATGGGAATAATGTTAGTATTGAATGCAATGCTAACGTGCAGGAGCCAATTGCTGAAACGAGGGAATTAAATGCTGATATGGGTCCGAAAATCATGATTGATGGAGAGTCAAACACGGAATTAAATGAGAGGTCTGATAAGGTTATGGTTCGGATTGAAAATATTGAGGGGCTGCCAGGTTTGTTTCCCATGGAAAGCAATGAGCACGTGGTCTCTAATAGTAACACACTCTTAGACAAAGATGGGCCAAATAATTTTAGGCCCAAAGGAATGTGGACTCGGATCAATAGGATGGAAGTTGGGTTGGGTGGGCCAACTAAAGCCATTACTATACCTGCATTGGGGAAAAGAAATTCATGGGAGGGGCAGGTGGATACTCAAGATACTAAAAGAGGTAAAATGGGTAGTGATGATGGAAGCACTAATCATATATCAGCGGGGGTGGAGAGCCACCCTTGCCGAGAGCCATGAGGCTGTTAAGCTGGAACTGCCAAGGGCTTGGGAACCCTTGGACAGGTCGAAGCCTTCGCAAGATTGTGAGGGAACAAGTTCCCACGGTCTGTTTTCTTATGGAGACAAGACTGGACAAGGAGGGGTTTGAGAAATTGTATGGTAATTTGCCGTTTCAGAATAAGATTATTGTAAAACATCCTTATTCAGGTGGAGGTTTAGCATTTTTATGGAAAAATAATATTTTGTTGGAGGTTATAAATTTCACTGTCAATCATGTTTTGGCCAAAATCACAGAGGAGGATGGATTTATCTGGTACTTGACTGGTTTTTATGGGTGGCCGGATGCACAGCAGAAGGAAAATTCATGGAAGCTATTGAAGCACTTACAGACTTTTGTGGAGGGGCCGTGGGTGGTTATAGGAGATTTTAATGCCCACTTACATGCATGGGAGAAGAAGAGCAGAAGACAGCAACAAAATGCACAGGTTGAAGCTTTTAGGGAAGCCTTGGAGTGTTGTCACCTTCAAGATCTTTGTTTTTCGAGCTACCCTTATACTTGGAGTAACAAGAGACCTGGGGAAGCAAATACCAAAATTCAGCTTGATAGAGGAGTGGCGAACAATGAATGGTTGGAGAAATTTCAGATGAGCAAACTTATACATTTGTCTACACATGCTTCAGACCACTTACCCATTATGCTTCATGTTCAGACTTATGTTCAGGCAAGGCAAAAACGGGAAAGGAGCTTTAAGTTTGAAGAATCTTGGCTGCTTAGTAGTGAATGTGAAATGGTAGTGCAGGAGGCTTGGGGAAGAGTAGGTGAGGAAGGGCATGGGTTGGCATCTGTCCAGGAAAAGATTAAATTATGTGGTGTTGAGCTACTGGCCTGGGGTTCTTCATCCATTGATCCGAATACTAGAGCTATTAAAGATCTCCAAAAGAAGCTGGATTTTTTAAATGAAGCTGAGCCTACAGAGGCTACCAAGGCCGAATACTTGGAAGTGAGCAAAAAGATGGATGAGCTGTTACAGAAGCAAGAAATATTTTGGGCCCAAAGATCTAGAATAAATTGGTTGAAACATGGAGACAAAAACACGAAGCTTTTTCATGCTAAAGCCACACAAAGGAGAAATAAAAATCATATTAGGGGCATCCAAAATGCAGATGGACAGTGGGTGGAGGATTTGGAGGAGGTAGTGGGAGTTGCTTCTGCCTACTTTGATAATCTCTTTCAAGCTGGTGTGGGAGATCAGATGGAGGAGTGTCTGAATGCAGTTCAGAACAAAATAACTGATGAGATGCGGGAGACTCTATCCAGTGAGTACACTATTGAAGAAGTCAAGGTGGCGCTTTTCCAAATAGGACCAACAAAAGCTCCTGGCTCTGATGGTATGAATGCTTTATTTTACCAAAAATTTTGGCATGTTGTGGGTGTTACTGTAGTTCTAGCTGTGTTGGATTTTTTAAATAATGGAAATATGCTACCTGAAATTAATCATACAAACATTGTGCTTATTCCTAAAATTAGAAATCCTGTGAAAATGTCTGATTTTAGACCGATAAGCCTGTGTAATGTGATTTATAAAATTATTTCCAAAGTATTGGCAAACAGATTGAAACAGGTACTCCCTCAAATTATCTCACCCACTCAAAGTGCATTTGTACCGGGGAGGCTGATCACAGACAATGTATTGGTGGCCTTTGAGACACTCCATACCATGCATTCAAGACGGAAGGGGAAGAAGGGATCCTTAGCATTGAAGTTAGACATCAGCAAGGCATATGACAGGGTTGAGTGGCATTTTTTGCAGAGTATTATGGAAAAGTTGGGCTTCCCTGATACTTGGATAGAAAGGGTGATGAGTTGTGTTTCGACACCATCCTTTTCTATTCTGGTGAATGGGAAAGCTTATGGCATGATCCACCCATCTCGAGGAATAAGGCAAGGGGATCCTTTATTGCCATATTTATTCTTGTTGTGTGCTGAGGGATTCACTGCATTGCTGGACCAAGCAGAATCAGAAGGGAGGATTAAAGGAGTATCCATTTGCAGAGGGGCACCTAAAGTCACTAATCTCATGTTTGCAGATGATTCTTTGCTATTTTGCCAGGCAACTCAAGCTGAGGGTGAGACTATAGCACAAATCCTCCAAACTTATGAAAGAGCTTCAGGGCAGAGTATAAATTTAGAAAAGTCTTCAGCTTACTTCAGTAGCAATACTTCAGACAGCCAGAAACAACTGATATTGGGGATTTTGGGAGTTAAGGAGGTGAATAGATTTGAAACTTATCTTGGCTTACCAACCTTGGTTGGGCGGGCTAAGTATCACACATTTTCTTATTTAAAGGACAGAATATGGAAGAAGCTTCAAGGGTGGAAGGGCTTGATTTTGTCAAAAGCTGGTAAAGAAATTCTAATCAAGGCTGTGGCACAATCCATACCCACATATACAATGAGCGTGTTTCAACTCCCATTGAAATTATGTGATGAACTGGATGCTCTGTGTGCAAAGTATTGGTGGGGTCAGGTGGGGAGTGAACGAAAGATTCATTGGCGGAGTTAGAATAAACTGACAGCTTCAAAAAAAGAGGGAGGAATGGGCTTTCGAGATCTAAAAGCTTTTAACCTTGCCATGTTAGCTAAGCAGGGATGGAGAATGATTCAATGCAATGATTCTTTGCTTTATCAATGCTTCAAAGCAAGGTACTTTCCCCGTTCTTCTTTCCTTGAAGCTAAAGTTTCTCCAAACTGCTCATATGTTTGGAGAAGTTTGATGGCTGCACAACCCATACTATTATCTAGGCATTGTTGGCGAGTAGGAAATGGCCTCTCAATTAATGTTCTCAAAGATAGGTGGATCCCTAATTATCCATCTAATAGCATATTACATCCGGTTCATGAAGACGTGGAAGGAATGAGGGTGGTTGATTTGATTAATCCGGATTTGCATATTTGGAGGACTGAAGAAATTATGGCTAAGTTTCACAGGGAGGAGGCAGAAGCTATTTGCCAAATTCCACTGAGCCGTAGAGAGGTTAAGGATACTATCATCTGGCTGCACAATTCTAAGGGAGTGTTCAGCGTCAAATCGGTGTATCATGTGGCTAGGAATCTGGGGGATCGGACAGGAACTTCAGGGGGCTGTGTTGAATGGAAGGTATGGGCTGCGATTTGGAAGCTAAAACTTCCAAACAAAATTAAAATCTTCGGCTGGCGGGCCTGTCATGAAATATTACCGACAGCTGGGAATCTGTCCAGGAGGAAAGTTGTTCAGGAAAATAAATGTCAATTATGCATGAGGGAGGAGGAATCAACAATCCATGCCTTATGGGATTGTGTAGTGGTCCAGGATATTTGGTATGGCAGCATCCGAAAATTGCAGAAGACCAGGCACGGACAACAAGACATGAAGCAACTGATGGTGGAATTATTGGAGCGGTTAACGTTGGATGAGATGGACTTGTTCTGGGCACAGGCGTTGTTTATCTGGAATCAAAGGAATTGTGTAGTTCACGAAGGTAGAATGAAGGATCCGGGTAGCTTGAACAAAAGAGCTGAGGAGTATGTTGCTGAATTTAAACAGGTCCGAAATAATCTCTCTGTTCTAACTCGGCAGCAACAGAGTGGAGACGTTTGGCAACCTCCCTCACATTCAGAGTACAAACTGAACTTTGATGCAGCGATTTTTTCAGGCTTGGACAGATCAGGTTTTAGTGCTATAATTAGGAACGATAAGGGTGAAGTGATGGCTGCTATGTCCGTGAGTGGTCCGAGGGTGAGCACAAGTGATGAGGCTGAATTACTTGCTTGTCGAAGAGCTATTGAGTTTGCCGTGGAAGCTGGGTTCTCTAGGTTGATTATTGAGGGAGATAATTGTAATGTGATCCAATCCATCTCTTCTTCTTCAGAAAACTTTTCACTGCTTGGGAATGTTGTTAGTGATATCAGACACTTGTTGTGGAGGTTACAGTGGGCTAAAGTTTGTTATATTAGGAGAGGAGCAAATAAGGTAGCTCATGCATTAGCTCAATATGCTCGAAATTCTTTAGATGCGGATTTGTATTGGATGGAGGATTCTCCCCCACTAGCCTTAGAAGCTTTGTACCATGATTCTTTATCATTATAATTGAATGAATATTTCCCTTTCAAAAAAAAAAAAAAAAAAAAAATGTATAGTCATTGAACCATCCAATTTAATATAAACTAGCCTCATCACAACTTTTAGTACAAAAATTATAAATTTTGCCACAATTATCTTATATGACAGAAGGTAATTGGTTAAATGTTTCTTTCAAATGAATCCTTTTTTTTTAACAATATGAATGATTGCTACAAGAATTGTTGTAGTTTGTTATGTGCTCCTAGAATTTTTCAAAAAAAAAAAAAAAAAGAGAAATGATATGGTGGCTAACCTAGAAACCAAAACGTGGCACAGTCACTTTTATATCTCACCTACGCCATTCTCTTTTCATACTTACATCCATATACCTTCTCTGTTTTCTCGATTCTCAAAAAAAAAAAAAAAAAAAAAAAAAAAAAAAAAAAACCTTCTTGTGTTCTTCCTCAATTTCAACTCTGACTCTCTTTCTGCAGACATAGGTGTAATCTATATAAAAAATGTCAACTTCTGATTTTGTTTTCCTTGAGTCCAAATTTGAAAAAGCCCTGATATATATATAAATATATATATATATATATATGCTTCAAAAAAAAAATTTGTTAGCGGAGCCATGGCCACCCAAGGCCAAAATGTGCCTCTGTACCAGGTAAAGGGCGAGGCAAAAAGTGGATTTCAACAAAAAGCTAGAAGCAGAAAAAGGTTAGTGTAAAACGTTACGATTGGGTTACTAATCTTGTTATAGGCATAGAAATCGTCAATTAACTTTCTGGTTCTTTTTGTCCTTTTGACTTTTAGGTATATTGTGATTCATCCATGTCTCATAACTATCAAATATCATTATTTGTGTATATTTTGTAAAACACGAGAAGTATATATAATATAATAATGCTATGTTTCAATTGTTCCTTAATAATTAATTTCAAATTTATCACGTTATTTATTAAAAATATAAGCTTAAGAGGCCTTTGTAATTGACTTCTTCTTTTTTTAATCGTTTAGAGTGGCTTGTTTATATATACTTCATGTGTACTTGAGTCTCGCCCTTTTTTATCAATGAATTTATTCTGAAAAAAAAAAAATAAATAAATAAATAAAATATGGGTCTGCTTCCACCTTGTTAAAAAGTTCACATTATTTGTTTCTTAGTTTAAAAAAAGAAAAGAAAAAGACCCATTTATTATTATTATTATTTTTAATAATGAATGAACTTGAGGACATATGTTATGTGTGCTGTCTGAAGATTTAGAAATCATTATGATGCAGGCCTAGGAGGTCGCTACAATTTTTTTTTTTTTTTTTCATATTTTAAGTTTTTATTTATTGAGTTGTGATTAGGATGAAATTTCATGTGCTTAGATAGAATTTAGTTTTGTATTTGAGTTCAGCTAGGATTACTTGTTATCTTTATCTATTTCTTTCCCGGAAGCTCTATTTCTTCATAAATTCGTTTCAAATCTCATTTTTGTTTGGTGGTGATCCCAAAAAACCCTTAGATGGAGCTGTTCTAGGCTGTCTTGCATCACATTTAACAATTTGTTGTTTTGAGATGTCTGATATTTACTTTTTCTATCCTTGAGAAAAAAAAAAAAAAAAAAAAAAAATCTTTGCAGGAGGATCTCAAATCACTACAGAGACAAAGTGATTATGAAATCAGGTTATGATTTTCTTGATATTACGGCTTTTGACTTTGTTTTTGTTTGGTTTTCATTTATAAGGCTAATAGCTTCTTGTTTAGAAAGAAAAATTATGTACACTACTTTGCTTAAAGTTTGGTGAGAGAGAGATGGATGAGTAGGAGAGGGGGAGGCAGTCAGTACTAATTTTTAATAGCATCTGATTAGTATAAGTTCCTAGTTGACAACCTATTGGTTACTATTTTCTGGAAAAGAAATGTATCAGTTTTTAAAAAAAAAAAAAAAAATTCAGGGTGGGTTTATTTATTTAGTTTTTGGCTTGCTCTTAAAATTGCAAGACACGTGTGAAAGTCTGTGTGAAAGTCTGTTAGGTAATTCCGTTAGCTTTTCATGCTTTGATTTCCTATTTAACAACCGAGTAGGTATTTCTTTCTTTCATTAAGTATTTATCAAGAATATAAAATTCCCTCCTAAAATTCTCTCCTCTCCTCTCCTCTGGCAACCATCATGATGACTGATCACTTCTTGCTTGAAATCTCCAACAAATTAAAGGAAATAACCCTCTCTTTAGAGGAAAGAATGCAGCAAATGCAGCGAGAATCTTCTGACACTGCCGCCATAGCTACAGTAGCTAGTCGAAACGTATCGTTTTCTTGATCTTTCTATGTTTTTTTTTTTTTTTTTGGGGTTAATTATTGGATTTACAGTGCATTGTTGCTATGTTGCATTTACATTTATAGATAGTAAGATTTCTGTTTTCTAGATGGATTTGGCATCTGAATTTATCTAGTTTTAAAACTTTCCACCTTCATCAATATAGGAATTTGAAGTCTCTGAAAAAATGGACGAGGATAATGAAATCTTTAAACTACAAAAACATTGTCAATATTTGGAAGAGTATTTGCAGCAGGAAATTTCAAAACAAGATTCGTCCAAGAACATTGAAATTCTGAATGGCTTAATTTGTGAAAAATCTGCTGAGATTTTAAATCTACAAAGGGCTTTGGGTGGTTACACTGCTGAAATTGATATACAGGTAAACAAATGAATACTTTTTTTTGTGTGTGTGTGTGTGTGTTTTTTTGGGGGGATTGTAACCAATAGAAACCCACATGGACATGTTAGGTCATTCACTTTGATTACTGATGTATAGGAGAGACGATTCAAAGGACAGTTGACACGGGCAAAAGAAGAATCAGCTAAACTTTCAAAACTTTTGGAAGTAAGGATTTTATTTCCTTCTTATGATTTTGTTTCCTGAAGTCATTTTTATATACACATCTTTAAAGCTAGCTGGTGTGCACTTTCTATTAGGAGTGAATGTCTGCTCCATAAATTTTTATATACTTATGGAAGAAATTTCTTTTGATTTGTCATCTCCAGGATGCAAATCAACAGGCAGAAGTATCAAAGCGAGAAAAGGAAGAAATATTGGCAAAGTTTTCCCAAGCTGAAAAGATGCTAGAAGAATGGAAAAGCAGAGTACATAAGCTTGAGGAAGACAATGCAAAAGTACAGCGTTGTCTTGAGAACAGTGTAGCAACTCTTAATCGGTTGTCAATGGATTTCAAAAATCATGTTGACAGGTTAGTAGGTTTAATTTTTTAATTAAACTATTGCTTTTAGACATTGGTTATCTGTTATCATTTTATTATTGTATATGAATACATTGTCTTCACCACTACATTGCCTCGTGTGAGGTGGGAGACTGTAAACACATAATAATATGACTGGTAAATGTTGGCAGGCGCCTTGTGATCAAGTTACTAGTGACCTACTTCCAAAGAAATCACAGCAATGAGGTACCTTTTTTCATATTAAGATTATAGTTCCTTCAGGATGCACGCTGGGAATGGAATCTCTGTTCCCATGTTTTACATGTGTAAAATTGAGACAGTTTTGATGCATAATCCACTGCCCTACATTTCTTCTACTTAGAATTTTTTATTTTTTATTTGGGCAGGTTCTGGATCTTATGGTTCGCATTCTGCAATTCTCTGATGAAGAAAAGCAAAGAATTGGTGCTGCTCAACAAGGTGTTGTTCGTGGAGTACTAGGGCTACCTGGCCGCCTAGTTGGTGGCATCTTGGGAGGAGGTTTGGCTGAATCAGCGGCATCGGAAAACCAGGTAATCGTTTTTTTCTAAAGATTTGGATGGTGGATGTCTATAAAAATGCATTTTGCTTGCTCAGGATCTTTTGGTGCTTTCCATTGTTGGTGGGTTTTTTTTTTTTTTTTTAATTTTTATTTTTGCATGTGGTCATTTGGGCATGATCTTTACTCTAGGCTAGATTGGGGGCTGATATGATTTTGTTCATGTTTCCCATATGGCCTGAAAAATACTTATCAACAAAATACGCTGACCTGAAACATGCCCAGTTCTGAAATTAAGGCTGATCAAATTGTTCCAATGTTTATATTGCCATTTTGATGGCAATGAGTAGCTTGACTGGGCACTTTCTTCTCATATAATCATGAGATGGTGGATGAGGTTGTAGGTTCAAGATCCATTGGGTGCGTATAACTTATCAATAATAATAAAATAATAATAATAATAACAAAATACTGCCATTCTGGCATGTACTGTAAGCATTAACATTCTAGCCAGATATCAAGTATGCATATGTGAATTCTGTCTACTAAGCAAGGGATATAGTTAGTCTAAAGCATATATTTTCTCTTCCAGTCCCTTGCAGCTCTGTGGGTCGATTTTCTTCTGAAGGAAACTGAAAGAGAGAGAAGGGATTTGGAAGATGATGCTGGGAGACCTAAAGAAGATTCACATTGAAGAAATTCAAATGCTGCAGTTGCTGATGCACCCAACACCCTACGTTCTCTTCATGTAAAAAGGGGGGCCAAACAATTTGAAGTTTGAACCGTCTTTTTCACACTACATTTTGGAGTTTCATAATGATAATAAACATGGATAAACAAATCTTATATTGTCTCATTTCGATTTTGTTTACCGGAACCAAAAATTGTGGGTGCTATGCAGTCTTGAATGTGGTGTGTGGTACTATCTCATGATCGTTGTCATGTGTGTATAGAAGTCTCGCATATAAAAGTTGTTAAGGACTATACGTGTCACTTCTTACAAATTGGCATCTACAAATATTACCACCTATAGACAAATGTCCTTGTAGTAAAATAAATGCTAAAATACAAAAGAATAATAATAATTACTCACTCCTACATAATATAATTCTAGAGTAATGTTATCGTTACCAACTATTGATATAGTTAATTTTTTATTGATTTTTACCTAGACCCACTATTAATATTGTTTTTTCATTTACCAATAATTATTTACCACATTAGCAATTTGTAAAAAAATTTGTAAAAACGTTTGTATCTCTGGCATTATTCATAATCTTAGTGTGATTTAATTCATATAGTCATAACAAAATTCCAAATTACTATCTCTCATATATGTGTTTATAAATATAAGTATACATACTATTAGTTCATCAAAAAAAAGTATACATACTATTATTAAATGAAACCAAAATACATAATTTAATAACTTAATATTTCATAATTTAGTTCATGTAAGAGTTTAATAAATAAAGTAGACAAAATCTTTGTAACTTAATTAGTTGACACTTTTTTATGTTTCTATGACATCTAGAATTCAAATCGTCTCTCCCCGATATAACTATTGAATTTTATCAAAAATTGTTTTCCAATAAAGTACTACTGTACATGAAATTAATAACCAAATGAGAATTTATCACTACTAAAATATAGTAAAATAGATTCTCAAAAAAAAATTTGTAGTAAATAATTTTTAATAAAAACTTTATTTGAATAAATTATATTAAATAAGTGTCATCTTGGTTTCATTTTGGAGACGTTGGAAATGGTGTGATTTGTAGTG
Source organism: Notholithocarpus densiflorus (assembly GCA_030021035.2). Classification (NCBI taxonomy): domain Eukaryota; kingdom Viridiplantae; phylum Streptophyta; class Magnoliopsida; order Fagales; family Fagaceae; genus Notholithocarpus; species Notholithocarpus densiflorus. Next base: position 1,648,323 of record JARYZH020000092.1, on the reverse strand, counting down.
CACTGAATATTATAAAGTAGGAGTATAAACTAGATTTTAAAAGAGAAAATGGTACGCCAAACAACATCATTTTCTCGTAATTTGTCCCTGCAAGCTTCCTTATATTTTGACACACACACGTGTGTATGCTAGGATTTTTTTTTGTGTATGCTAGGATTTTTTTTAAAAAAAAAATTTAGGGAAAGTGTGCTAGGACTTGACGGAATTGATTGAAAGTAAGGGGAGAAGTACAACATTTAATCTTGTTATTTATTTATTTTTTATATATAAACTACAACATTTAATCTTGACAACATAATTATGCAATTAAATTCATATAGACATAATAAAATTCCAGACCAATATCCCCAATGTTTGTAAATATTAGTACACATAATTATTAAAGGAAACCAAATGATAAACTTCTATAAAAAATTTTAAAAAATTTGATAAATCAAACCCACCGAATGAAGTCAATTTGGCAAGGCTACAGTGATGCGAGATTGATACATATGTTAGTATCTATACTATAATGTATGGGTGTAAACTAAAGATTTCACATTTACTAAAACTATGCATTCAAATATAACAATATAGATAACATGTAGATGACATGGTTGATTGATGAGGAAAATATCATAAAGGGAAATACAAATTCTATGGCCAATCTTCCTTCTAGTGTCGAACCGAACACGTTCAACATTGACAACTTTTAGAATACCACTAAAACCCGTTTTACATTGGTGTTTGGGGCTAGTTAGGATGTCAGGAACAAGTATGTGTTTTGGAGTCATATAACTCCGTTACTCCCAATTTGAGAGCACAAGCAAAATTGGCAAAATTATTCAATGCACTCATTGTACTATATTTTCCGTTTTACAGAATATCTTCTCTTTATTCTCCTTATATAATAAGTATTCGTCTAACAAACTTTGTCTCAACTCTCAATGACTCCAAAAAGTACAAGAAAGAAAAAAAAAATGGCACAAAGGATAAGAAGAGGGTATCTTATGAGATTGACTACGACAATGAAAGTAGTACATAAACCTCATAACTATGAGAGAGTATCTTATGAGATGGTCTCATGAAACCGCCCTCTCACAATATGTAGTACCTACAAATGTGAGACCCACACATATTATGAGAGAGGTTTTATGAGACCATCTCAAAAAGATACTTTTTTCATATCTATTTTTCATGTTACTATGAGATTTCTGTTGATAATCTCATAGAATTTTGGACAACAAATTAATAAGTTAAGTAGTGATATATCCATGATACCAACAACAGATCTACAACAGAAACTATTTTCCAACAAATGCAAACTGATAAAATCAGGAGCAGTCCATTACATCATTTTTCAAATGGCTTTTAATGCATATTTCTGCCAGTCTGCTAAATTTTCAAGTCTTAATCACAAAATCAGTTTAAAGAACCAAAATCAATCATATCTCTGATTTCAGTAACTGTGATCTGAGTATATGGAATCAGCCACAGGGTTGTACAATCCAGTAACTTGGGAGTTTCAGCGTTCATGGTCTATGGTACCGTAGCCACTATTTACTGCTTTTGGCTCGATTAATATCTGGTACTTCCCCTTTTCAGTATTTTAACAGACTGGTCACTAGGATTCAGTTAGACAATGAAAACTAATTGAAAATTTGGCATTGTTATGTGGAGATTTTTTCCTTATCTAAATTCTCAATGAAATGAAATACTATTCCATAAGAAATATAAATAAAGAAAATATAAAAGAAAAAAAAAAACAGAAAAACAAACATATAATTCTAAAAATGATCTAATACAAACAATTTGGGTAATGGGTCAACTTTCAATAAATGCTGTATTCATTCATTTATTTAATTGGACAACCATCAGTACAAGCTGGATTTATAACATAAAACACGACAAGGATGGTTTGGAACTTTCAGTATCAAATGAAGAGAAAGAAAAAGGGGAGGGCGGGTCTAAGCCTTTCATTTTCAGGTGAAAACAAGGCATTGACATAATTTAACAAAAATTTCAGAGCTATACACAATTCCCAATCAAAAAAAGATGACTAAATTGGGTGCTACATAGCTTTTACAGACAAGAACCTACTCAAAGTTTCATAAAGGAGCCATCAATTTACAGGGGAGAAGCATCATTCACTTCCATCACCAGAACCCACCAGAGAACATAGAGCAGCAATATGCTGTAATGAACAGAGAGACTGCAGTAATCTGATGGCATTTAACCTATAGACTGAAGGCCTTTACGACAGTAAAATATGACGCATACCTCAAACATATGAGATTATTTTGAAGTAGATAACAATATACAAGGAAAGGGAGAACAGGGCAAACACATGCTGCCAAAATAGCAGTGCTGAAGCTTCACTAACTGCATATCCCCTCAAGCTGGCAATTGCTCCCAATAAAATGGCACTCGGTGTTGTGTATTGCAACAAAAGCACAAATCTGTACATTGCATCACCGTGGACCAAAAAATTCAGCTTATCAGACAAAGCAACAATACCAATTCCAAGAAGAGGAAGCACCAAGAGCCTTGCCACACTTATACCAATTGTAGTTCGAAGACCAAGTTTTGAATCAATTGGCCCCTCAGCAAGCATACCCCCAAGAACAAGCATCACAGAAGGCACCATTGCACCGGCTAAAATCTCTAAACTGTCAGTGACAAAAGATAGTGGAGCATCATATCCAAAGAAAAAAGCCTTGATCTGAGGCACCATCCCAACGATGATAGCTAAAAGAGAAGCGATAGTTGGGGGTTGAAGTATGTGCTGTATTGGAGTTTGTACAGCAACAGTTCTGATCCTCTTGACAACTTTAGGCTCAGCCAAACATCTAATGGACCTGGGACTGTTCGGAGCTCCTTCTCCTGTAACCTCAAGGTCAGGAACAGACAACTGAGAAACACTTGATATGCTTTGGAAAATTCTAGCAATAAAGGGTTGCTTTGAATGCTCAGTTTCTTTATCTTCCATACCCGGCCATTCAGCTTCAACAAGGAGAGGCCTACTGGCATCATTGACTGCTTGTTCCTCAATCTCAATCTCAGCCCCTTCTTCAACAATCTCATAGTACTCCAGTGGAGGCTCCATCATGTGATACACAAGGGTATAAACAAGAATCACAGAAACCCATGAGGAAAAAGAGACATAAGCCACCCCTCTTGAATGACAATGGGGCCCGAATGGATTATCTTTAGTATGACAGACAGATCCAACAAGTGCAAGAGGGATATTTCCAGTATTACCAAATGCAGTCATGATAATGGTAAATCTTTTAAACTGTGGAGGTGGGCGGCAAATAAGCACGACTATGCACCCAAGGAGGCAACCAATAGCTGTACTGATTACAACATTAATTGGAATAAACCACCAATCAGCAAAGTTCTCAACTGTAATGCTTTCACCCAGTTCAGTAAATATTAGGCAGGGCAAGAAGAGAGCAAAAACAAGCTTGCTGAGAAGCTTAAATGTCGCTTTTGGGATTATTTTGGTTTTGGGGTGTGCAAGAACCAGACCTATAACCGTAAGGGAAAGAAGTTTCATCAAAGGGATTATTGCACTTAGTATATCTTCACCACTAGTCTTCATATTGTTTTGATAGAACTCAATTAAGTATCGCGACATTTTTCCTTCTTAAAAAATCAATAGTTCTCTCTGCAATGAATCAAACAAAAAATACAAATACAAAAACTCAGATCTAATTCAATAGTAGTTCTGGTTCCTATAACACCAACAACATAATATCTAAAACCCCACCAAAAAATTTGCACTGCCACAACATGAATTCAGCATATTATCCATAAAATTATCATAATCAATCACAACGGCGAGAATGTTTTGGTAGAAGTGTCTCTTCCATGAGAGTGAGTGGTGGTGGCATAGAGGTGTGGTGGGGTTTTGGTTATGTTATATATGGGAGGGGTTGGGTTTGGAAGTTCGTGTTTTTTGGATGTTTCTTATGGGATGTGGTCAATAATGGCTAAAGTTGGTCAGGATGTGGTCAAATGGTTTGAGGTGGTGTAGCTTTCAACTGCCACGGGGATGGTGATTGGGGCCCATTGACAATTCTCCTCCTATTTCAAAGATCAGTGGTAAAAGAAATAAAATTCCATTGAGAAGCTTTAATGGCAGAAGTAAAAAAAAAAAAAAAAAAAAAAAGTTGTAAAAGAAGAAAACTTACAGATCACAAAAAAGAGTGGAGAGAGATTCTGGGACAGAGGTTTTGAGTTGAAGAGAAAACACATACGAGGATTCCTTAACAACCTTGGATTAACTGATTCTTAACCAAAGAGCTAGTATTGGTGAATGGCAAATGAAATAAAATTGGCCCATTTAACCATTATGATTTGGTGCGGAATAAATAGTGATGTATGTATTATTCTGTTTCTATGACTATGATTGCTACGCTATGACGAGCAAACGCTAATACGACACCGTATTATCTATTATGCTTCTCCAAAAAAAAAAAAAAAAAAAAAGAAGAAATCTTAAATACGGCGATGCAATACACTTAAACGCAGATTAATTATTAAAAAAAAAAAAAATTTCTTGTAAGAAAAAATGTTTATAATTAGTGAGTCACATGAAATTTTAATGAATTAATATGTTCATATTGGGTCACTTGACTTAAGAATGTTATGTTATGTGTAGGGAAGTGATTTCTGAGCCAAAGTAACATTGGGCTTAGAATGAAAATAGGCTCAATACTAACCGGCCCATTCTGATGACTGACCTCTCTGAAAGAGTTGGATCATGGATCACGGACTAGGATTGGATACTATTCTCATTGGGAATGCTATAAGGGATCTAAAGATGAGACACTTACCGAGCCACCAAGGAAGATGTACTTGTCAAGCTACCGAGGAGGAATTTTGGGAAATGCAGAATTGTTTGAGGAAGTTTGTTGAAACTTCCTGATAAAGCAACAGACACCTCTGCATTAATGAGGCTCACATGCTTGGCATAATTGCATTTATTAATGAATGACTAATCTGAACAGTGTAGAGAGTCCCAAAAGTCTCAATTCATCATGAAAGTAGAGAAGAATCTAATGGGACAAGAAGCGCTCTAGTTGTGCAGGGATAGCACATCCCTGAGAAGAAAGTAGGGCAAATACAAGGGAGAATAGAGGCAAAGAGGACACACATAAAGTAACCCAAAAAATCATAAAGAGAATTGTAGAGAAATAACATAATCTTAGAACCCTTTTTAGAGCTTGTTATTGAGAAAAGAAAGTGTATTGTTTCCCTTGTTTATGAATAATATCGTCACCTTTGCATAGTTTTACGTAAAGCTTTGTTCTTATTCAAATATTCCATTATGAATTATTAGTAGCTCCATATTATAAATTAATTGTGCTCTTAGGAGGATAGTTCATCATTTTTTATGTAATGTGTAAACTTCATTATATTAAAACACAAAATTGTGATATTTGATCAAAATAAATAAAATAAATTATTACATTTTTTTAAAATTTTTGTAATAGAATTTAGTTGGAGTATAATTCTAAATTTCTTGAAAGATAATAAGTAATTGTTGGAATTTTAACTGGCGTAAGCTATCCTAACGATTAATATAAGCCATTTAATATTTTGGTAAAAAAGATTCATCTAAAGTATAAACTATTTTTATAATACTTCAAAAAAAGAAAAAAAAAATCTATTTTTATAATAAAAATAGCGCAACCGCTTGTCTCCACTCAACGCAACAAATAACGGCTTTTATGATCTATTTAAATAGGTGGGAGAGAATTTGAATTTATATTCTATCTATAGGTGAAACAGTTAATTTTAATGAATTACATGGCTCTTGAAAACACCAACCGTATAAGTTGTTATTTGTCATATTAAACATAGAATTGTAAGATTGTCACAATAAAATCGATCGTAATTTTGACATTTTATTTGCTTTGTTATGTTGGTGATAAAATGCTTTAACTGCAGTGCCTCAATCTGTTGTCAAAGATGAGGCTTGCCTTCATTGATTTGAAAAATAAAGTGGTCCTTCATAACACATAACTCACACGATGAGTTTTAGGTTTAGATGATGATAGATTCCACTTATGCTATAAAACTCTTCGAGAGCAATAGCCCACAATATATTAGTACGGCCTTGGGTTTGAGATTTGTCAAATTTTAGAAAGCCCAATACAAGGCCCAAAATAACTTCCCTAGGCCTATGGTTTTTTCTAGTAATTTGTCTAGCCCAGTTTCTATACAGCCCAATTTAACGTACTTTGTGGTTGTTTAATCCTTCCAAATATGAGATCAAAATAATGTTTGGTGTAAAAATAGCAAACATGTGCAGCTATGTTCGTTTAATAGATAGGTGGGCTATATTTATTTTTTGGAAATTCTTTTTTATCCTCAATAGGTGAAATGTTTTGCTTGAAACAATCAATTTCAATACTCACCAAAAGAGAAGTTCAAAGATTAGATGAAAATTTAGCAAGATGTAAGATTGTTGGAAAATTAATTCTCAACTTTGTTTCTATATCTATGTCTATAATTTATATCAAAAAAAGATAGTTGAGCTGCTTGTATTTGGCAAAATGACACTAAAAAACTTAAAATGGTAGAGGCTCAACATATTGGTAAAATTACATTGTTGCTCCTAAAGATATATGTGAGTTGAAAAAAACTTTGGAGCTTGGAGCCCTTTTTGGTCTTTTCCTCCATAATTTTCTGCTGACATATTTGGTTGAAATTACTTTGTTGCTCCTAATTTCATTTGTTAGCTAAAGAAAAAGTGGGGATTTTTTAGTTTTTTTCATTGTTAACTTTATGATGTTTCTATACATTCAACTTTATAGTGCTACCAGCTGTATTGCTTTTTTTTATCGTTCTAACCTTAATTGTAATATTTTTACTGGTTAACACGTGCTTCAAAACTAGTAGTTTTCAAAATCACAAGCTCCAATTATTTGACAAAAATCAATCAAAAAAAAATTATTTGACAAAAACCATAAATAAAAACTCCAATAGACAAAAAAGCTAAATTCCATAATGCTGGCTATGGGGTTCGAACCCATGCGCACTTATGTGCAGAAGATCTTAAGTCTTCCCCCTTAACCTCTCGGGCAAACCAGCCATTGTTGACTCCTAGCGTCCTCTTTTTTTACTTTTGTTACAGTTTTAATTTCATTATTATCAATTTCTCGATTTACAATCATCAACTTCCCTGGGGCAAACCAGCTACTGAGATGAAAAAATAAACCATGAACTTGCCCACAAGAAAATGAAAAAAAAAAAAAAAGAGTAAAATCCAGTCATTCTTTTAAATTTGGATGAATAATCATTTTTATTCATAACGTTTAATGCCTGTCATTTTATTTAATAACTCTAACATTCTTGTGAAATGAATCCCTCATTTTATTGTCTTTTATAAAATTTGACACTATTTATGTATGTAATACGATGTTGTTTTACTGGATTTAATGATAATTTTAATAGACAGTCACTAGAAGAAATGACCAAATTGACATAGAGTTAAAGTTTCAAGGCTAAATTGATAAGGTTCAAAACTAGTTCTTGTTATCAATTTAGCTCTTAACTTTTAACATTCCAATCAAATTCATCCTACCATCCATTGACTTTTATAAAACTAGCACTATTTACAAATGTAACACAACATTGTTTTATTGGATTTAACAATGTAATGACAATTAATAGAGGTAATGAATAATTTGAAATATATATATATATATATATATTAAAATTTAAGAACTAAGATGATAAAAATTTAATGCTCTATTTTGTTAAGAGGATGAAAAAAATGGGAGTATAAAGAAATAGAAAAGTGGAAAGATAAAAATTAAATTAACATTATACTTTTATTGTAATTTGAAACAATGGATAATGTGAGTATTTTCGTAATCTACAGTGCATGGTCATTTTCTCTCCCATTTGGAATGAATAAAATTGTAAATCCAAGTGAAATATTCACCCATCTTCTTTCCTTTTCCTTTCCCTTTCACCACAACCAAACAATGAAACATCAATACATCATAATCTTCTCTTCTCTCCCTCTTCCTTCTCCCCTTCTCCATTAACCCCTTTCTCACTTCAACAAACATAAAAGCAATTAAATGGTGTAATTTGAATTTTGGTAAAAGAGTAAAAAAAAAAAAAACAAAACAAGTAATAAGCCCTTTTTTTTGGGGATAAAACAAGTAATAAGTTTAGAGTTACAATTTTTTTTTACAAAATTGTTTATTATAATAAAATGACAAGTTATAAATGATATACAATAAAGTGGTGTTGGCGATGAATTTATATGAAAATTAATATATATATATCAATTATTAAGAATATAAGAATTAATAATAACTTGACAATTTAATAATTATAAAATTTATTATAAAATCAATAATAACTGCTCTAACATTTGTGAAATCCTCTGCTGAAAATAATTGTGTTAGCATTATCGCTGGGAACAAAGACATTTTTGGTCAACAAAACAAAAGTGGACAAAAGAAAAAGCCTGAGAATGACGAATGAGAGTATCCAAAAATAAGTGAAATGACAAGGCATGGACGCATGGTATACTTACCCAAAAAACAAAAGATAGTACTTTGGTCATAGTACTTGGGTTAAGATTCCCTGACTGTTTTTTTTAGTGAATAAAAATTTCCCTGATTCTTAGAGTGAGTGTGGCAGAAACGAAAGTCATCCAAAACATCAATAACTCCATGGAACGAGCTTCCCCAATCTGCCAAAAGTCCTATCTTTTCGCAGAACTGCAACTAAATTCTTATATAAGAATCTTGTACCAAATGGTTGGAAAGGAACTACGCCCAACTTGGTTAGGATAGAAATCCAACCTTTTATTACATAGGACTTCTTATATCTCTCTCTTATTTATTTATTTATTTTAATAAATTTTAAAAATCTAATAATTAAATTCATTATTCATATATTCTTAACATACATATCAAATTTTGTTAAAATTGGAAGTAATTTACTATTCGATCAATAAATTTATTTTTTATACACAATTTTAGATCATAAAAACTCGAAATTTTAACATTTGTTTAATAATATAACAATTTATTTCTAATTTGATTTTTTTGAAATTTTATAAGCATAAAAGATATAATAAAAATATGTAATTCAACTATTAAATTTTCAAAATTCACTTAATATAAAAATATATAAAAAATTTATAGAATTTTTCTCCCAATTAATTTGGAGAGAAATTTTATTCTCGTTAATCACGAGTAGCTAGAGCCCAAAAGCCATGGGAAAATGGTTGGGAAAAGAAACTAGGCCATCTGCTTGGTTGGGTTCGGAACCAAATAAGCTTCAAAAAACCTCTCTTTTCAGCAGTGTCATTCAAGAGCACATGGTACGTCTTTGTCGTGCATACTTCAGAGCATTGCTGGTTCAGGTTGATTTTATTATTTCGGTCAAAATTGGAAGTAACAAATTGATTCTACTTTTTCGATAACCAAATGATGGTACTTTATAATATTGACTGGGTAGTACACTAGTACTATCATGGAAAATGTTAAGAGAATAAAAAAGTGTAAAAAAAAAAAAGTTTATGCTTTTCATCATGTGTCCAATTGTGTATCAATTAGCTTATTTGCCAAATATGATCTAAAAAATATATAAATTTGATAGTTTTTAAACTAATGTTTGTTTAAGTTGGGAGGTGGAAAAAGTAGAAAAATAAAAAATTAATATAAATTTTATTTGTTTAATTGAGAAAAACAGTTTGAGAGTAAAAAAAATAATTTGTGTAAATTTACTTTTATATTCCTAAAGATAATAAAATAGTCCATAGCTATTGTGACCGAACTTATAAATGAGCATATTGATGTAATTTTAAATCAAGTTTCACCACCGTACACGTTTAGTGCGATAATCATTCTACAAGTATAAATGCTTGTAGAGTGTGAAGGCAAGGGCTGGAGTTCAAGTCTTTAGGAGGGAGTTTCACACACATATACACTTAGATTATAGTAGAGTATAATTTCTATCTTGTACAATAAAAAAATAAAAAAAAATCAAGTTTCTATTTTCCACTTAGGCCTAGGTGGAGAACACTTGTTTGTTTCCACTCCAACCAAACATAGGCTTAAGTGATTTAAGAAAATGACAGTTTTTTTAACTTTATAAGTTTGTCCCTAAAAAAAATTTACAAATTTGTTTATTATTTAACCTAATGCATTTATATTTTTTTTTTAACCTCTCTTCATCTTTTTTTTTTTTTTAATGAAAAATGCTAAAACCACTAGTAAGTTTTCTATATAAGGATTTAACTAATGAAAGATACAATACTAAAAGGATGACTATATATATTTAGGTTATTTCATTTATTATATTCCAAATAATTAGTAGTCTTTATGCCAATTAAGTATAATTCCAAATAGCTGTTTTTATAATATTTCTTAAAAGAGTAATGTTATAGTCACAAACTATTTTACAATATTTTTATAAATTGCTATTGTGGCCAACTTCTTACTGGGTCTCATATAGGCCCACCAATAACATCATTTTTTTATTTAACAATAATCACTCGCCATATTAACCGTTTGTAAAAAAATTTTGTATTTTTAACATATTCCTTTCCAAAATTATACCTTTTTTTTTCCCAAAAAAGTATATTTTTGGAAAATATTATAAAAACAGCTATTTTAGTATTTGATGAATGAGTAAATTTTACATCACCTCAAACATGTACAATACTACAATATATTATATATGAATAGCAAAGCCCCATTTACACATAGCTAATAAAAAAAACTCAACCTCGATCTACAATCCCACACATCACACCAAGATACTTTAGCAGAGAGTATGAAATGCATGCCCTAATGCAAAATAGCGTTTCTGTGCTGCTAGATATGGTAACTCCCATGGTGCAAGTTTGCGAACCACAGCTTTTTTTAAGCCTTTGCCTTTTATTTTTAGCCCATGAATGATTCACCCCAAGCCATGGTAACCGGTTAAAAACAAGTAACACTTGTCTGAATTCACAAATAGTCTCGGGAAGATCATGATCATGACTAGTGAAATGTAACTTAGGCTTAGCTTTACTTTTTGGGCCTGACCCTAGAGTAGACCATAGTTCATTATGTCTACTAAGAATATTGAACATTGTGCCTAGGTCTAGGGTTTTAGACACGATGGTCCTAAAAAACAAGAAGAAGAAAAAAAAAAAAAAAAAAAGATAAAGAAGGAAACTCAAATGTGATTGAAATGAGTGTATATGCTTGGAACCCACTAGGGCATAGGCAGGTGTCATTAGATTATATGTATGAATGAGCCATCCAGCTGTATGATAAGATATTAGCAGTGTACGAAAATTATATAGACTTGTCTGCTTTGAGTTGAAAGATCAAGATGGCGACACTATTCAAAACAACACATATGATATATGATGATTCCTGGTCCAAAATCTCCATCTCAGGCTGCCTTTAGATTTGCATGTCGGCGTTTCAAACCCTAGTCTTTCATTATAAAACTACGCACCAGCCTCTTCCTCATTCCTCGTACCTTCCCATTATAGCTTTAGCACATTTATACCCTCCTTTCACTTCACTCTTTTTTTCTCATGCAGGCCTTTCTAGTTTTATTAATTGTACCAGTTTATGGGATTTCTTGTACGCAAAAAACTGTTACCATATTTGTAGATGTGTGACTTGTCTTATGATGTTCATGCAAGTTAACTTGTCTCTGCATTGATATATAGGCTTGCATTAATAAACAAGAAAGAGAGAGTGCCAAATTTTAAATATAGTTTCTCAATCTTTCTTGGGTCTCTGATTTCATGGAGGAAGTAGTGTAACTTTTTGATTACATGCAATGCAAAGCACAACGTTTAAAAAAATATATATATTTCTGGGATGAACTAGAAGATGTTTTGTGAGTCAAAAACTTTTGGCTCTTTTGGGTTATTCTCTTTCTTTGCAACAATAGTATGTATTTCAACTCTTTTCTCCGGTGCTTTTGAAGGAGAGTGAATTTTGTTTCTAAAATTAGCTTCTAGGGCTTTGTGTTATATGTGTGTTTGAGAGAGAGAGAGAGAGAGAGAGAGAGTGGAGGGGTTGTGGAAGAAAGAGAAAGTTCCAAATTTCAAACGGTATTTTAAATTTTCTTGGGACTTTGATTTCATGGAGAAAGTAGTGTAATTTTGATTTCATGCAATGCAAGCACAACTTTTTATATATTATATTTTCCTGGGATAAATTAGATCATGTTTTGTGAGTTAAATACTTATATATAGCTCTTTTGGGGGTTTTTTTTCTTTGCAGCAAATGAACAATAGTATAAATTACAACTCTTTTCCTCTGGTGCTTTGGAAGGAGAGTGAGTTTTGTTTCAAATTTCAGTCTCTAGGGCTTTTGTGTTATATATATATGTGTGTTTGAGGGAGAGAGAGAGGGTGGAGGGATTATGGAAGAAAGAGAGAGTTCCAAATCTCAATTAGTACTACAAAATTTTCTTGGGTCTTTGATTTAATGGAGAAAGTAGGGTAACTTTGATTTCATGCAATACAAGAACAACTTTTTATTCTTTATTTTTATATATTTTCTGGGATAAATTAGAACATGTTTTGTGAGCTAAACTTTTGGCTCTTTTGGGTTTTTGTTTTTTTCTTCTTTGCAACAGTAGTATATATTACAACTCTCTTGAGTTCTGTTTCTAATTTTAGGCTCTAGGGCTTTTGTGCTATGTGTGTTAGAGAGAGAGAGAGAGAGAGAGAGAGAGAGAATTAAGGGGTTATGGGAAGAAGGAGCTCTCTTCAGTCCAGCCCGAGGCAGTTTGAGAGGGTGATACTCAGCTGCTGACTCGTTGGTTTGAAAATTCATCAAAACGTGGAAGCAAAGGTGATGTTTTTTTGATCCAACGATGCAGGAGCTGTGTTCCACTTGAACCTGTCACGTCTTGGACTGAAGGGAGCTCCCCTCAGTTCCACAACCTACCTTCTTTCATTCCTCACTTTTATGATACACCCAAGTTTGTGCACTTAAATTATATATTTTGTTTATGCTATGAAACTGTTTTTTTTTTTTTGGGTTTTTTCATATGGATTAACTGACTAGATTCATTATTTCTTTACATGCATGTAGGTCTCTTTAATTTGTCTATAGCAATGGAAAGATGTGCATGTATTTGGAAAGAAGAAGCCAAATCCAATTGCTTTTGGGCATAAATGTGAAGCTTTGACTTGGTCTCTGAGACGGTGCTCTAATGCAAGTCTGACTTCTTGTTTGACCTCGATCGTTTGTGATGGAAGACCGTTATTATAATACTATTTCTGGGTTTTTCCCATCCTCAACCTTCAGAAGTTCCTAGCTATTTGCCATTTTTGTGCATATTCCTGACTTTTGAGCACCTACACCATCATCAAGGTCCGGCTCAAAGCTTCATTCGTGAAAGAATGTGTTCTAACTTCTAATTAATTGCTCAAAGTAGATGAAAATCTAAGTTTTTCTGCATCACAGTGCTAGTTTATTTTGCAATTTCTTTTGTAATATCATTTACTCTCTCGCCGCCAATGGTGATTTATTCGTGGACAAAGTCTTGTAACACAACTGGTATTTTTTGATATTTCAAACAAATGATCACGGTTCAAATCTCCTTCCTCCAGCTATCGACTATCAAATTATAAAAAGAAAAGTGATTAATTTGGTGTAGAAAAGTTTTTTTTTTTGCAGAAGTGGCTGTGTTCACTAGGCCTGCGCACATGATATTTTGTTTTGTAATATGCATAATGGAGATGTACATGTTAGAGCCATCTTTATATTTGCTCTTTACAAACGTCTTCAAAGTTTTATTTTTTTTGGTTGTTTTTCATATGTATTTACAGTGGAAGCATATCTGGTGTACATGTGCTCATGTTTAAATCGTATGGTTCTTGCAATCTCAGTGAACACGTTCAACTTGCTTTGCTTTCAATCATGGGAAATTTGCCAAGAAATTTATCTTGTAGATATAGTCAATAAATTTCATTCATATTTTCTGTAATCAATTCCACTTATAATATTGCTCCGTTAAAAATACATATATACCGCCTTGTCCCTCTCTCTAGCAAATAGACAGTTTCCTCCGAATAGCAAGCACCAATTTTTGATTCAATAACTAACTACACAAATAGTAAGAGTGGTCACTAACGATCAGAATTCACTTTTAAGAAAGTTCTCAATTTATGTTTCTGACCTGAGGAATGAGGATATAAGGAAAAAAGAAAAAGAAAAGACATTTCATTCTGCTTTGTTATCAAAAAAAAAAAAACTTTCATATACTCACACAAACACTAGCTAGCTTAATTCTCCAGAAGATTAAAAAAAAAAAAAAAAAAAAAACACTAGCTAGCTAAGTTGAAATCCCAGCCAAAACACTCTTGGTAAACTCAATGAGATGAAACAAAATCACAGCACTCGATGTTGGCACACTCAAAATAATTAGAGCCATCATTCCGAAAGCCAAGCTTGGCCTAGTATTCATCAGCTGGGATTGCAAGAAGCCCATCAATTCGCATATAGTCGAATCGTAGCTCGTGTAATACCTCTTCTCCCAATCCATCCAATCACTCGGTGGCTCATAGTTCCTCTCCACCATCTTCATCTCATGAATTCTCATCCGAAGAACAATCATGCTTTCATCCACTAGCCTGCCACTATAATAGTTTTGGTCATGAGCTTCGTTTCTTGAAGCAAAAATTCTAGTGAATGATGATGATGCTCTCTTTGGATGAAGATAGAGGCTGCTATGTTTTGGGTGAAAAGAAGTAATGAAAGAAGAAGAAAGAATGGAAGTGGATTGCATTGCTGAAACAAAGACTGATTCTTGAATATGACGAAATTGGAAATGGTACTAATAAACGAGGTGGTATAGAAATATATTTATAGGCTTAAGTTTTACACTATTATGTTCAATGATTTGGGGGCATCATGTGATTAAGCAATATCTTAGGAAACAAGGTAGGAGGCCAAACCGTGTGTTATAATATAAAGTATAAACAGTAACAGACATAGTTTTAGCGCGTTTTAGTTTGTACTTTTGTTTGGGAATGAGATTCGGGGAAGGTAGCAACCTGTCACATCGAGAAAATGACATTTGTCTCGG
Source organism: Notholithocarpus densiflorus (assembly GCA_030021035.2). Lineage (NCBI taxonomy): Eukaryota > Viridiplantae > Streptophyta > Magnoliopsida > Fagales > Fagaceae > Notholithocarpus > Notholithocarpus densiflorus. The sequence continues at coordinate 1,633,251 of JARYZH020000092.1, read as the reverse complement.
TTCCACCCCAGATAGATAGACTACAGTACAAATTCCTGGAATCAGGTTCATGGTGGACAAATTTGATGTATGTTAAAAGCAGTGGGGTGAGAGTTTACAAACAAAAATCCTAAGAACACGTAAAAGTAAAACACGACAATTGTCTAGACTATGAGTGTGACGAAGAAAAAAAAAATTTTAATTGATAGAATCATGTAAAAATATCAACCAATCAGTCGAAGTCTGAATATGTAAAATAGCTGCGATAAAATTTATGGTATTTTATATAGTACTATTCTAAAAATTTTGTTGTATAAATCTTTAAAAAAAATGTTAAGAACACCAAAAAAAAATAAAAAATAAAAAATTACAACTCGCCACATGGTGAGTTGTGAGCAATGAAAGTAAAATAATAAGTCCATATCTCTACTACTCATAACGCATCATATGGCGAGTCGTGGCGAAAGTTGTAGATTTTTATTTATTTATTTTATTTTTAGCATTACTCTCAATCATTAAAAATGATGTGTTATTGGTTACAAAATAATTATTAAGAAAAATTTGTGTTGAAGTAACACCAATTACATTTATTATAAAAAATCAAAGTAGTTTTTGGTTTTTTTTTTTAAATGTTGTTTGCAAAATTTTTATAGGAAAATTGTTGTAACTATAGCATTTTCCATGCTAGCTAGATAAATGAAATTTTGCATAATCATAAACCAACAAGTTAATTAATGTAACATCACTGAGTCAATTATTGACATCGTTATTATTATGCACAAATCACGCTAAGAAGTCGTTGAAAAATTGTCCCTATATTAATTATATAGATCGATTAATATGACCGGTGCATGGAAGGATTGCTATCTGTAAAAACCTGTTAGAAAAACGAACGGTTCCTAAAGTCAACATGTATATTGAATAGACTAGGTGTTTAACATTAATGTTCATGTACTTCTCTTTAAAAAAAAAAAATTACTTTTTATTTTTAAACACTTAAAAAAAAAAAAAAAAGTTTTGGTTTACCTCCAGTACTTTTTTAACTGAATATATCATTTTGTTTTAAATATATAATAACAAATGTTAATGAGTTTTAATCTTTTCATTTTATTTAGTTAGTAAGTGATGTAGCAGTTTCTCATTAAAACAAAAAGATATTCCTTTTAAAAAATTATTGGATGTGCGCCAAACCAAAAAGAAGTGCATTATCATCTTAAAAAAACAGAGATGCATTGGTTTAATAATTAAATGTTTTAAAAAATATGTACTCAGGATATAAAGTTATAAACAGTTGTCCCTTTTCATCAAAACTTTAGAATATATAATATCTACAACAGGATTCATATATTCTTTTTAAATAATAATAAAATACTTATATTAAATTAAAAACAAAACCAACAGAGAAATTAAAAAGGGGGGAAAGATATTATCTATGATGCACGAACGCGGCAAAATGGGCGCCGCACCCACATCCGATGTGGCAACACGCGAGCAACGCAATTGCCCGCGCTTCGGTGCTGCGTCTAAGTTTGTTTGTTTGTTTTTTTTTTTTTTTTTACAGATTCACACCGATTTGGGCCGATTCCCGCCGTATCGGCCAAATCAAATCGTATCGGCCGGCGGCCGAAACAAACCGAAATCGGCCTTGAATCATGCCGAAACAGCCAAACTCGGCTTTAAATGAGGCCCAAACATCCTAAATTTGTCATTCCTCAATTTTATTTTGAATATTTGTTGCTTCTTTTGTGTTTTCTTTTTCGTTTTGTGTTTCTTGCCTTCTTCTTTCTTTGTTTTGTGAACCAAGGACATATAATGTGTTTTTTAAGAATATTTTAATAGTAAAAATATATAGAAAATATAAATAAAATTTTTTTTAATCACCACACCCGCACCCACATCCTACTTTTTCAAAAATTGCCGAGTCTCGCACCCGAATCCGAAAATGTACTCGTGCTTCCTAGGATTTCATCCGGGACTAAGATCATAGACAAAAATCAGGGATGGAAGAGACGTAAATCTTTCCCTCTCGATTACATAAAAACTCATCTAACAATATTATGAGTAGCAAAATTAACTTTTAAATGTGTTTGAACCACAAATGATTTCACAAATAAATTTAGAGCTATTTTAGTTATGGCAATAATCTCTGTATATAATGGCCTCGTAAATGGGGAGGTTGAAGTATTTTGAAATTGTAATATCACATTCATTCCCAACTCAGCTATTAGCAAAAAGAAACTCTCCTTTAAATGTTTAAGAAATATTTTATGAAAAATAAAAAATACTATTAAATCAGTTAGTTATTTTTTCATTTTTTCATAAAAAAAGTTTCTTAAAATGATTTACTAACATATGCCCTTAGGGCATACATTAGTAAAACCCAAATGTTAAAGATCTTTTCACAAGTATCTTACATAATTGTTTTGTGCAACTTATTTTTATCGGTTCATCAAGTCAAAAAAAAAAGTTAAATAAAAATATAATTATTGTTCACAACTATGCTAAGTAATTGTATTGAAGAGCTTATTTTTATTGGTTTATCAAAAAATTTCTAAAGTTCGAAAAAAATATAATTATTAATTGTATGCTTTGGTGTTGCACCAAAAAAACTTCAACCCCACGTCGCGGCGCCCACCATGGAAATGAAGATTGGTTTTTGATCTCACGACTCTTTCATTGAACAAAGTTATATATTTTTTCTGAATGAACATTGAAAAGTTATATTGGAATTTGGATTAGCTTGACCTTGGCAAGGACGGTGTTTTTTTCTGTCAATGCTAACGTTAATATTATACATTTTTCATGTTGGCGTTAAATGTCTTAAATCATTTTTCATTTTGAATAGATTTTTATTTTGTTTTTGTTTTGTTTTGTTTACAATAATTAAGTTGGCGGAGAGAGTTTTACCAAATAAGTTCTTTGTTGGATATTAGAAGATTGAGTTGACAAAAGTATGATTGCTTGGTTGGATTAGTGCATGCATACAAGAATTCTTAAAATTGTATATTATAATTAATCATATGGTTAAGAAGAAATTATCTTTCCAATTCATCTCTTAATTAATAAAAAATTATGGGACATTAAGGTCGTACGGTTGACTTTTGTGAATTATTGTCCACTTAATGACTTTTCAAGCAAGCCCTTAATATCCTATCCAAAAAAAAGAAAAAAAAATGCAGGCCCTTATAATAAACGTGCAATTTTATATCTTCAAAATTAAATAACATTGTTGAATTTTGTCTAAGAAGATATTAAAAATATTGGTGTACATTATGTTGTGACGACTAGGTTGTTTACTCTCTATATATATAATTTCTTTTCTTGCACATAAAACAGAAAACGATCGACTAGGTTGTTTATATAATTATATATCATACTTTTTTTTTCTTAAGGTTTATATCATACTTGGCTACACGTAAGTGTATTTATATGAAAATGATTGGAATTCATTTATCAAAAAGATAGACTTGAACCAAGTAAATTAGAGATTATTTCTTTAAAAAATAAATAAATAAATTAGAGATAATTTTGTTGCGGATCTTTGGCATTGATGTGGCAGTGTGGAGGGGCAACTGAGACTTCTTCGTACCAATTATGGGGAGAAGTCCTATTTGGTTGGGGTGTTTTTTTATTTTTTAATTTTTAAAAACTATAGGCCCCATCAAAGAAATGTTTGATTGGCATTTGTTTTCAGTTTTCTGTTGAGAGAAAAAAACTGAAAACATGTTTTGGGTCGGTGTTTTAACGATACAGAAAACCTAAGCTTTGATTGGCATTTAGTGGCATTATATAAAAAACCTAAGCTTTGTGGATCCCACACGTTTTTTGTTTAGATTAAAAGTCATTATTGTAGGCCTTAGTGTGGGTGCGGTGGTGAATATTTAATTGTGTGAAAAAAAAAAAAAAAAAAAAAACTATACTAGAAAATTGATGCCAAACAATATGTAAGTTGTTTTTTGAGTTGAGAAAATAGTTTTGAGAACACCTTAAAAGTGAAGTTTTGAAAACACAACTTTCTTAACAAAAAAAAAAAGTTTTGAAAACACAAAACTAAAAAGAAAAATCACATAAAACTCCTCCATCACTAGGGGTGTGCATGGGTCTGAGGGGATTTTTTGACCCAACCCACCATGGTGGGTCAAAAAAAATTCAACCTAACCCACATGGGTCGGGTTGAACCCATGAGTTTGACAATTTTTTTTAAAATTATTTTTCTATTACTATTATTATTAACTTGAGCAGGAAAAATTTATATTTCACTTGTCACCTAACTTGATAAATAAAATATTCATAAACTAGTATTCTAACTCAGTTATAAATAAAACATATTCAACTGAGTTGATAAACAAAATATATATGAACTAGTATTCCAACTCAGTTATAAACAAATAGGAGTGGAATGGGAGAGAGGCAGAGAGAGAAATAAGATTGTTAGGGTTTGTAAGGTAATTGGGTTTTAGATAGGAAAAGTCGAATAAAAGAAAACATTATTAATTATATAATATATTTCTCTATATATATAATTTAAAATTTAAATATATAAGTGGGTCGGGTTGGATTAGGCGAGTTTGTAATTGTTATGACCCGCACCTAACCCGACCCGCTGTTAAAAAAAATTTCATAACCCAACCCAACCCACCAAAAAACCAACCCAACCTGGCGGGTCGGGTCGGGTCGGATAAGTTTTGGTGGGTTGATGGGTTGGTTACACACCACTACCCATCACCGTGCCTTCAACACTTGGATCCATAATTGCAAATTTGCAATAGGTCTTCTGTGCATGTATAAATGTTAAATAAATTTCGCTTGTTTTAATTATACATTTAATTCTAATTTTTACCCCATATTTTAAAACGGTCTCCATTTTTTAAAATATTTCATTTTAATCATTATACTTTTAAATTTGTATGAAAAATCCTTATTCACATAAAAAAAGTGAACAAGGTTTTTGGACAACCAATCTCTTCCATTCTTTGTGCTATCAAAATCCCTTGAATTTCGTAACAATCTCAAGTTAAAACTTAAAATCAAAGCAAGAATAAAATATGACAATGACTTTTTTCATACAAATATATACGTATAAAGACTAAAATAAAATATTTTAAAGGATTAAGACCATTTTGAAGCATATGACGAGAAAGGTTGAGAATTAAAAGTGTAATTAGAATTAAGGATAAGGAAGGCACTAATGATTATTTAAAGGACATTAATATTGGTGAAAGGAAGAATGGATAAATGCCTTGAATCGTTTGATGAAAAAAGGCTAACTATGCGTTAAAGGGTACTTGGAAAGAAATGAGAAGAAACTAGTGAAAAACTTCTTATGATAGAGGCGAAAAACCACGGGCTAAACACATATAGACAAACACCGATAACAATTTGATTGGTTCAATACACTGTAACATGCAACCAAGATATTGTTTGTGCCACATCCTGAACCTAATCAATGAGTTTTTTAGTTAAAACTCTTTATAGCAAAAACTCTACAAACGAATGAATAAGCAATTAGCCAACTTTTTTTAGAGAGAGAGAGAGAGAGAGGCTTTAGTTGAACATTAAATTTTTAACTTCTGAAAATAATCACTTTATCATTACAAAACACGATAAAACTGTAGTTAAAGAACCGAAATATCTATGTATAAACATGTCAGAAAATCTGCCAAAATCATCTAAGGACTCCCAGCTAATACAACCTTAGCTATCTCCACCAAATGAAACATAATGAACACCATTGAACTTGGTACGCTCAGCATAACAAGAGCCACCACTCCCAAAGCCAAGCTAGGCCTAGCATTCATCAGTTGGGACTGCAAAAACCCCATTGCTTCACAAACATCCGAATAATAATTAGCAAAATATTGTTTCTCCCATTCCATCCAATGAGAAGGTGGCTCCTGATGAGTCTCCTCCATCTTCATCTCATGAATTCTCATTCTGAGAATGATCATGTTTTCATCGACCACCTTGCCATCATAATCACGACCGTATGCATCTCTTTTATTTGATGCATGAACGATATTGGCTTTGGGATCAGGCCTATTGATCAATTGGCTGGACTTGAAGTTGATGAACCCCATCTTCTTGTGCAATATAAATGAGTTGCCAACAAAGGGAGATGGTAAGAGTACAAGGGAACGTAGAGAAGTTGCTTCCATTTTCTTGGACGTGAAAAACTGTTTGTGATTGTATGTCTAATGAGTACGTTGTTGTGAGTCGTGACTTGTGAGCAAGGTAGTTTGGGTTATGGTTTGTATTTATAATGTTAGGCTTGTAGTTGGAGTTATAGCCAAGAAATTGTCTTTGTGATTGTGACTCATGAACGTGACAAAGAGAGACACCGCGTCAACAATGAAAAAGAAGTGGCATGTTTTGGCGTGTGGTTTTTTTGGGGATGATTTCTAGAGATGTGAACACTTGGTCCTATGAGAAGGTTGCATTTGGCATTCTCTCTCTTGCACGAAGAAGTTTCCCTTGAGACACAAAACAAAAGTGCTTGCAAAGAATTAAATTAACGGCGGCTTATATTTTTGTTTTTTATTGGAAGATACAATGAACAATATATGATCTAGGCTCAACTCTTTTTAACATGTGATTGATAATCTGAAAAGTCAGTTTTAAAAAATCGATTTAGAGTGAATCTTCGCAAACCCATCTAGAGATGACACTATCACATCTAGGCACGTATCTCTCGCCGCACTTAAATAAACTGAGTCAAACACTGCTATTAAAGATGAAACTTCTCAAACTTCAGCTAGTTGATAATTTACGATGTGTTTCTAAAGCTTAAAATCAACATATAGGAATAGGATTTTTAATTTTTTAAATAATAGATAAATGTTAATGCATTGTTTGGAGTTCAGACTCAAAACCATCCACTTTGGTACCATAATATATTACCAATTGTTCTAAAACTTTGAATTTCTTAAATAAGAGTGAAGACAGTCAAGATACCATACTTAGATTGGTGATACATGATAAATTATCAATTATCCAAAAGTTTAAGCCGAAAGAAAATGGTAAATTTAATCATGTATACATGATTTAACCTTTATTTTAACACATACCTAACCAGAGTTGTATAATAAAGCATATCTAATTAACAGAAAATGCACTGGTTCGAATCCGGTATTCAAATATTGGAATTACATGCCACTCGCTCACTATGAATACATAATAAAAAGGTGGGAATTTCGCCCATTGCGCTAAGCCGAGAAGTCTAGAAAACTAGGAAGAAACCAAGCAAGAGATCTCTCAGGTCAGCTACAATGACCGGAAATGAGCATTCAAATTTCTCTCTCCGAGAAGGTTCAGGATGACCACTTTTTATGACATTAAGATCCTACGTAATTTGCAAGTCTAGTTCCATAAGAAGATTCCTACGCTAATGAGTCCATATACAATAATTACGACAAGTCAAAAGTACTACAGAAGCACATAATGCACGAGACCCTCCCTTTATGCAAAGACATCTTTTTTCCTTAATTAGCACCTGTATGAGATAGATCAATGAATAGTGGCACATCTGATAACAACATTAGTAATATCCAAGAATTCACAAACCTTCTAGGATAAATGGTCGGACTTGGTCAATTGGCGGTAATTCGAGATGTTGGTTTGATTCGACCTGGTTGATGGGAAGTGACTCAAGTTGGCTGTATTTTTCAACTTGGTAAGTAGTAAAAGTCTCACGCGGTTGCTCTGGTTGGATTTGGTCAGGAGGGGGTAATTCAAGCTGCTGGTATTTGGGCTTGTTTTTCTTAAGGAGAAGGTAAGTTGTGGAATACCAAAACAATAGTATCCTACTCTGAGCTATCACCGTCTCCCTAATGTGACTTCCTCCAAAGGAGAGCCGCTCAAGTGCCTGCAAAATGCCAAAAAAAAGAAGGAAGAAAGATTCTGATAAATATTACCTATGTAAGAATAATTTATCAAGAAAACACCTAAGTGCATCAACAGATATCATTGTCAGCCATTTATTAAATGTAATGGACTTTGGGTCCCCAAATCAAAGTGAAATTTGACTATTTCGTTTCCATAAAGGCATAGGCATAGAGGTGATGTAACAAAAAGATTATTAAAAAAAGAAGGGGACTCAAAAAGATTCAACACAATAAGGAGGCATGGTGAAGACAAGCCAGTGCAGATTTAACTGGATCAGTTATACCTGCATTTTCTGCAAATCTCTGAAAAGGGACCAAAGAATTTCCATAAAAGATGTGTTTTGGGGTTCATATAGTGATAGTTTTTAAAATATTTCTATTAAAGAAGATTATTGTCTCGTATTTCAGAATAATTTAAATCACAAAAAAACTACAAATTTAAACCTAGTACTTCAACAGTCATGTCCCATGTCCAAAAACACGGCACCAAGATCTTAATCTAAACCATCCTTAGCACCGTGACATAATTTATGACAATTGATCTGGTCTTCTCCTATTTGTGCTATAGTCAGTACTAGGAAAAGTCCACTGCATACCAGGTGTGCAAATAGCACAACTATTTTTTCATATATGGCATGCATCTTCAGATGAACATTCTGTTTACTCAAGTACCATTTCATTTACAACTCAAAATAGAAGAATGCTTGCCCTCCTCTTACCTGTTCTCCGTTTTGAATATCAAAAGAATTCTGATGATCAAATTGAAGACCCTTAAATTCATTAATGCAAAGCCCCTGAAACGCCCTGAAAATGTGCCGATGAAAATAGGATTCATCAATTAGAAAAATCATAATAAATGACCCTGATTATCTAATTCAAAATCTAAGAAGCTTTGTTAACAGTTTTCTTTTATCCTCATTTGCAAATAATGACATATTTACCATCTTATTAGAGAAACACGAGGAATCCAACGGAAGATGATTGGTGTATTGTCAGCATTGACATAATAGCCTCCAAATACAAGGAATACTGTCATAAGAGAGGGCCCAACTGCCATTGCTGCTTCAGTGGTTGGAACCATAGCCCCAACTGTAAGACCCATTGCAGACGCAGCAAAAGATTCTACAGTCAAGATACCACAGAACCTCCCAAATCTAGAATATCAGATTTCCAAGTCAGTAACTTTATACCTTGTGATGAAATTATTCCCCCATCATTCAAATTATAAAACATCTGTCATCAGATTGTTCACAACAATCAAAGTCATGAGAAAATTAAGGACCTTGTGAACCATAGAATGATCTATAAAGAGAGAACTCTTAATAAGATATACAGCACTTGGTCAACCCACCAAGATATAAAAGCACATGCTTGCAGCAATTTAGCAAACACTGTAATGCAATAATCCAAGGCTTTACAAACTACAACTCTAATAAGTTTCCACAAATTTTTGGTTTCATGGATGCATTTGACAGCTTGATCTGATGGCCAGATTACTCAGCAAATCCATCTTTGGGGGATTTGAAAGTTGATGGACCCATCTATTTATTTAGCAACATATACATTACCATCTTATTTATCTGTAGTGTCAATGTAACATGAAGAAAGTCCCACTTCAACTTACCTGCAGAAACCTATAACTGGTCCCTGCCCCCCCTCCTTCCCTTCTTTTCCCCTCTGATTGGTTCTTTTGAAGGATTTCAATTTACGATTATTAATTAACCTCCTTTTTAGGCCCACTGGCCAATCTATAAGTAAGTGGTAACTAACATGCAGGCCTGACTTCATGTCTCCTTGTGCTGAGGGTTCATGCATTGTCTTCACCTTCTATCCCACTACCCACTTAACCTACCACATTCCCTCCACCCCCCACCCCCCCCCCTATTCCAAAAGAGGAACAAGAAAAAAGGTAGAACAACATTTTTTGAACCATTTTAGCCTTTCCATAGGTTTTCAACTTTTTTTTCACCTAATAGTTGTTTAAGGATTTTGCAAAGAAGAGCCATATAGCTTATTCAGACAAAACAATCTGCAATTTATACAATAATACGGAGTAATAATTTTGAAGGAACTCTTTTTTATTTTTTATACTATTTTCATCATATTCTTCCAGAGTAACCAATGCCTTTTGTTGGGAGTAGTTATAGTTTCCATAAAAGCAGGATATGTGTGTCTGTCTCCACTTCTGATAGTTACACAATCATTTCATAAGTTAATTCTTCAAATCCATGTTCACCCACACTTTTCCTAAAAATAAAGGAGGAATTGCCAAGCTGCATATTGTGTCAGAAAATAAAAAAAGGCAGACTTATAAGACTAAACTACATGTTCACCCACATTATTTATTTAGAAAATGTGCCGATTGTGGAACTGCATCTTAACGTCTTAAGTCAGAAAACCAAAAAGCTTTATAATACTCACCTGGACAAAGTCGGATGAAGTCGAGCCATGGGGTACAACACAGCACCAAACATTAATGGAAATGCTGCTCCAATAGGAATTTCAGCTAGCAATTTGGAAAGCAGATAGGGTCCTAACTTATAAGACCCCTTTGCACGCTCTCTGTCTACAATTGCACGTTCCTTGGGAAACACACCCACAGTCTTTGTAAGAGCAGCCATTGCAGTATTTATCACAGCAACCTAAGAGAGGATAAAAAGGAAATTTCAATTAACCAAAAAGTATTTTCATTTTAAGAATAAATAGAGATATAGACCTACAGGAAAAGTTTGAATTTTTAAGTCTGATAAGATCATACAATCAAATTTTCAATAAGGGATGTAGCTGCAGAACAATGAGGAAGGTTTGAGTGGACATGAAAAGGTATAAAATAAAATAGACGACTGCTAGGTAATTCCAAAATACAACAGGAAAGTAATTATCATCTAATTTGATGAATTTGCTTATTCTATTGAAAAAAACCACCTTATATATTTACCATCTGAAATTTATATCTGTCAACCACTGTGTGTTCTGCATTATTTGGCCAGTGAGCCATGCCAGTAGGGCTATTCATACTTTAATTTGGACAAAGTATCCACTCTCCACCAAAACTGATTCAACTAGTGAAATTCAAATCATTTCTTCATTTGTTCACCATGTGCTTTCATACAATGGATTTTAGAAGAAGTCTCCACCACCCCCCATCCCCAACAAACACATTCACACAATCACTAGATTTAAGTCCAATTTGCAAAATGTGACCTGGTAAGCAGAAATCTGAGTGATTTAAGCAATGCCATCTGGAAGGGAAACAACCAGTTTTTGTTTGTTAGACATGTTTTGTGATATATCCAGAAACAAATGACTAAATTAAGTGATGCCATTTGGAAAATTGGAAGAGGAACAACAAGGTTTTTTTTATTAGACTCATGTTGTGAGAGTGTAGAAGTAAGCTCTTTGAAAGAAGTGGAGCACATTATCATAAGATTTAATAACAAAATTTAGAAACAACTGAATTAGGAAATGCCGTTTTAGAATGTCAAATAAGCAGAACAGAAATAGGGAAAAAACCAACTGAGTGGAATATGAAGCAACGAGGAGCACTGTAGTAAACTGTTACATAGAAATGTTTGAAAAGCATCATACAATATAAGGTGGCAATGAAAAAAGGGCAGGGGTTTCCAAGGGATCCAGAAACATTTCACACCTGAAGCAGTCCCATTCTGTCTTGTATCGACGTCTGAGATCTTCCCATTCTCCAGAAAACTGACCCAAATATTATAGCTGATGCAACTGACATTCTTGCCCGAACTTTATTTGTTGGCCCATCTCGAGAAGCCTAGTCAGTCACAGAAAGGTGTCAACCAAAAAGAACAAGGGGTTGAAGTTTCATTGAGATGACAATACAGTTGATTATATAAAACCAACTGTACTACATATATGCATCTCTCTAATTGCTGCTCCAGTGCCAAAACCCTTCATAGTAATTGAGGATAGAAACAACTTTGTGTCATGAAACATTGATTAACAATAAAAGTGAAAGACTAACCTGCATCCATGCTCGTTTAAGGAGCAACCAGAATTGCCTCCACCAACCTCCCTTCTTCTTGGTTATAGTTTTCTTGCTCAACTTCATGCCACTTCTGGAGACCTCCCTTCTGGTAATTGGGGTAGCATAAAGAATTGTTGATGATTGTAGCGAGAAAGAGTCAACAAGACCATCGATCCGTTTCTGAGAAGAAGAGACACTTTCAGAAGAACTGTAGTCAATGGATATGAGATCAGCAAGAAATTCAGCTGGATTAACATGATCTGGGCAATGGTACCTGTTGAATCAACCTTCAATTAGTCAATACTTTCAGAAGTAACTAGCCATGATATTACAGCTCCACAAACTTTACATTAACCAAATGGCATTTGAATCATTTAACAGTACTTAATTGGACAACAAAAGCTTAGTCATCAGTCATGTACAGTTGACTAGCCCCAAACACGATAAATTTGAAAGTAGCATTCATTGACCAATTTTTCCTTTAGAAGGAGAGTACCGACAAATTGAATAGAAAAGATGTGATGTTTGAAACACACACATGAAACATAACACATGGTAGTATTTTGTCCAAAACTGGGCATTGTTTATGAAATTATGCATTTAATGGATAGTTTATACAATTAATCCTAGTGAAAGGTCCATGAAACTGAACAAGCAAATTTATGAGTTAGGAAATAGTTTATAGTATATAGTTTTTGTTATGGGTCATGTCATAATTGTGACAGATTATTTCTTGGCACAATAATCCTAAAGCAACCATTGAGAAACCATGGATTAATCTTCACATGTAGATGGAATTACTTGGTGAATCTCAATTAAGGATATAAATATTATTTGGGCCACATGAAACAGGAGAGGACTAAAAACAACAACTATTGAACTTTGCACAGAGTATAAGCCACCTCTTTTTGTTGAAAATCACCACCCCACCCCCACCCCAAATAGGAAGCAGGTAAAGATAACATTAATACAATAGATTTAAGCAAGGTTCAGCTAACAACCCAAATTTGGAGAAGTATGCCAGTGGTTCTTCATGAGCAGGACCAGCATAAACAAGTGCACCCTCTGTTAGCAACACAATGTCGTCAAATTTGCTGTACACAGACCCCCGAGGTTGGTGTATGGAGCAGATAACAGAATGTCCATCCTGTGCAAGCTGTCGAAGAGTTTCCATTACTTTCTCTGCCTGGAAGGCATCAAGTCCTGAAAGGACGACAGTAAATTTTGTGAACAAGAAAATATTTTTTTTTTTCTTTACTAGTTTTACAAGAACTAATAGGATAGCTTTTTTGTCTATGACAGATACAATAATGAAGCTGCCTGAACATTGTGATTACAATTTGGAACTTCCCTAACAAGGTGTCTTCTAATAGCATTTGCTTATACATACAAGAGATCATGTCATAGGCTATGAATTAGAAGATTTTATACCTATCCTATAAGCTTTTAGTGGTATCTTCATTGGTGCTTCAGCTTTTAAGCAGAAGCTACCCTGTAGCCTGTTCGGTTATCAAACAATACTTTAGCTTTAAGCGTTTTGGCTTTTTTGGTGGCTTTTGAGAAGCAATCTGAGGGTAGGCTGGGTAGCTTCTAAAAGCAGTTGTAGATTTTCATATTATATAAAGTTACATCCCTGCCAAACTGGCCTGTAGTTTAGTATCATGAGTGAACTTAGATTTTAGTTTTCTCTAATTTGCATTATATTATTCATGTGCAGCATGTTTACTATTCTTCTAGAGGTGGGTTTATTGGAGATGAAAAGTTTTCTGAAAATTATTGACCACGCCCATTGTCCAAATATAAGTGTAATCGTGTATGATCTGTTGTAAAGCATTTTAAAACTATTATGTCAATCAAGCGTCACTTGATAATATATGTAGACATCTTTGTAAGTACAAAAAAAAAAAAAGGAGAGCCATTAAGGTATATTGCACAAGCAAAATTTAAATTGGTATGCTTACCAGTTGTCGGTTCATCAGCAAATATGACCGATGGGCTTGCAATGAGTTCACAAGCCAGAGATAAGCGTTTCTTTTCACCCCCACTGATTCCACGGACCTTTGCATCACCAATACGGGTATCAGCACAACTGACCTTTAAAGAAACAGAACAAATCAGTCATAGAAAGGCAATAAAAAATTAACATAAGCTTATAAATTTCAAATTAATGTTCAATCGAAACAAATTCTTTCATTTCCAACACAAAGGGAAAGCAGAAACTATTTCAAAAAAATGCACTGAACGCCTTAAATCATGATTTCTAATCCACAACACAGCTATTTCTTATTCAATTAGATTCTAGGGAGTCTTGAACCCACAACTTCACCCTCCACTTTACTCTTCCAGGGGGAGGGCGTAGCATTAGAGCCAGAGCTCATTGGCTACTCAAAAGCAGCTGAAAACAATATTCAGCACCTGATCCTGCTTCTCTAATGCAAAGATTCAAGTAGAATTGAATTCCTAATACAAAATATATAAATAATTCATTAGTCAAGTGCATACAATCTTACCAAGCCTAGTTTGAATAAGAGAGTGTTCAATTGGAACTAATTCATTCATTTCCAACTTGAAGTGAAAGCAGAAACTACTTTGAAAAATGCACTTAACCCCTTTTAGCATGACTTTGTTATCCAAAACACTGCTATTTCTTATTCAATTATCAAAATTACACACGTCTGGTGAGTCCTAAACCCACAACTTCACCCTCCAACTTGCCCTTACAAGGAGAGGAGGTAACATTTGAGTTAGAGCTCATTGGCTGCCCAAAAGAAGCCGGAAACAATATTCATCACTCAATCCTGCTTCCTAGTAGAATTTTAAATTTCGAGTTCCAGACACAAAATCCATAGCTAATTCACTAGTTAAGTCCATAAAATCTTACCAATCCTAGTTTGAATAAGAGAGTGTTCACATATTCATCCCTCTCTTCCACGGAAGGTATCTCCGGACGCTGAAGCTCGGCTGCAAGAGACAGCGTTTCCCGCACAGTTAGCTGCGAGAAAAAGAGATCCTCTTGTCTCACATAAGCAAACCTATAACAAAAAATGGAAAAACCAATTACCAATAAACCTCTCTAAACAACAACAACAAAAGCATTAATCATATTAAAAACAACAAATTTGTCCCAAAATTTTTGGCATTTACTTATAAGCTTTGTTAGAGCTAGGCTTCCCATTGACCTCCAAAAGGCCTGACAAATGCACACGCGGCGACGCCATCATCTGACCTGCAAGAATATTGAGCAATGTAGTCTTTCCTGACCCTGATGGCCCCATTATAGCTAACAATCTTCCCGGTTTCGCCTCTCCACTCACGTTTTTGAGCAGAAACCGCACCTAAAGAATCGCGAGTTTAGTTTACAATTTCCATCACATATTCATTTGGTTCACTCAAGTGCAACAACAACAAATTTGCTATGACAAATAGATTTAAGTAGAAATCGCACCTAAGAATCACGAGTTTACAACAACAACAAATTCAAATTCGCTATGATAATCAACGAGTTTTAATAGATTTCACAAAAATTAAATTTTGAATTCAAGAGAAGAAGGAACTGACTGATTTGGAGGATTTATCGGAGAGAGAGCAAGTGATGTTGCGCCACCGGATTGTGACCGGAAGGACTTTACCGTCGGCGGTGGAATCGCCAGATTCTGAGTCTCCGGCGAAGTCGTCGCGGTCTTCTTGATCGGCCTCCGGCGAGATAGCTGGGCCTGGGCCGGAGAAGAGGCGGAAGAGGAGGGCAGTGGCCACGGCAGCAAGAATCTGGCCCAAACCGTTACCGCCAATTCCAGCCACCACCTGGCCCACCTTCTTCCCGCCAAAAACCACCATTTTCGTCTCTGAGGTTTTGAGCTCTCTCTCTCTCTCTCTCTCTCAGTCTCAGCTTTTTTAGCTTCACGCTCACTCACTCACTCACAGAATATGAGTAGAAATTTTTATTTTTAGAGTACAACCGTTTAGACGGCGTCGTTTTTGGTACAGAGTATTGAACGCCCAACGGGTGTGAAATGTGGATAACGGATTAGATGCACATGAGTGACGCGTGTCCCTGTTTGAGGATAAGACGGGCTATCAAAGAAAAAGACCTGTTTTTTCTTACTAGTGGACTTGACACTCTTGGGCCGTGTGTGTCTTCTCTATTCTTGTCATAGGCCTAGGGATGGAAAAGCATACAATTGCTTTATAATGATTTTAAATTTTTTTAATTTTAGCTCTTAAAATCAAAGATTCAACCAAATGATAAGATGAATAGTTTGGGATGTCACTCAATCAGAGGTGGCGGATGCAACTCAACGCTACTGATCGTAGATGTCATTCAATAAGACCAAGTCATACACTTGATTGTTAGAAGGAATTGCTCAACTCCAAAGAAAAAACACTTGCAAATAATTTTTAGAATAAAACTCTCTCCCTTCTTTTGATTTCTCGTTGATATTTATAGGTGAATATATTGCATGTGAAATAAATGTTTACAACTAAATGTTTGACAACTTCCAATACATATGACCACTCCCTAGACTGACTTCACGTCACCTTATGATTAGATTTATTAGGCTGGAACAACTACTAACAAGGCGTATAATTAACTTTAACTGAATAATAAAGATAAATAAAAGACAAATGAACTTATAAATAAATGACATATGTTGCCCATGTGGCTATCACATAAGTTGCCACTATACTCTACATAATATTTGCCATGTAATTTCAATATGAGATAACTTTATTAATACATTGATAGTTGAAAATGAAATATTTAAACTCTAAATGTCTCTGTTAAAAATACTATAAAATGTCAACCAATTGAACTATGACCAAAACAATATAACGTTAATATGTTAAAACCCATGTTGGTTTGAGGAAAAAATAAGTTGTTTGAGCATTTTTCACTTTTGTATATTTTTTCTTTCATTGATGGCACCCTAGCCACCACCATCACATTGGCTAAGTCAGAAATTTAGCTTTGAGCAGCCAAATTAAAATATGAGAGTCTAGTCTTTTTCTTTTTTTATCATTATTTGTCCAAGAAAAATATCATAAAAAGTTACTAGTTTAGAGACCAGACGAGAAAAAAAGAAAAAATAGAGGTGTTATAAGTGTGTATATATTATACATTGATAAGTATCTTAAAAACCATACGTAGTTAAAAATAAATATGTTAAGTGGTAATGGCATTTTTTATTTTTTTGATAGTTCGAAAATTGCAAAAAGAGAATTTGAACCTTAAATCTTTTACTTAAAAATATTAAAAGTGTGAATTAAACTACAAGTCTATTAAGTAAAGAATATATTTTTTTATTGGTATCTCATACTATCAACAAAAGAACCTCTTCAAAATAAATAAAAAATTAAAAAAGGATGTTAAGAAGTATAAAAGGTTAGTTGAACTTGGAGTTTTGGCAAAGTATAACTATAAAACGACCCTTTCACACAAGGAAATGAGGGATAAATAGTTAAATACCCAATTCCCTCCTCTCTCGCTCTATCTCGTTCATTCTCTCAATCAAATCCCTTTTTTTTTGTGCTGAATTCAGTCAAATCCCTTTTTGGTATTATTGTAGTATTTTATTTTATTTTGCCCCCTGATAAACTAACACTAAATAAATATGAAAATTTTGTGACAACTTCTTGTGTTTATTTGTTTTTTTTTTTTTTTTTTTTTTGCTACAATAAAGATACTCTTTTTTTTTTTTTCATTCAAATTTTTTTTTTTTTGTTTTGTTTTTGAGAAATAATAAAGATACTTCTGGTGTTTATATAACAACTTCTCAAGAAAAATCGGCATTTGTCTTTAATTTATAAATTATGCAGTAAAATGTCTTTATTTAGAAATTATTTAGTTAAATATTTTTATTTTTAAAAATTGATTTTAACAAAATCGATTTTAAGGATATCAAATTTTACACCAAACTTAATTTTGTTAAAATCAAATTAAAAAATAGGGACATTTTGTAATACAATTTTAAAATAAGAACATTTTGTTGCATAATTTGTAAATTAAGGACAAATAAATATTTTTCCCCAACTTCTCTACCAAAATATAAATATTTACTATACAAATAATTTTCTTCACACAAAAAATAAAAACAAAAACAAACATACAAAAAAACGCAAAAGGCGAAATACCCACAGTTCCCTCCTCTTCGTCGCTTTCTACTTCTTCCAAGTTCTAAGCTCAGCCTCAGTTCCTCCGAACTCCAACTCAGTTCCCATCCAATCACATCTCGCCACGTAATCACACGGTGGTGGGTCCCAATGGCGAACAACACGAAAGAAGAACCAAAGTCAGCTCCTCAGTCAGATCGGTGGTACAACCTCACCTTAGGCCCTTCCTTCAAAAACGACTCCTCCAACAAATTCTGCACCCTACGTTGTAAGTCCCCCAAAACCCAATAAAACCCCCCTAACTCTACGCCCTGTTTGGTTATTCAAAATTTTAAAAAACTGATTTTTTTTCTTGTTTTGTTTTTTGGGGGTTTGATATTGTAGATGAATTCAAACCGGCTTCGATCGACAAAACGAAGGCGGGATCGCTACACAAGACGAAGGAGAATAGGGTTTCGGTCGAATTTCACAACAACCAATTGGGAAAGCCCAAAGTCACCTTCGAAGGTAGCAGTGAGGAGTACAAAGAAAACGACGCCGTTTTGTTCTTCGACGGCGAGTCTTTCCGTCTTGAGCGCCTTCACCGTGCCGTCAAGCAGCTCCGCCACCTCCGAAAGCCCGGTGAATCCGCCGCCGCCGCTGCCGCTGCATCGTCGGCGCCCCCTGCCGTAGAGCCGCGGTTGTCTCCGGTTGCAAAGGGCGGTGCCAAGCCGGCCCAGCCACAGGCCCATTTGAGTAAACCCGCATTTCAAGCTGTGCCGGTGAGTTTTTAAGATTGAATTTTGCATTAAGATTGAATTTTGAGCTATTGCAAACACAATGTATAACGTGTGTGATTTAGTTATTAGGAATGTGTGAATGAATCACTCCCAATTTTACGATGTAACTTGTAACTCTTTGAGGTACAAGTGAATTTTGATGGAAGCGTTGGTTGTGAAAAGCTATCTATGGAACCTTAATAAATCTAGGGACACACCCAATTTCATAACATGCTGAAGTGGTCGACTGTGAGTGGTGGATACTTTTTGGCTTCTTCCCACTACTTTTTACATGGACCCACCAATTTCTTTCCGCCAATTATAATCGACCACTTCAGTAAGTTGTAAAATTGAGTGTGTCCCTAGTTTTGTTGAAGATAATAAGGCAAATCTTAGTGCAGTAAGGAGTTTGACTTATTTAGGGTTAAGGCGTTGTTGGGTTGAGTTGAACTTGTCCCAATACAACTTGCTAGAACATTTGGCATGTTACATGATCAGAATCAAACTATAATTTTGGTCCCTTTGCATTTGTTAGAGTTCAACTTGTCCCAATACATTTGGTTGTGTCAGTTTTGTGCCTCATCTTTCAAAATTAAGTCAACATTATCCTCACAAGTTGACTTGATTAAGGATAAAATTGACTTGATTTTGAAAGTTAAGTACTGATATTGACACAATTTAATGCATAGGGAAGAAATTGAAATTGCCCCACGTCTAAGCAACAATACGTGATGTTGATTACAACTTTGAGAATGGAATATATTATGTAATTTCTTTTAATTCTCAAAGTTAGAATTAAAATCCTATACTTGTACTATAATCCTTTCCGGTTGCAATGAAATTCTTGACCAAATTTTTCATTAAGCAAAGGGAGAGGATTGATTACTATAGAACATGAGGTAGATAGAAAGAAAATAATTATTCTCTTATTCTTTGGTTATCATAATATGATACCGCTGGAGAAAATAGGGCTGGTAATTCTAGGACCAGGTGATTACCTAAATTAGTTAAATGTAGCAATGGAAGCTAACACAAGCCTGACAAAGTCAGACCAAAACCTCATACCTGCTAAGTGCTAACTCTTACTTGAGGAAATATCAATTCTTGGCAACTCTTAAAGCTCGAGACAAAAATGCATGTCCATGGTATTTGTTCATATATTTTTGGATGCCAGTAAAGATTATTTGATACTATGTATTGTTTGGAACTTTTGCGAAGTAACTTAGGCCTTGAGTTGTTTAAAAAATTTGTAAGCATCTGTAAGTATTTTGTTTCATTGATATTGGAAGTATTTCTCATTGTTAATTAAACCTTAGCAAAGCTTGGAAGTTTTTGTTTGTCTATTTTTTCATCTGTTTTAGTTCTTTAAAAGAAATAAACAGGAGTTAGAATTGCTAATACACTGTCCCTTCTTGTCTGATGTCTTTAGCTTTTATGTGCTCTGGACTTGTACAGGTTGAGGTGGAACGAATTGATATTGGCGAGCCAGAGAATTCAGGTTTCTGTAATCTGCTTATATTTTCTTCCTGTATATATTTTTCCTGATGTGGCAATGTGTTGCTAGGTTTAAAATATGTTTTTATTGGTATTTTAAAATCTATTTTAAACCTAGCATATTTTAAGTTGGATAGATTCTCAAAATGATTTGCTACTCTGACAGTCACTGCAGCTTTGTAGTTTGTTGCATTTGTCCACATTTGCTGCAATGCTGTTATCTTTAGTCCGTCTGTATGCTTATATTGTTGCTGTTGTTTTAAGTCCATCCGCATGCTTATATTGTTGTCATCTAAAAGCATGGAGAAACTTTGCATTTATCTATTTTTATTTTAAATAAGTTTATTAACTGGTTTGCCACTTCAACATTTTATGTTTAAGTCTACTATCTCAGATCGAGGTTAGTATTTCTGTTGTAGTATTGAAGTGGAATGCTTCGCATAATGTTAGAAGTGGTAGGCTGTTTGCGGACTTAAATATGTACAGGTCTGCCTTGTTATCACTTGCATTTACCAAAATGCTGCTGCTAACTCTTCTTTTCTCTGATTCCATACCTTCAACTTGAGAGACCTTCTAATATATATAGCAGATCTCTTTCAGAGCCCTTTGATTAAACTTCCTCTCTCTGTTCGTGTACTCATAGAATTTGTTTCTTGTTTTTGGTTGAACAATAGTGTTCTACCCCATGACTAAAATATTTCTAGATGAAAATGAATCTATAACTCTGAAGTTCAAAAGGAAAAAAAAAGAACCAGTAATTGGTGCCTATATTTTTGGCATTTTGTGCAACCAAGAGGCAGTTAAACAGCTACCTATTGGATTCGGTAGGGATCTACAAGCTTCTCCAGCTTATTGGTTCATCATTTATGTTGTCTATGTTGAGGGTGATTTAATTGATTTTTTATGTAATACTTCACTGTCAACAGTCCGAAATTCAACAAGAATTGAGGTCGTTTGCTGTAAATTTTTCCTTTTTATGTGTCTTGTAGAATCACAAAACCATTAATGCAATATTTATGTTGTGACAGGTGCAAAACCAGCTGGTAAAAGGACTGTTGATTACCCATCTGATGCACCAAACATTTCTCTGGTCTCCCCTGACCCTAAGAATGACGAAGCTGAGGATCATCAAGATATAGATATTGAGGACCTTTTTGGTAGTGCAACACCAGAAGATGAAACTGCCGAAGAAAAAGAAAACACTGGATTTGATATCAATATGGTGCGTCATAATGACAGCGATGATGAGATTGCAGATGTAGATGATAGTGGTGATGAAGCGGATAAGGGGCCCAATGCTGCAGAAGCACTTAGAGCCCAGGTCAATGCAGAGGTGAGGGAAGAGCCAACTTCTAGTTCTAGTACTAGTAGCGGAAGTGGGAGCAGCGGGAGCGGAAGTGGTAGTGGGAGTAGCAGCAGTAGTGACACTGAAGTCAGTGATGACTCGGTTAACTCCATCTGAGATTCACAAACTGCCGTCAACCAGCAGAGAAAGCAGTTGGAGGTGGAAAATGCACTGGATATGTACCAGAAGAAGCATGGCTTGCAAATTTAAAATAAGCCATCCTGCTGTTTTGGGAGACATTTTTTTGACATTTTTTTTGTTATATAGAGTAAAATCGGTGTGGATAATGTTATAGTATTTCTAATTTTCTAGGAGTCTATATTAAACTTCCCCATTATTGTTACACCTAACAACATCTCATTTGGCAAATGTAATAATGTGTGAATTCTTAAGAAGAGCAGGAAACTTCTCAAAATCTAAAAATGCTCTCAAGATCAGTTATTACATTCAATTGAGTTTGACTCATCTTTTATTTTAATTTTAGTGAGTTCTTAATTTCTTAGACCTCAATTTTTTTATAAAAAAAAAAGTCGTTAGAAACTCAATTCTACCTACATTGAATAATTGTGTTTATTTTGACATAAAATATTACGAAATATTTTCATGTGTCTGGTTGGTAGTGAAAATATTCTGAAAACAAATTTGGAATACATTCCTTGACAATGTCATGGTTCTTCTGTCACGGTGATGGGTTGTGTGTGAGGTGGAAAATGGTTTACACCTCCTGAGGTAAAATTTTACCAATAATTTCGGTGGCATCAAATATCTAAAATTGGGAAGAATATTTTCCAAAAAATAGTTTTCCTCAAAACAAAACAATTGAGATTTCACTTTGCTCAATAAAATCCTTTTGTTAAACACTGTTGGTGGTAACTTTACTTTAACAAGTTTAAAACGCACCGTTTAAGCCCAATTAATTAATTAATTTTTTTTAAATTCCTTTCTTCCTCACAAAATAAAATTACAAAGAGAATAACTTAGGTCTGGAGGTGGCGTAAAAGACCCCATTTATGCCAGCCAATTCAGAAATGCCACGTCAGCCATTTAACTTAAATTTAATACACCTATTACACACAATTAAAACCCACGTAAAACCTCTCTCTTTCCTGTTCTTTCTCTTCAACTTCACCTTCAGCAAATTTCAAAATCTCTCTTCCACCGTACCTTTCTGTGAGACACCCATGGTTGAATCTCCATGCCACCGAGTCCCACACCACGACTACCGGCTGTGCTTGCCGTTGTGGCCTTCTCCTATCTTAAGGTTCTCTCTGATTTCTCATTCTCTCTAGCCCAAATCCAGCTATGGCAGAGCTTATGCTTGCACCAACTCCACCATCGCTGGCGGTGCTTCTCACCTGCTTCACCACCACTGGTGACAATATTACAACAATTCATTGCTTGGGTTTGGCTTTCATTTTAATTTTAACGTTAATTTTTGAACTGCACAGAAGATGTTTGTGAAAATGTCTGTTAGAAACTTTAAAGTTACTATAAAAATAGGCATGGGGTGGTTTGCTAATTTATTGTTGTTTTGGTATGTGGGATTTCCCCTTGTATGGGTTCCTTTTGTTTGCTTTTGAAATTTTAAAAGTTAGTGATTTATCACAAGCTCATTGATTTTTGTTTGTATTTTTCATGACATTCTAAGAAGCGTTTGGATAGGAATTATAATTCCTGCGGTTGCATTTTTTTTTCTTAATCCAGCGCCTCTTGTACTGTTCATGAAACATGAATAGTACAATTAGGTAAATGCACCGTAATTTCATTAATGAACAGTAATTAAGCAATATTTTTTTTATTGTTTTCAGTTTTCAATTTTCTACAAAATAAACGGTATCCAAACGCACCAAATCTAATGAGAAATTTTCTCAAAAAAAAAAAATCTGATGGAAAATTAATATATAGGTATTTTCTTATGTGAATTGTATATGATTCTCTTTATAATTGCTGAAATTTATAAATTATTTATCTTAGATACTATCTTAAATTCCTTAATGTCAAATGCATGTGATTGGTCTTTTTTATTGTATTGTTGCAGGTTTCAATATCCTTTGAACAGGAAAGATGGAGGTTTTATGTGGGTTGTAATTATGTGTAATATGTGTATTAAATTTAAGTTTGATGGCTGACATGGCGTTTCTAGATTGGCTGGCGTAAAAGGGATCTTTTACACAAGCTCCAGACCTAAGTTATTCTCATTTGTCAAACCTTGAAAAATACACTACCACTGTTGTACACCGTAGTTAAGTGTACAACAAAGAATGAATCAAATCAATAGGTTTAGCGCGAAAAAAATAAAAATAAAAATAAAATCATGAGGGGTAGGGCATTTTTAATTTGTTATTGGCTTTAATGTTGTATTGCTATGTCGTAGACTAGTACATACTAGTTTGTCTACAAAAGGGTCATTTATATATTTTCACTTGTAATTTCACTTTTTTAATAAATATCTACCTTTTTATAAAAAGTTTTTTTTTTTTAAGTGAAAGTGTACTTGTTGCCATTACCCTATTAATTAAAAAATTAATATTATATATCTTAGAAGATGGCAAAAGAACATAACAATATAGTTATTTTTACCCAAAAAAAAATAGTTATTATTATTATTATAAATGAAATTGTTAACGATCCTAACATATTTTTCGTTTAAAAAACTGTTGATCAAATAAAAAATGACCAATATTTTTAACAATACAGTAAAAGTAATATTAGAGATACAAAAATTTGGAAATTTTTTTTACAAATTATAGCATTAATAATTTGTGACTATAGCATTACTTATACGGTAAAATCCTTTTTGGTAATTTATATCCAAAATAGCTTTTTTTTATTTATTATTGTTACTGAAACACTTATTTTTAGCTTTAAAAACTGTTATTTCAAAACGCGTGTTTTAAAAACGCACTTTTTAAAATAGCTTATCCAAATAAGCCTAAAGCTAACTGGAAAAACGAGAAAAGCAAAGACAGCCGCCTAGAGCTACACTCCAGCATAGCTCCAAATAGTTAAGAAATAGTTGAATATTTTCAAAACGTGAATATCAGATAGCATAAACATAAAATAGATAAAATCCAAACATAACCACCTTTAGATGCCAAGCATATTATACAATTTATACTATATTATACTAACATAACCAGCTTAGCATTAATCTAGTCATTCATATTATACTCTTAATAAAAGCATATCCATCTCTTATAGCAAGAGAAGTTTAATGCTACATAAGCATAAGATCCATATTATACTCTTAATAATTAATTAAAAGAGCGAAGAAAGTAAAGGGGGGATTGGTTAAGTTGGGACAGCATGCAGAGAGATTTACAGGTGCTAGGGAGCAGGTAATGATGAACCCTAACACATACTTACACACACACCCACCTAGACCTAGCTAGACTCCTCACTTCTTACACAACACCAATCACTTTTACCTTTGTGTGATTGCGTGCTGTGCCTCTAGTCATATTCATATAGAGTATTAGTGTGTACCCTCAGAAAGAAAAAAAACGAACCCCTCTAATAGAGTCTTGGGACTCGAGCCCAAAAGTCACATCTCCCACAAATGTTGCTGTTCATGTGGTTTATAAAAATGTATTTTTTTTTGTATAGTATAGAAATGGTAAAAAAAAAAATAATAAGCAATTTATTTTTGGAAATTGTGAACCATAAGAGGTCAAAAAGTGCACGTCTACTTTTGTCCTTTGGTTTTTCCCACTAGAGGGTCAGTTTAAAGAACTTTGTCCGAAAGGTAAAACATCTTTTTCTTTTGCACAGCTGGTCATTCAATTCGCACTAAGCATACTCTTCCAAGCATAAGAGTCAGCACAAAAATGAAAAATTATTTAAATCCCACAATACGCATTTAGTTTATTAAGTTATTTCATCAAGTAAATACATAATAATAATATACCTCCTAATCTTTTTTCCTTTTTCTTCCTGTTGGAGTTTTAATGAATATTTTAATAATACAACAAAATATGTATATAGTAGTTTTAGACAAAATATCGCATTTACAAGTTAAAATGGTTGCAATAGTAACTTAAAAGTGTTAAATTATTGCATCAACATAATAAATTGTAATAACTTATAATTTTCAACTGCAATAGAAACTTTAATATATAAGGAATAATTGTTGCAATAACTTAAAATGAAAGAATCGTTACAATAAATTGATTCCAATTGTTTTTGCAATCTATTGCAACGAAAATTTCGAATTAATAGCTATTGCATCGAAGTTACCATTGTAATAATTTGATATTAATTCTTTTACAATCTATTGTAATGACAAACACGTAACTGCTACATAAGCATAAGATCCATATTATACTCTTAATAATTAATTAAACACATATCCATATCTCATTCTCACCTAATTCTTCAAGTTATTGAATTTGACTGATTATGATAATTTCATGAATCTAGCTTTTGTGATCATGTGAGAGTGTCCAACTTACCATTTTATTGCTCCCAAAGTGTGCGTCTAATTCATAAAACTATATTAGCATAAAACTACAAGAAGCCAACAATATAGCAACACAGTCTTAATCACAAAATTTTGAGGCCAATTATGAATCTTCAACAATCTATTTAGGGTTAATTATATGTATTTTTCTCTGTCACAAAAACTCACTTGAATTAGACATAAAGTGTATTATACATATAGCACAATACTTTTATTTTTTTCCATTCCAATATTATTATTTTATGTTCTCCATATTTGAAATTTTAAACTTTCTATACTGAACTATTTAGTTTATGATTACAAAATTTAAGAGATTAATTCAATTTTCGTCCTTCTGTATACTAGTTTTTAAATAGTTTATTCCTTTTTTTTTTTTCTTCTAAATTTAGGCAATTTATTCTATTTTGGATAAGTATATTATAAGTCTTTGTCATTTTTTGTTGTGATGCATCTTAATATGAATTGTACATTATATAAAGTAAGATTAGGAAAAGACATAATGATAGAATTTAATTAAGTAGGTATACAAGTGGCAAGTTTTTATTGGTAAAAAATAAACTGGTAAAGAAAATTTGAATTGTCTATTTTAAGCATTGTAACTTTCCTTCTTCCTTTTTTCCCTTTTTCAGAATAATATATCAATTCACGATGCAATTCAAGTCATAAACATTGGTACTACAAAAAAGAGTTAGAAGACAAGACACAAGGAAGAAAGATGAAACTGCTGTTACATATTTACATCTAAAAAGTAATATTCTAGAGTCGAGAATTCTGTCAATCAAGACACAACTATAGATTTGGTGGGTCTAGAGTAGAGAAACCCACCAAATCCTAGACCCACCAAATCCCAGCACATACCATAGCTTGTAAACCCCAAAGAGGCCACAAATTATGGGAATTTTGATTCATGTTCCCATTAGCCAACTTGGAATACACTCTTGACAATGTTATGGTTCTTCTGTCACGATGACGGAGTTGTGTGTGAGGTAGAAAATGGTTTTACACCTCCTGAGGTAAAATTTTACCAATAATTTTGGTGACACCAAATATCTAAAATTGGGAAGAATATTTTTCGGAAAATAGTTTTCATCAAAACAAAACGATAGAGATTTCACTTTGCTCAATAAAATCCTTTTGTTAAACACTGTTGGTAGTATCTTTAACAAGTTTAAAACGCACCGTTTAAGCCCAATTAAATTATTATTTTTTTTTAAAAAATTCCTTTCTTCCTCACAAAATAAAATTACAAAACGGCACCCTACTTCCCCACTAACATAGAGGCACCCATCACCGCCGTCGACCAGAAGAGCCAACCCATCACCGCCGTCGCAGAGCTACCGGCGTCTGAGTCCTCTTTCGCAGGTCTTGCTTCCTAATCTGCTTTGATGTTATGAAAGAACTTGGGTGGTAGTGCTGTTTTTGTTTGAATCGAGCTGCCCAAAATATATCATGGTTTGATTTTTTGGATATGATTTGATGTTTCTTGACTTGGGTATGGTTTGATTTTTCAAGTTTGGGTTATGGTCTTGCAACAAGAAGCAATGCTTTTAGCTTTTGGAGTCAAACTATATTATTATATAAAGCTTATTTTGTCATTAATGAAAATTCTGTACATATGTTTAGCTTTGTGCAGTTTATGTGTTATGTTTTATCATGAACAGTTTGCATATTGCAGATTTTGATTTGTTTTCATTACTAACAAACCTTCATTACATGCATAAACACCATTACATATCCGAGTAATGCTACAAACATAACAATTTTACCACATATTTCAGAAGAGTTGACAAGTTTTTACTGGTTCTCTCGTCTGGGCTCATTATGGACATCACTCTTTTACCTACTATTGACAACTTGTCACCTCGGCAATTGTGAATTTTTTTTGTGTCTCTAGACTTATTACCGTGATATATCCTTGACACAGTTCGCATAACCAACCTAAATACAGCTCATTACATAGGATGCATATCCTTGCATCCTATACAGAGTTCACTTAACTAACTTAAATACAAGTATACAACTCACTACCTTATCTCAGATCACTTAAATAGGAAAATACAATTTTGAGTACACTTTTCAACATTTGAACATATAACCATCACAATCAGAATTGCTGTCTTTGCTTAACTGGTCAGCATTTCTCCCAAGTTGATGATCCTTTTTTTTTCTATGATCTTTTTTGCAACTCCAGTTCTTTTGGAGCATACCCAACATTTTACACTTTGAACCAAATGTTATGGTCATTAAGTTGTTTCAAAACAATTCCAAAATCAGATACAGCTGAAAGTTTCAGGTCACTACAACTTCAAGAGTATAAACTAAAAGCATGAGAGTGCATAGTTTTGTACAAATGCAACTCAAGTGACACAAAATTTGGAATGGAAAATCAGTTTTTGTGAAATCAAATGAGCAGTAAATAACTCAATCTGCTACACAGCTAAAAATTTTAAATTAAAACACAACCAAAGAATTAAAGATACCATGTCATGATTAAAATACGTAGTAAATACCATCAAAAACAGAAATTTCTGTCTTTGCCTTCTTGCGTACCAGGGCTCAACCTCTTAACTGGAAGCAAGTGTAGTTAATTTTTATTTAAATTTTAATTGATTGTACTTTTTAACTGGTAACCATACTGTTGACCCAAAACCTATTTAATTATTTATGATGTAATCATCCAACTCCACTAGACCTTTGATATTGATCCTTAAATTTTTACTCATGGTTTTCTTTGGTAGAGTAGTAGATGAATAGCAAAGTGGCGGAGAGAGGAGCATTAGAAAATGAAAAGGAAACACCACAAGAACAAGAGCAAGAGCAAGTGGTGAATCCATGGGAAGTGGCGGCCAAGGATGGTGGCAAGATCGACTACGACAAGCTCATTGATAAGTTTGGCTGTCAAAGGCTTGACCCATCCGTCATTGATCGCGTTGAGCGTCTCACCTCTCGACGTGCCCATGTGTTTCTCCGTCGTGGCGTCTTCTTTGCCCACCGGTACCTTATCACTCCTCTTTCTTTTCTTTTATTTATTTATTTATTTTTAATTTTTTTTTTATCGGTGAAATTTCAGCAAACAACACTTAATGAATTACCTTACCACCCAATTCTAACTTTTTTGTTTGTAAACATACACATGTATTGAGGGTACAATCGGAATTTTGATGGTTGGATTACAGGGACTTCAATGAGATACTGGATGCATATGAGAGGGGTGAGAAGTTTTATCTATACACGGGAAGAGGTCCCTCTTCGGAAGCTTTGCACTTAGGGCATTTGATTCCCTTTATGTTCACTCAGTATGTTGATTTTCCTTTCTTCTGCGCTGTTTGTTTTTCAAGAAACTATAAAATGCTACTTATAAATAATAATAATAATAATTTATTAAAAAAAAAAAACAGTTTTACCACATTATATATATATTAAAGTTTTAACCACCACTAAATGGAAAATTTACTAAATTCTGTTTCTTTTTTTGGTGGAGCCTATGTTTGTTTTCAAATGTATATTGTACCTTATTTCTGCTCGGTTTGGTTGCTGAGAAAATGGATAAAAAAAGATAAGAAAAAAAATCCTTTTGTTATTTTTATTGTATCAAACTAAGAATTAAGGTAAAAGGAAAGAATAATTTACTGCCAAGTTTTTACTTGTTTAGGCATGTAAAATGATGTAAATATATGGATTTGCTATAGCTTGTAGAGCCTATCAACCAAATCATAATTGTTGTTATGCGTATTAAGAAATTGATCTGTCTGGGTGCGTGACTTTGGCTGCAGATATTTGCAAGAGGCCTTTAAGGTTCCTCTTGTTATACAACTAACTGATGATGAGAAGTTCTTGTGGAAAAATCTGACGGTGGAGGAGAGCAGGAGGCTAGCTAGGGAGAACGCCAAGGACATCATTGCTTGTGGTTTTGACATCAGGAGAACCTTCATCTTCTCTGATTTTGATTATGTTGGAGGGTGAGTAATACATAATTGTAAGTTTGACCTTGAAAAAAAAAAAACTAGTATCTAACAATTTTTGTTTTTGACAAGCTTACACATCTTTCTGCTGTTTAAGTGCTCCACCAATGTTAAAAGTATGCATTGAAAACCTTAAAAATACGTAATAAAATTTGGCTGAGCTTTAGATTTTGAGAAATTAGTTATATTCTTGATGGTCATTATTCTTGAAGCGATTTTTTAAATTTTCTATTTATATCAGTCCTGCATTTGTTATTCTATGCACCTGAAACCTCAAGCATGCATTTCAAAGCTAGTGAGGGAAAAATCTTTCTCATGCATATTACATGCATAGTTAGAACTTAGAATCCTCAGACTGATTTTTTTATTTTTTTTGTGCAGTGCATTCTATAGGAACATGGTGGAAATTTCAAAGCGTGTAACATGTAATCAGGTTGTAGGCATTTTTGGTTTCATTGGTGAAGATCATATTGGAAAATATAGTTTTCCACCTGTACAGGTATACACCTTTGCTGCTCTGTTTACATAAAACATGTGAATGGTATGTGTATGTTGTTGACTATTATATTTCACCTCATTACTTTGTTGTGAGTTTCAGAAACAGTAGTTTTTCAATAACAAAAAAAAAAAAAAAAGAGTTTCAGAAACAATTTATAATTTAAATCTTTAGCCCCTGAAATGTCTATAGGTTGTAGTTGAAGAGCTGTCCATTCACCGTATAATGCCTTAGTGTGGTTAACACTATAAATATATTATGAGAACCAGAGGGGGGGGGGGGGGGGGCGGAGAGGAAGAACTTAGCATAATTTTGGAACATCAGCAGTTGCTTATGCTATTTTTATTTGTTGTTATATCACATAAACAAATATACAACATAATAAAGGATTTAGCAAAAACTTTTTCCTGTTTGACACTATGATGGCTGGTTAAGAGACCATTAAAATATCCATGAAAGTATACAACATGCTTCATTTTTGTAAATGCAGGCAGCTCCCTCATTTCCTAGTTCATTTCCGCACCTATTTTCTGGCAAGGACAATCTCCGTTGCTTAATTCCTTGTGCAATTGACCAGGTTGACTCCTATCATAGTTTAGTATTTTTCATTTTCAGTCTAACTTTGCATTTAATTTGTTTCAAGCTTATGAAAATATTTTGTGCTTCATAGAAGAGTTATTTAGAGCCATACATCTAATGTTTGTAATATGTACTTTGGTATTCAAAAATTGAAGTTGACCTTCAGTAATGCAAGATTTGTGTTGGTATCCAACAAATGTTAAGGTTGACTCCAAGAGCTTTCTTCATCTTTTTATTATGTGGAAATTGAGAAAAAAATTTGTAAGGGAAGGAGTTGTTCTGGCTAAATGTACAGTATAACCACACTGCAAAGCACATGACAGTTTCTTTCAGATGATGGTAATTACTCTGCATCACTCTCCGAAGATGTTGCACAGTTAGGTTTGATATTCTTTTAAAACCAACTGTAGATTTTATTCAGAAGTTAGCGTGTCAAAAACTGTATCTGTGAAGTTGTGATTCAATGTTTTAGTTGTTAAACAATCCTTTTTTATTAAAAAAAAATTACATATGTAATAGCAAATTTATTGAAAAGGAAAGAGGAGAATCCCTAGTACGTGGGAGATGTACAAGAGGTTGTCTAGAGATTACAATCTAAAGTTTAAATGATCAGAAAACTATAAAAAGAATATTTTTCCCCCTTTTTTGAATAGACAAGTGAGTAAGAGATATCTTTCCCATGATATTTATGAAGTACCTAAGAGTTGGATTGTTATATTTCTTTCTATTAGTAGAATTTTTGGAAGGATAAAAATCTAAGGAACTACAAATGATGGATAGAAATATTTTATTAATGGTCATAGAAAATTATTATTAGACTTTGATAATTTGGTTCCTGTCTTTAAATGTTAAAGTACATTTTGTCGTAAATAAGTTTGTAATATATAGAAAAAAATTAATTGATAAAAGGAGAGAACTAAGCATATGGTAAGTATACAAAAGAAACCTCTAAAGAATTACAATCAAAGGTATTCAATGAAGTTTAAATGAGAAGTATAAGTAACAGTCCCAAATGCAGTATCATAAGATTTCAGCTTAAGATAGGCATCCCAACTCTAGTAAAAGTTCAATTATTTCTATCTCGTCATAGCATCCACATAAGGCAACGGGTGGTATCATTCCACGTAAAGTTTTGCTTTTATGCCACCCAAATAATCCTTCCTAATAAAAAAACTTCACAAATTACTTTGAAGTAACAAGAGCTACACTACATTTATAAATTTAGTATTAATCCACCAAGATTATGTTCCTTTTGTTAAGATTATCATTCCACATAAAGTTTTGCTTTTATGCCACCCAACCCAAATAATCCTTCCTAACAAAAATACACACAAATTACTTTGAAGTAACAAGTGCTACTCTACATTTATAAATTTAGTATTAATCCACCAAGATTATGTTCCTTTTGTTAAGATTATCAACAGCGAGAATCCTTCCCAAAGAGAATCTACTGCCTATAATTGCCAATAATGAAATGCGTGAATAAACCTGAGATCCTAAAACATGTCTTTTTATCCTTTGAGAAATCCAAACAAGAATGCACGAAGTATCTTTATCCTCGTCAATAAAAAATAAACAAGATAACTCTTTTAGAAATGCTTGTAAATTTGCAATTTGAATAAAATAAGAGAAATCTTATTGGAATCTTGATGATGCACTTTTATCTTATCTATGTCTGTGATAATTTAGTTAGGTTAATACAGGAATCTTATTGTTTTGCTCATTCAATTGTCTCATATATGTCATATGATTATGATTGTTTTGTTCTCTTCATTTTGTGGTGAGGCTGGATATTTTTATAGTTTTAAGATAATTCTATATATGTTCACACATTATGTGTGCATCTGTTTTCTGTTCTTATGGTATGCTTTCTTTGTTGTGTTGTTCAGGATCCTTATTTTAGAATGACACGAGATGTTGCACCTCGAATCGGATATCACAAGCCTGCATTGATCGAGTCATTATTCTTCCCTGCCCTGCAGGTATTCATATGATTTGGCATAGAACCAATTTTTGTGCTAAAGATTATAGGAGGGACAATTTTGATGATTTCAATGCTAAATCAATTGTTTGTCGATGCTGATGGATGTTTTGAGATACTATCACAAAGATACATGAATCATATATAAATTTGGTGTCTTTTTTTTTTTTTTTTTTTAAGTGATAATTAACTCTTGCACCTGCCTAGATATATGATATTGTTGAACATACAGTGATAATTATTATATGGGCCAATCAAGCACAAAAACCATTTGTGAATTGTAGCAATGATTGTGTAATAAACTCCTAACTCTTCTGGTGGTTAATTCTATGGTAAATGGGAATCTGGCCAATCAGTTTTTGTGAGACAACCGAACAGACACTTAGTTTGTTATGGCTTCTTTATAATATGCGGGTGTAGAGCTATCAGGAGGAAAATTTCAGTGTTCTATAACGAATTATTTCCAATAATCACAAAGGGCTAATTGTGTTGGGACCACAAGCCAACCCCCCTAATGTAATTTGAGCTAAAAAAGGCGTCTTTAATTGATCACACATGCATTTATAATTGATGGGATGATAGTAATGTAAAACTTGAAGGTGAGTGTGATTATCTTGGAATGTGTAGGGTTAAAAATTTTGATGATGGGCTAATGAGCTCCAGTTCAAATGGCATCTTCTCTCCCCTTGTAGGAGTAAGGTGGGGGGTGAGGTCATGGGTTTAAAACCCATCGAGTGCATGTCTTACTTCACCAACAAAAAAATGATGACTGGATTTGTTTGTTCATTTGCTGTCCTCTTCAAGATGGCATTGTAAGGGTTTTCTTGATTTCCTTTTCTAGTAATATGTGTTTGAGACTATTAGCCTATTCAATAATTTTTTATCAAATTATCACAAAACAATCCATCTTTTTCAGGTTTATTGGTTTTGTAATGAAAATTATATATTTTCAAATATTGTAACTATGCAATATTTGAAGATCAGAAGACAATGATTACTAGCAATAGATCTATTACTAGAATCTAGTTTCTTACATCTAAGCATGGTTTCTATTTCACCCTGATTAAGGTCTCTGCCTCTGTCTGCTTCATACTGCTTA
Organism: Notholithocarpus densiflorus; assembly: GCA_030021035.2. NCBI lineage: Eukaryota > Viridiplantae > Streptophyta > Magnoliopsida > Fagales > Fagaceae > Notholithocarpus > Notholithocarpus densiflorus. The sequence goes on along the minus strand of JARYZH020000092.1, from coordinate 1,599,117 downwards.
TGATTGATTTTTAAATCATCGCTCATTGTTTCTGGAAACTGGATAAATGCAGGGGGAGACAGGAAAAATGTCAGCTAGTGATCCAAATTCTGCCATATATGTCACTGATTCTGAAAAAGTCATAAAGAATAAGGTTAGCATCTGATTGCCTGGTTTAAACATGACCATCATACAGAAATTATTAGATCAACATATGGACATACCATGATGAACATCAAATGCATATGCCAATGTCTTATCTGTAATTGGAGGTTCAAGAAAAAAACTTTTTGGAGAAGATAAATAAGTTTTTTTGGAAGTGTGAGCATTTGCATATATGTGTGTTGTTGTTTTTGGCAATATCCCTGTTAGTGGGTATCATGGACTTTATACTAACGTTGACATGTGGCGTTGAGGACTAATTGTTGATGCAAATAAGTATCTTTTCATACTGAATATTTCTACAGTTGTTAACATAGATAAGGATAATACCTGCCCTAACTATATTTTATGCACCTGATAAGCAGATTGTATCTCTTAGTTTTATAGGCAACTTTATTTTGAGGATGTGGCTCATAGACCTGTCTTAGATGATGTGGATTTTTCTAGTATCTCGGTGGAAGATGCAAGTTGATTAGATAGGCCTTTTGAGGAAGAAGAGGTGTTTGGGGTGATCAATGATTTTAATGGTGATAAGGCACCTGGCCCGGATGGCTTTTCCATGGCATTCTTTCAGTCTTGTTGGAGTGTTTTGAAAACAGAAATTATGGCTGTATTCCAAAATTTTCATACTTAGGCAGTGTTTGAGAAGAGTCTTAATGCTTTGTTCCTTGCCCTTATTCCAAAGAAAGTGGATGCTGTGGAGGTCAAGGACTTTTGGCCTATTAGCTTAGTTGGTGGGATTTATAAGATTATTTCTAAGGTGTTGGCTAATCGGCTTCGTAGGGTGGCACATGGGCTTATTTCATATTCATAAAATGCTTTTGTGAGGGGTAGACAGATTTTGGATTCCGTCTTGATTGCTTCTGAATGTATTGATAGTAGATTGAAGTCAGGAGTTCCAGGTGTTTTGTGTAAATTGGATGTGGAGAAGGCGTATGATCATGTGAGTTGGGATTTTTTAATGTATATGCTTCAGCGTTGTGGTTTCTCAGAGAAATGGAGAAAATGGATAAGGTATTGCATTTCAACTGTAAGGTTTTCTATTCTGATCAATGGTAGTCCATCTGTTTCTTTGGAAGTTATAGGGGGCTTCGGCAAGGGGATCCTTTATCCCCTTTGTTGTTTGATATTGTGAGGGAGGCATTAAGTCGTATGTTGGATGTGGCTGCCTCCGCCGGGCAATTCTTAGGCTTTTCTGTGGGTAGTACGGCTGGTCCATCAATGATGGTGTCTCATCTTTTATTTGCAGATGACACTCTGATTTTTTGTGATGTTGAATCTTCTCATATTGCTAATTTGAGGGCGATTCTTACTAGATTTGAGGAGGTGTCAGGGCTTTATATTAATTTGGGGAAATCTGAGTAGGTACCTGTTGGTGGGGTACACAATTTGGAGGCATTGGTGGGTCTGTTGGGGTGTGGGTAGTCTTCTTTGCCCTTGAAATATTTGGGCCTTCCATTAGGTGCAAAATTTAAGAATTTATCTGTTTGGAATCTTATCCTAGAGAGAATGGAGAGGAGATTAGCAGGTTGGAAGAGAATGTATTTATCTAAAGGGGGTAAGGTGACACTCATTAAAAGCTCACTCTTGTCTTTACCTACATACTTTCTTTCCCCTCTTCCTTTACCGGGTAAGGTGGCAAAGCTTATGGAGAAATTACAGAGAAATTTTCTGTGGAATGGAATTGGTGGTGAACCTAAAATACATTTAGTTAATTGGGCCAAGGTATGTAGGCCTTTGCAGGATGGGGGGTTGGGTATAAGACGGCTGGGAAACTTTAATTCTGCCTTGCTAGGAAAATGGTTGGGGAGGTATGGCATAGAGACTAATGCTTTATGAAGGAGGGTTATAAAGGCAAAATATGAGAACATTTGGGGTGGTTGGTGTATGAAAAAGGTGACAAGTCCTTATGGGGTCAATTTGTGGAGATACATTAGAAGTGGCTGGTTGAACTTCTCTAAACTCCTTGTTTATGATATGGGGGATGATATTAGAGTGAAATTTTGGAAGCATGTGTGGTGTGGGGATTGTACTCTCCAAGAGGCCTTTCTGGAGCTTTATTGCCTTAGTAGGTCAAAGGATTCCTCGGTGGCTGAAGTTATGGGTTGGTCTGCGGGGAGGTTTCACTGGAATGTGCAATTTCATTGTCCACCACAGGATTGGGAAGAAGAAGCCTTTGACCGGTTTATGGGGTTGGTCTATTCTTCGACAATGCGGGGGTTTGGCCCAGATAAGGTTTGTTGGAAGCTTGCAAGGAATAGAGGTTTTGAGGTTAGAGGTTATTATAGCTCCTTCTACCCTCTTACTTTTGTTTCCTTTCCATGGAGAATGATATGGCAATCGAAGGTTCCTCCAAGGGTGGCTTTCTTTTCTTGGTCTGCTTCCTTAGGTAAGATTTTAACAACAGACAACCTTCGTAAAAGATGAGTGATAGTGCTTGACTGGTGCTATTTGTGTAAGAGGTGTGGGGAGTCGGTGGATCATCTTCTACTTCATTGCTCCATAGATTGGGAGTTGTGGTCTTTGGTATTCTGCTTGTTTGGTATTCAATGAGTTATGTCTCATACTGTTCTTGAGTTGTTTGAGGCTTGGCAAGGAAAGTTTGCGCGACATCGTCACATTGATGTTTGGAAATTAGTGTCTCATTGCTTGATTTGGTGCATTTGGCGTGAAAGGAATGCTAGGAGCTTTGAGGGTTGTGAACGTTCTTTGTTGGAGATTAAGTCTTTTTTCTTACACACTCTTTGAATGGAGTGTGGTCTTTTCTCACTTTTCTTGTTCTTCCTTTTCTATTTTTCTTGATCATTGTTCTTTTGTTTCCTGATTTGTGCCCCCATAATACATCCCCAATGTACTCGGTTTGGCAATTTTTCTATTATTAATAATATTCTTACGTTATTTATCAAAAAAAAAAAAGACACGTCTTAAACATAGTCCTGTATTAAGGAGTGTAAGGCTTCTTTTTCTTTTCTTGATCTATTGAATGTTAGATTGGAATTCTTAGTTGAACCTCTTATATACACCATGTATGTCTTTTTTAATATCTGCACATATTGTTTATAGATCTGCACATATGTCATTAGTTTTTTTTTTAATATCAATGTTATTTACTGTAACATGTGTTTATATCTATAGATAAACAAATATGCATTCTCTGGTGGTCAAGATTCAATAGAGAAACACCGTCAACTTGGAGCAAATCTTGAGGTACTTTCTTGTTCATTCCTTTTGCTGATGTATGTGAAGGAAATTTGCTTTTAAGGTCACGCAAACCATTATGCTTAACATATAGTTTCTGAAAGATTTCTCCGTTATAGTTCACGGATTACATGCTATAAGTGTTCCGTTCTTACCTTTTTCCCAAATTATCAGAATTTAAGCATTTTTATTATTTATTTTATCTAGGGAAAGCTATATGGCAATTCTGCTAATCTTTTAGTGCGCAAGCATGATATTATAGCGGTCAATGCTGAATTTAATTTCTTATGTTAGAAATTCTTTGTGAGTATGCACCTTCTAATGCACAACCAGACGTGTGATTCCTCCATCTAGCTTTCTTGCTTGGATAAGATGTACCCCTTGATATTGATACTGTGATTCTTGCCGATTTGGCAGTGAAGTCATGAATAAAGCTATTTGATGTTTCTTCTCAAAAAAAAAAAAAAAAGTAACAGAGGAATTTTATTTCTTTTGGTCATTATCCAGGTTGATATACCAATTAAGTACTTAAGTTTTTTCCTAGAGGATGATGCTGAGCTTGAACACATTAAAAAGGTCAGGTTGCTCTTTCTAGTTGATTACAAACTATTCCAATGAATTTTTTTTTTTTTGCTGTTTTATACAAGTACCTGCTTTTTTTTGATAGGTAATAAAACTTTTATTGAAAAAAATGAACATCATGTTCAAGATGGTGAACACTTAGAACAATGAAACAAATACAAGAAGATCAAGAGTTACAGGAAATAGAAACTAAAAAAATCAGATACAGCAGTACAGTTTGTCCACCCCCAAACATGAGCTCAAAGAAACAGAGTACGAAAAATTAAACATTTTAGATGTTCCAAAGTTCTCGCCTTATCTTCAAAAATGCGGGCATTACGTTCTTGCCAGACTAACCACATTAAACAAGCTGGGACCATATTCCAAATGTTTGAATGATGCTTACCAAACCAGTTTCTCCAAATAAAGAAAAAAGAGTTCACTGAGGGGGGAAGGAGGGGGAGTGAAAGAGAGTAGAGTAGAGTTGGCTGAAAATAGACTAATTTTAGGTCAAATCTACTCTACTCTACTTTGCTCCTCCTCCTTTCCCCTCAATCCAAACAGACCATTAGGTTATTTTTAAAGAATAATTGTGTTGTCCTTTTACAGGAGTATGGTTCTGGACGCATGCTTACGGGTGAGGTAAAGCAGCGGCTTATTGAAGTTTTGACTAAAATGGTAGAAAGACATCGTAGGGCTCGAGCTGCTGTGACTGATGAGGTAAGCTCTCTCCATTGTATGATAAATTGATGCTTTAATGTTATTGTGTTTGATATAGACGTTTCTAGTTGTTGGTTATACTTACATGTAATTAGATTGTGAGGCTCTAAAGGTGGATTTGACTATACATCTCAATTTGTAGGTTATATTGATAATTTTCTTTCCTTTTCTTCTTTCAGATGGTGGATGCTTTTATGGCAGTGAGACCTCTTCCCAATATGTTCAACTAATTTTGAGATGTTGAACCAGTCAATACTGATCTCTCCAAGATTTTTCACAAAAATTCTTCTTTTCCTTGGATAACATTCATTTCTCAACTTCAAGGTTCTTAAATTTCATTGGTTTCACAGCAAGTGTATCAACTTTGTTAAACAAATTTCAACGACCAATATATAGTACAAAATTAATTAGTACCCTTAAAACTTTTATTAAAATGTCTTTCAAGGCCATCTTTTTAAGTTTTAGGGGCTGACTTTTCAACATTTGGTTGTCAAATTTAGAAAAATTAGTCATGAATTTTGCACATCTAGCTATTGTGTTGATCATTTTTCAGCTTCTCTCTCCACGTTTTTTTTAGTTTTTATACGTTTTGATTTTCAACCAAGTCTTTGTTTTTGGCATGGGAGTTGATTAAATTCATTATTCTTTGAGTGTGATTTCTTGTCTTCTATTTAGTTGAGCAACCATTTTGAATTGGTTTTTTATGATTTAATTGCAAGGATGAGAGAGCTTGTAGACCAATATAGTTGTACAAAGCTTTTCACTAGAAAACTTGGACCCAATGTATAATGGTTCCCTTAAAATAATTTTTATAACAGAGAAAAAAAATCAAATACAAAATTATTCAACCTATGTTCTGTCGGCCTTATTTTAGTCTATAATAACATATAATATTAAAGAAAAAATGAATAACAATATTGTAACTGTATAGAAACGTATGAAATCATTTCACCTAAAATCTTCTACAATCTTGTGAATACATTATTTGATTACGTTTGCGCATATTTTTCTTTTAAATTATTTTAAGCTGATTTTTTTTTTTTTTGATAATCATATTTTAAGCTGATAATGCATGTTTGTTTCCATATTTTTAATCATCAAATACTAGTGACAGATGGGTTAAGTGTTTAATATTGAAGTTTGAGGATGTAGCGGGTCAAAGATTATATTAAAATTTCCTTCGGCTCACAAAACAAAAAACAAAAAACAAAAAATCCATTATGTAATTAATTCCATTAACAGATAAGTTTTGTCCTTACCCAAGGGGAAAAATAGGTATTATCACACTCTATGATGCATCTCTAAAGCAATTAAACATTTAAATTCTAACCAAAAGAATTCTAAAAGAAACAAAGAGGATTTTTTTCAGTCCTTTAAAAAAATTCTCTTCCTTCTATCCCTGTATGTGTGTTTATTTATCCTTAAAATAAATAAAAATTAAAAAAGAGGATTTTTTTTCTACCCTACTTGCATAGAAAGAAAAAAATATTGCCAAGCCTAAAACAATATGGATCTTTCAAAGTTGCAACTGTTTCATTAAAATTAAGACTCTAATTAACTTAAAGTGAAATTCTTAAAGTCTTTAAAATATATAATATAATATTATATTAATTGAGTTTGAAAAACTAGTTAGTCTAAATTAACAAATTAATTATTCCCACATTCGGTTGTTGATGTAGAAGCCATGGTTGCTATGCGAGCTGTCAATTTTGCTCTATCTCAGCCTTACATTAGTTATTATGGAGGGTGACTCAGAGATCATCATCAAAGCTCTTTGCAGTGAAGATGAATCATTCTCTTCCTACGGTCACCTTATTGCTAAGGTCAAATTCTATTTAGCTTCTTTTCTTCTTTTCAGTTTTCACATATCCATAGACATGGTAATACCATTGCTCATAAGTTTACTAAACATGTTAGCGATTTTCAGGTGTGGATGGAGGATGTTCCACCACACATCAACTCTGTTCTCCGAGTTGATTTTGGTTAGGTTTTCTTTTATCCAATAAAACGGGCTGATTTTCTTCCTTAAAAAAATGTAGTAATAGCTAATATATGTTTATAACTTTTAGTATTGTTAATGTGATAAGATCTAACCCACTCATTTAATGATGTGTGGTAAGAATATAAAACATTGGTGATCCCTTTATGGTATATGGATTGTACTCATTTCTTGTTTAAATTTTACCATATAATCCAATATAATAATAGTTAATAATTGTTTATAACTTTTAGCATTGTTAATGTTTAATGTTATAACATCTAATCCACTCATTTAATAATGTATGGCAACATTGATGACACTTTACAATTACACTCATTTACATTTAGAATTTATCGCTTAATCAAATATAATAATAGTTTTTTTAGAAGAAAATATAATAATAGTTAAAACTTGTTTATGACTCTTTTTGTTTTTTAGAAACAAACACATAAGAATATTAAACATGATAATCCTTTATAGTATAAAGAATATACTTAATTTTTGTTTAGACTTTACTCAAAAAGAAGAAGAAGAAGATAATAATAGTTACTAATTGTTTAATGTTTATGACTTTTACTATTATTAACGTAATAGAATGTAATTCACTTATTTAATTAATAATAGTATACAGTAAAAATAGTCAATGAAGATAATAATATATGATGAGAATGTTAATCATTATAAGGTTATACTTGTTTAATACTTTTAAATGTTGATGATGCACCAAGTTAGGAGTCATGAGCAATACTTTATTATTTTTTTTGAGAATGAGCAATACTTTATGTATAAGCTAATTAAAAAACAAAAAACCATTGCGTAAGTAATACCTAATTAAGAGACATAAATCCGTTTTGGTCATCACAAACCTACCATGCACTAACCGAGGATTATAATATATAATAGAGATTATAAAACTTGGTAAAAAAAAAAAAAATAGAGATTATAAAAAATAATACTAATAATTATTATTTTTACTAATTTTAAAGCATCACGACACGTCACTGTCACCACTTTGACCTATTTGATATTTTCCATCAATGAACTTGCTATTTCCAAAATCTCCTTTGACTGGAAGTAGCAAAATCCTATTTCTAGAAGAACACACCAACCAGCTCCACCACCTCCCCAAAAAGTGCGTGCCCACCACTCCTTAATCATAAACACAACCCCACACTTTTCCTTTCTTTTGGGACAGCATCCTCACCATTCAATTATACAATTAAAAATATCATAAATCTAAAGATAAAATAATAATAATATGCGTGACAAAGTATGCATTGATTGTAATTATATATGATAATTTTGATAAATTTAATAGGATTTGAATTTATATTGCCCACTCTCCATTAATTAAGAACTCTCTTTCAACATTTAGATTAATTATTATACTCTTCGAAAAAAGAAAAGAAAAATATTAACTATTATATATACTAGCCTCATTACATGCGCTCAACATGTGTGATGATGCTCTTTTTTTTATTTTGAGTTTAATATAAATTTTCAATTTGAATTTATTTATTGTTAGTGAGGTTACACTAGAAGAGATTTTTGAGAAACTAAAATTTAGAATTTGAAATGGAGTAAACTGTTCAGTTTAGTGTGTTCTAGTTTTTAGGGGAAAAAATGTATCAAACGTGTGTGATATATATTTAAATAGATGGTGTATTAATTTTTAGGAAAAAATTTTCTCTGGTAGTTTTTTTTTTTTTTTTTTAATTTTGTTGAATAACAATTTTAACCCTATTTTTTTTATTTTTTAAAAATAAAGATTATTTAATTAGATTAGGGGTATTTTTGACATTTGAAGATGCTGGATTAGTGAATGCATTGACAAATGGGGAAAATTACTTAACTAAGGTGGGATTAATTTCCGATGATAGACAATTCATGCTAAACTTTCAATTGATTTGATTTCAAATTGTGAGCTTGCAAAGTTTTCCCGCAAAAGGAAGAGCCTCATGTACGGGTAGAGGAGTGTCCTTCCTTTTTGCTACCCACTGTATAAACAAATATTTCTCAATAAATCATATTTGTTTTTAATAAAATCAATACAGTAATTTAAATTATGATAATAAAGTTTAATCCAACCTAAATTATCTTAATGATTAATGTGAGTGTAAACACTTATTACATAAAGAAGATAACCAATTTTCACATTTATGGATTATAACTCAATTGTTTTTATATAGTATATAATCATAAGTATTAAGTATTGATATCACATCATTTTAAATCAAAGAAAAAAGATTATGACTTTAAAGTGAATAAAAGTTTTGATATCATATCACATAATTTTTATCTTAATTATTAAGTTTTGATATTACATCATTTGATGTAAATTCATGCATTAAAATTAAAAAATAAACTCTTTGTATTTTGTGTTGAATAACTCATTTGACACTAAAATTAAGAAGAAATTAGAGACACATGACGCAAAATTGGATACTAATTAAGAATTTTAATTAGATTTTCTCTGAGTTTTGACTTTATATATATTTTTCTATTTTTTCTTTTAAAAAAAGAAAAGTTTTAACGTGTTAGACCCTTTGGTTCTCACAATGATGTAAATTCATGTATTTAAATTAAAAAAAAAATTAACTTCTCGTACTTTGTGTTGAATAACTCATTTGGCACCATAATTAAGAAGAATTTAGAGACATATGACACAAAATTGTATACTAAATGAGGATTCTAATTAGATTTTCTCTTTGACTTTATACATATGGATTATATAAAAAAAAAAAAAATCTTATTTCACATTTTTTTTTCTTTGTACCACGCGCCTTAAGGGAGAGTGAGAGGGTTACACACTTTTTTTTTTTTTTTTTTTTTTTTTTAAGAATCAGAGGGTTACACACTTACATCAAAATACTATTTGTACCTTTTATTTTTCATTGGGTTAACAAGAAAAAAAAAGTGTTACTCACACCTCCTACTTATTCACATTGGCATTTTTGGCGTCATGTTGTTGATGCATGCACATCAAACCCAAAATTGCCAATTAACAGTTTCAAATTCAGAAAGCCCCAAATCCAATCCCAGCATTCAAAGACAAAGACAAAGACAACAACCAACAAATACAAACTGTCCATAAATTCTTCAATTCTCACACAAAATCAAACCTGAAAAGTCCGTTCTCCACCATCACTACACACCCACATCAGTCAAGAGTCCCATATCAAACACCATAAACAGAATTAGAGAACCTTTCACTATCACATTTCATACATTAACCAAATATACCAAATTTTTTTCACACTTTTCACACATCAAAAAAACAAAAAACAAAACACAAAAAGCAAACCCATTTTTCCAATCTATCTCAGATTCACTTTCAGAAAACAAAAAACACAAAAAAAAAAAAAAAAATCAAAAACAAAACCAAACCCACCTCCCAAAACACCAAAACAAACCAAACCCAGAAAACCAAAACACCCAAATGGTAATGATGGGAGCTGAAAAACGATGGCTTTTCACTCTCTTCATAGCCGCATTACTCTCTCTCCTCCTCCTTCTCTTACTCACTTCTCTCTCAACCTTCACGTCCCCAAAGCCCTTCCCTTCCACAATCCACCATGGCTCTCACTACCCTCCTTCCTTCGCGTACTTCATCACCGGAAACAGCAACGACGGCGACCGGATCCTCCGGCTACTCCTCGCCGTCTACCACCCTCGCAACCGGTACCTCCTCCACCTCTCCGCCGAGTCCGCGGACGAAGAGAGGCGCCGCCTGGTTTCTCAGCTCAAATCGGTCCCGGCCATCCGGGTTTTCGGGAATGTCGATGTTGTCGGGAAGTCCGATCGGGTTACGTACATGGGTGCTTCGAAAATTGCGATAACTCTGCGCGCGGCGGCGATACTGTTGAGATTGGATGGTGGGTGGAATTGGTTTGTGACTTTGAGTGCACAGGATTACCCACTTGTCACTCAGGATGGTAATATGCCAAATTTGCCAATTCGGTAATCTCTAATGTTTGTGTATTTGTTTGTGTTTTTGGAGTATTGGGTTTTGGTTTTGGTTGTGTTTGTGTTTTGTTTTTTTGGGAAAGTTGAGGAATTTACTTTGGTGGGTGTGTTTCCCCCTTTTTTTTTTTTTTTTTTTACTGTTTTTTAGTACAAGTATTGATTGGTGGAGTTTTTAGGATTGGTTTAAGTTGGTTTGATCCAATTTTTGTCAAGTTTCAGTTCAATTAAGGTAGCAAATTTGGAGGTAAGGTTGCCTGTTAATCACCTTTCTTCAATAGCTCAGATTACGATTTTTTTAGTTCAATTAAGGAGGTAACAAAGATTATGACTTTAATAGAATAGAATGAGCATAAACAATTTAGCTCATTAGGGGTGAATGCCTCAAGATTTCTCAGCAACTGAATCTGGCAAGTAAGGTTAATTGACTGTAGATTATACTGGCTAGAGGCAAGTCCATAGTTCTATGAAATTTTTGAATAGGCTAGCTTTCTATGAGAATCTTTAAGGGCTTGGTTTCTGCAAATAGCTTAAAGGTGAGGACATGGTTGAGCCAAGTCTTCATAAGCTTTATCAAGTAGAAAGTTTCAGCCATGCTAAAACTTAAAAGGGTTACAAAAGTTTATTGAATAGGAAGAGGAGTTGGGATTAAAGTTGATGTTTCTCTTGCTTTGTCTTTTTACTGTTGGGTAGTTTACTTGTGGATACATATGAATCCTTACCACACCGAAATGGCTTCCATTATATGGTATCAAACCAATAGCAATTCATACAAGATAATCTTCTAGTTGATAATCTTCTATCGAGATTCTTATTTATATTTTAATTCAAAATTTGATTGTAATCACAATTTTATTTATTTATTTATATTTTTGACCTTATTTCCATTGCAAAATAGTGTAATTCTATGCATACTGTCTTTATTCCTAGAACTGAAACAAATTAGAAGTCTCAATTCCTATGATGCTTAGGGGATAAAATATATTCAGGAACAAGCAAATCATAATGCCTTTTGTCTGTATGTCTAGTCATTTTTTCATGCTGTGCAGTGGATTCATCAAGATTCTTCTTATTCTTATCAATATAGACCCAGATTTTTTCTAGGTACCTTTTGATGAATTTGGCTACTCTTATGAACCAATGAAATACCTAAAAGTGTTTAATCTACTCACACATTCACCATAGCCGATTTTCATTTTGTAAGACAATTAGAGCTGATTTTTTGAAGCCTATCCTAGTGAAAGCCCTTATTATGTTGTTGAAATGATTAAAAAAGGAAAAAAAATGTGATTTTGATTCTGAGATGAATTTGGAATCAGTCAAAGGACTTTAAGATGTGAATATGGTCCTCATATAATATCTGTTCCTAAAGCACATTAAATTATCAGCCTATGTAATTTGAAACTTATGTTGAGGACTTGAAGCCTTGCCCAATCCCACTTAAGCACATGTATTTTTGCTAGGACACAGAGTATTGAATTGAGGCCATACGAACCATGCGATGGATGTTCAAGCACTTTGTTTTAAGTTTTTGCACATCACGTTCTTGAAACTCAGATTTTGTAAGATCTGGAGTGTTTTTTTTTTTTTTCCTGGAACTCCAGATATGAGTTGTTAAGATCTTGATTCTTGAGTGTGTTCTTGAACTTTAGATTCACTTGTGCTTTGGTTTGTAGATGCACGAGGTTTGTAGGCTATTTTGTGTGTATTATGGATGCAAAGTGCTTCTCCTACCTTTTACTGCCTGGAGTGTTATTTTTCAGAATTTTTTTAGTGTGCAGATCTTACGGCCACTTGTCCACGAGATCCCATGATTACTTTGTAGTTAAGTGTACTTGTGAAATAGTGCACTTGGATGGGTGACCTCATAGGAAGCCATCATGTTGCACCCCTCCTTTTCTGCATTGCAGTCCACTGTTTCAGGCCATGGTGATTATTCTCGCTTGCCCACAATAAATTTTCCAAGGTGTCTTTGTTTTGGAAAGAATATTTGTGATGCAGACCATCTGTTTTTTTAGAGCTGAGTTTTATTGACAAAATGGATATTTAGTATACGGTCAATCTGCTAGTTATTTCTTGGGGTTTTGAAACTTATAATTTTGATGTCTCGACTTTTCTGATTTGTGTTGTATGTAAAGTAGTCAAATGTCGAGGTGGTCTTTGATGTGCTGATGCCAATTTGGGTTGGTTTTCGAGAATATTTTTATCCGTATTCTGTTCAGAAGCCCATTAGGTTTCTCTAGAACAGTAAAAGTGTAAAACTGAAGCTTAGTTCACACAGGGACTTATTATGTCATCTATGCTCCCAAGGACATTAATTCTGATACATTTCTAAAGCTAATGGGGTTAGGCTAAGTTTAGACTTGGTACTCAAGGGTGTTAATTCTGAAAATATTCTGAAATCAAGCATGTCCCGTAAAACATCAAATCTTATTTTCCCTAGTTGGATCAAGATTTTATTATGGTGCATTCCATTTGAACCACCATGTAATGGGTTGAGAGGCTTTAGTTTGTAGCATTGAATGAGTGGTATATCAGTTAATAATACTATTTTGTTTTGTAGAGATTCGAGCAATATGGAACTTTGAAGTTTCTGAATGTATCTTTTGATTCTTTTGTCACTTTAGAGTGTAGTTAAAGATGGAGGGCTATCCTTTGGGCAAAGGAGTTTCCTGGCTGAAGCAATAACAATAAGATAACAAGTTGATAGAATGCAGTGTTTAAGATACTGTCTTGTTGCTGTAGCTGAAATTTATCAAACAGGAAGTAAAACATATTTTGCAATATATATATTGGCATTTTGATATGTGACCTGAACCATATAGGACCAATTTTCCAATATATATATAATATATATATCCTAAAAGTTGAAGCTAAAGTCTAGTGTCATAACATCAAATGGTATCTTCCCTTTAACTGAATTCAAAAAGGAATTTGCAACACTGACATGGGAACGCTGACACATACATTGTAAAAGCACATTCAAACACTCTATATCACATTTCATCCCAAACTCTTCTACATTTCCAAACATTTGTATTGCCTTCGACACTTGATGAGCCCTAACAAAACTGTCCAATACAATTGAAAGAGTCTCTAAATCAAGGCTCACGCCTTCTGTCCTGATGTCATGCAATATTTCCATCACAAACTTAAAGAATTCTCTTCTTCCTAATGCTTTAGTAATCACACTGTAACTATTAATGTCCTTAGTTATCGTCGAGTTCTTAATCGCCCAATTGAAAAACATGACCATTGCTTCACCACCTAAATTCCCTTTGTTCACTACATCGGCAACAACATCAAGACTCAATTCAACACCAACATTCGTTGAAGCTTGCTCGATTGCAGTTTTACCCTTCAGTTTTTGAAGGAAAAACCCTTGTAATTTCTCTTTAGGCAATAAAAACCCATCAACTGCTCTAAATTTAGCTACTTGTTTGATGGGATTTTCAAAATATCTAAATAGGTTTGGTGCTGAAGAGCTACGAGGGGTTGGCAAAAGGTGAGAAAGCTGGTCAAGAACAAAACGTTCCTTGGGATTTATTTTGTTCTTGATGTGAATCATTGATGGCTGGTCATCTAGAGTTGAAAATGGAAATGGCAAAAATGAAGTTGGTGAAGAGAGATAGTGGGAATGGTACCTAGTTCTATTGAAGTGCTCAAGAAACCCGATAAATCGTCAGGATTGAAATGCTATGAAAAGTCCTTCGAAAGCTATGACAGTCCAAGAACAAGGGAGGCATATGTTATGAAGAAAAAATGCACAAAATTTTGCAATTTAGAGCCCGTTTGGTCATGGAGTTCAAAAATTGTTGTTTAAAATGATGTGAAAACTGTGGTTTAAAAAGTGTTGTTGAAAAACGTGTTTTTAGTGTTTATAAAACAAAAAAATGTGTTTGGTATCATGGTTTAAATAACATGCTTCAGTGTTCAAAAAACATAAAAATGTGTTTGATATGTGTGTGTTTGATTTTAAAAAAAGCTGACACCTGTACGAAATATCAATTTTTTAATTCAGGAGAGAGAATACATCTTATATTCCCATTGCTCCTCTGTGTTTGTTCCTTCTTTTTCCCTTCTCTTCTCTGAGAGCAAAAAACGAAACCCACGCTTCTCATCTCCATTGACGCAGCCCCTTGATCCACAGCTGGGCTTCACGTTCCTTGGATCTCCTCTCCACCTTCAGCACTCCAAGACCAAGCAACAAATCGAGCTTTTGTCGTCGTCGACCCATCACTCCAAGATCCAGGTTTGAATCTCACTTTCACCTTGCTTGGCAATGTGATGTTGCCTGAAGAGAAACACACACGATACTCTCTTTGATGGACAGAAACTAAACTGTTAGTTCCTAGGTAGTAAACCTCGAATCCACGAGGGGTTCCTTGAATCCACCAGAGAACACAATAGACACAAGTCTGAATTTTTATTGATAATAAACTATGAAAAACGTTTACAGACTTAGGGGCCTATTTAAGGGCTCCTTAAAACTTGACAGACAAGAAAATATAATCTAAAATAACTCCTAATTGATACCTAACCATAACATGAATCAAATTTGACCTAAAAAACATTAAATGCACCTAAAAACAAGGAAATAAATCACCTAAACCTAAAATAACGTTTTTTTTTTTACATAAAAATACCAAAAATAATAAATTACAATAATTTAATAGTAAATTGTGTCCTACATCAGACCCCTTCACTTGAAACAAACTCGTCCTCGAGTTCATCTTTGAAATCTAAAATCTCCCATGCCAAGAGAACAAATACTTTGAATACTTCATCTTCTTTGTCTTCTTGCCAAACTTGAACTTCTTCTCCCTTGATCTTCATGTAATTGACAATATTCACCAAATAAGAGTCAATGATCAAATCAAATCTTTCCACCCCAATAAAATCAATAAACTTTGTTTCGTTGTCGTCTAATAAAATAATAGGAGTTTGAATGTTGCAATCATCTAACTTGATTTCATCGAGATCGTTGACAACTTCCTCTATAATTTCTTCTTTAATGGTCTCTACTATCTCAACCTCAAGATCTTTCTCTATAATGGGGTCTTCATTAATCTCCTCCACAATCTTGATTTCAACTTCTTCTTCTATAACAAGGCCTTCATTAATTTCCTCTGAAATCTCTATATTCTCTTCTTTGACTTCTCCATATTCTTCAAGAACGATATTTTCTTTAACATGTAATTCTTCCTTTAACAGTGGAATATTTGGCTCTTCAAAATAATTCAAGTATGAACTTCTTGGCCAATAATAATCTTGTATTGTATACGATAGGATTTCTTCACAATCCAAAGGATAAAATTTGATAGCAAGCATATATTTCATCCTTGGCCATGATCGAATTTTGTCTTTACCTTGTTGGATTCTATCAAATTGTACTCGTTCCCACCAACATAAGGCATACTTACTAAGTTTATACAAAGCAAGTCCAACTTTTCTCTCATAACAAATATTCTCATAGTCAAATAAATCCTCCGGATCAAGTAACCAATCAAGAAAATCTTCTTTTAAAAAATAACCATTAAAACTTGCAATTCTCTTATAAGGTCTATATGAAATTTGCTTACCAATAGGTTGCCCGTGAGTTATGTCTTCGCTGCAGTCATCCCTATTGTTTCCATTCTTCAACGGCGCCATCCTAGCATAGATATTTGTGAGTGCTTGTTGTACGTCACGTAATACTCGCTAAGTTATTCGTCGTTGTTGTGGTGGTGGTTACCGTCTCGCCGGTTAGCAATCAGACTAGGGTAAGTCAAGGCTCTGATATCAACTGATGTCATGGAAGCCTAAAGAAAGCACACACGATGCTCTCTTGATGGAACATAAATTAAACTATTAGTTCCTGGTAGTAAATCTCGAATCCATGAGGGGTTTCCTTGAATCCACAAGGAGAATAAAACTGGAATCCACCAGAAGAAAATTTGACAAAACATCTGTGTTTATTGATAATATTCTATGAAAAACGTTTACAGACTTAGGGGCCTATTTAAGGGCTCCTTAAAACTTGACAGACAAGAAAATATAATCTAAAATAACTCCTAATTGATACCTAGCCATAACAGGAATCAAATTTGACCTAAAAAGCATTAAATGCACCTAAAAACAAGGAAATAAATCACCTAAACCTAAAATAACGTTTTTTTACATAAAAATACCAAAAATAATAAATTACAATAATTAAATAGTAAATTGTGTCCTACATCACAATGGGTTTTGGTTTAGAGACTGAACTGTTCCTTCTTCACTCACAGATTCCAAAAGTTGTGTTGAGTAGCGAGAGGGGTGAGATTAATGGTGCTGGGTTAAGCTCTGACTGTGTGGGTGAGATGAGATCTTGGTAGGTGCAAATGGATTCGGCGTGAAGAGGGAGAGAGGAGACAATACACAGAGATGTCTGACCAGGTGGGCCCATACAGTGTTCAAAATAATTACCCAATTGCCATTGAACACTAGTGTTTGTTGTTTTAAAACAGGCCGGAGGTGATTTCAAAACCATCATTTTGAAAATGGGTTTTTGAATAATGTTTTCCAAACAACCCTGAACACAAATGGATGACCAAACGCGTTTTTTTTTTTTTTTTTGGACACTAGTGTTCAGTGTTTAAACATTGAACACTAGTGTTTAAAATGGATGACCAAACGGGCTCTTATTATTTGGGAGCTTTGCTTACCTTTTTCCTCCAAAATATTAAGCTAAAATGCAATTTTTTTTTTCTTTTTTCTGATTCTGACTTTGCTTTAGTTCATTTCAGTCATCTAAATTTTAAATTTATTCTATTTACCATGGCTTTTTAGTGGAGTTATGGTGTGTCTTTGTGTTAGAACTCTCTTCCCTCTCCCTTGTGTGTGTGTTTGTTTCTCACAAAATTTTTTTTTTTTCAAATTTATTCAATAAAGCTACTTTCATCAACTTTTTGTTAATGTTGAGGTTAATTGTCTAAATTTTTACTTTTTTTCTTCAATTTTTTTTTTTTAATTTAAAAAAGTCAAACAATGATTGAAAAATATTTTCCAATTCTTTTTTAAAAAAATTTAACATAAATTGACTGAGAGTAAGAGAGTCATTGATTGAATAAACTTGAAACTTAGATGTGTGAAGTGAACGAAAGCAAAGTTATAGAACTGAAATGAATTATGTTAAAACTTAGAAGAAGGATTTTGCATTTTAGCCAAAATATTATTTAGGAGCTTTAAAATATTGTGCATTGGGCTTCATACCAAATTTTTTTATATTCTTTTGAACAAGTCCTCATGTGCGAAGAAGGTTGTATTGTCTTTACAGCGTGTTTGGTTCAATGGAAAATACTTTTCAACTATAGTGTGGGTAGTGGAAAATAGTTTAGTGGGGGGTGGTGATTGGGTGGCAGACAATGAGGGGTGGAGGTAGAGGTTCTGTTAATAAGTTTTGGGTGATGTGGAAAATGGTTTACAAAAAATGTAAGTGTAAACCAATTTTCATCAATAGTGTCTTTATTTTACGGATAAGTGGAAAACAATTTTTGGTTAACCAATATTTAATTTTCATCACCCCAAACATTCGTAAATGGAGAAAATATTTTTCGAATATTAATTTCCGTCAAACCAAACCTTGCTCATTAGTGTTGGGCTTGTCAATGGCTTTTGATTTTCCCTCCTTGGTCCTACAATCTCCAAATGGGCTTTTCAACCGTTTTTCTGTTTTTCTTTTTTTGTATTTTTTTAAAATTTAATTGAATTGCATAAAGGCATGATAATTAAGTAGAGAAAGCTTAGGGACACAAATATTTTCACAATACTTTTATTTTTAGTTGTGGTGGATTTTTTTTTTTTTTTTGAGAAAAAAGCTGTGGTGGATCTTAGTATAATATTTTATTTTATTTTGATGTATGATGGACTAACACCTTAACTATCATAAAAATATTGTGACATTTTATTGTGGCCATAAAATAACTCTAATAAGTAACATTTTTACAACGAAAAAATATATGAAATAAAAATCAATTTATTTCGTACGATGTCAAATATCAACCTTATAGTTTGACAGTGTCAATTTGATACTTGCACTTTTGAATTGAAAAATTAACTCGTTTGATTCTAAATTGATAACAAATCATATATTTTTC
Source organism: Notholithocarpus densiflorus (assembly GCA_030021035.2). Classification (NCBI taxonomy): domain Eukaryota; kingdom Viridiplantae; phylum Streptophyta; class Magnoliopsida; order Fagales; family Fagaceae; genus Notholithocarpus; species Notholithocarpus densiflorus. The sequence goes on along the minus strand of JARYZH020000092.1, from coordinate 1,580,436 downwards.
TTAATATTTTCCATTAAAGATTAATGGATCTATCAAGTGATATGTACATGGTTTTACTTTTACCACAATCACCTGAGCCATATTGATAAGGGATGAATGAGAGTTAATGTGTTTATAACTACCTTTTCAGTTTGGCTTAGTAGTTTTGTTTTTCCCTTAAATATAGAAAAGTTTGGCTTCGCAGTTGACACTAGAAACAAGCATTATTAATTCTAGTTGCTGGATGGTTCTATACGTACTAATAAAACAAACTTAGGGCATGTTTGGTAATGTTGTTCTAGTAACGTTGTTTAAGTTTTTTGAAAATACGTGTGGGTGAAAAAGTATTGTGGAAATACGTGTTGTGTTGTTTAAACAATAAAAACTGTTGTTTAAATACCCCTACCAATTTCAAACACCCCCTTAATTCTTTCGAATTCTTCTATTATCAATAAAAGGGATATAACAAATATTAATTCAACAGTTCTTATCCAATGAGTTCGATGGTTATATACGAATTAGTAGTTTTTTATTCTTTTGGGTTCTGGCCATCGTTAAACTTTGTGCCTCAAATGTGCCAAGTTTACGCACAAAGTAGGATTGATGTGATTATCCTTCCTCAAATATTACTTTGTCTTAAATTACCGATTCTCCCAAAATGTTAAACTATTAAAATATGAAAAATTTAATCATTTAACTATATACTTCTAACAGTGCTAAATATATAATGCTCTGTGCACTTGATGTTGCAATCCTTCTTTCATAAACTGATTTTAAAAAGTGAGTTCTACTTATATTCCCATAAATTTGTATCATTTGCAAATGGCTTACTTACACAATTGAGGTTGCTTTCAATCATTTTTGACAAACTACTAGGAAAATGTTCACCTACACGATTGACGTATCCATTATTTTAGACAAACTCTAGTGAATTGACGTATATCCATTATTTTCTGACGTTTTCTCTTAGGGATTTTTGATAAACTACTAGGAAAAGCATACACAAACTTCTAGTCAATTGACGCTTCCATTATTTTCTGACGTACACACTAGTAGGTAACCTGCTACACCAGGTTACTTTTTTCTCACATTTGACGGTTTCATCTTCACATTGTGCAGTTTCAACATCACATGTGATAGTTCTTTTCTCACATTTGGTGGTTCCCTTACTTTTTTCTCACATTTGACCGTTCCATCCTCACATTGTGCAGTTCCAACATCACATGTGACATTTTTTTTTTCACATTTGGTGGTTCCCTTACTTTTTTTTCTCACATTGTGCGGTTCCATCCTCACATTGTGCGATTCTAACATCACATATAATAGTTCTTTTGTCACATTAGGTGGTTCCCTTACTTTTTTCTCACACTTGAAGGTTCCATCCTCACATTGTGCAGTTCTAACATCACATGTGACAGTTCTTTTCTCACATTTGGTGGTTCCCTTACTTTTTTTCTCACATTTGACGGTTCCATCCTCACATTGTGCAGTTCCAACATCACATGTGACAGTTTTTTTCTCACATTTGGTGGTTCTCTTACTTTTTTTCTCACATTTGACGATTCCATCCTCACATTGTGCGGTTCCAACATCACATATGACAGTTCTTTTGTCACATTGGGTGGTTCTCTTACTTTTTTCTCACACTTGACGGTTTCATCCTCACATTGTGCAGTTCCAATATCACATGTGACAGTTCTTTCCTCACATTTGGTGGTTCCCTTACTTTTTTTCTCACATTTGACGGTTTCATCCTCATATTGTGCAGTTCCAACATCACATGTGTCAGTTCTTTTGTCACATTTGGTAGTTCCCTTTTTTTTTTTTTTTCTCACATTTGATGGTTCCATTTTTACATTGTGTAGTTCCAACATCACATTTGACAGTTCTTTTCTCACATTTGACAGTTCCATTATCACATTATGTAGTTCCAATATCACATTTGACAGTTCTTTTGTCATATATAGTGGTTCCTTTATTTTTTTTCTTAAATTTGATGGTTCCATTGTTATATTAAGTAGTATTAACATCGCATCTGTTCTATTTTTGTCACATGTGACAGTTTTTTTTCTCACATTTGGTGGTTCCCTTACTTTTTTCTCACATTTGCCGGTTCTATCCTCACATTGTGTAGTTCCAATATTACATGTGACAGTTCTTTTCTCACATTTGGTGGTTTCCTTACTTTTTTTCTCACATTTGACGGTTTCATCCTCACATTGTGCAATTTCAACATCACATGTGACAGTTCTTTTCTCACATTTGGTGGTTCCCTTACTTTTTTTTCTCACATTTGACGGTTTTATCCTCACATTGTACAATTCTAACATCACATATGACTCTATTTTTGTCACATTCAGTGGTACCCTATTTTTTTATTCTCAAATTTGACCATTCCATTATTATATTAAGTAGTACCAACATTACTTTTGACCGCACTTTTGTCACATTCAGTGGTACCCTATTTTTTTCCTTACAATTGACAGTTCAATCGTCATAGTAAGTACTACCAATATCACATCTGACCATAATTTTACATTCGGGCTTATCACTGAGGTCACTTTTTTACTTACTAATAACCGCTCATCACAATAGTAATTTTTTTTAATGTTATTAAAAAATTTAGATCTAAAATCAAAAACCAAAAAAAAAAAAAAAAAAAAAAAAAAGCATCCCATGAAATTAGCCCAACCACAATTATTACTCTTGTTCACAAAAAAAATCAGCTGGAATTATCTTGGTTTCTTCCACAAATATTTGAATATACCAATTAACTTCCTGCGTATCTCCCTTGGTAGCTTCCATCACATTCAGGGGCATACCTCCCTATAAAATAACATAGTTGAGGTCATTTTCTTGATGTTTATATTTTTATTATTTATATATGATCGATGGTGAACCAAAAATTAGACTATCTCCAATTCGTCCATAGTGTCGTCCAAGACCAGAAAGGTCATCCAAGTGCAAGAAGGTCGTCCAGCATGGAGTCACCTAGACGACCGCCAAACACTTAGAAATTTTCAGAGTATAACTATATCCAAAAGCTTATGATTTGGACCACATTCTACTATTCTGAAGTAGGAGCAAAATTCTTATTCATCGCTCTAACTTTCCACTAAGTTCTTAACTTCTGATGGCAATTGTTGAAGTTAAGTCTGAACCTTCTAACTTCCATCCACGTTGAGGAAGTTACTAAACAAGTAACCACTCCAAAGCTCACTATAAAAGGACTCAGCCATATGAAATCAAAGTAAGTTTTTCACCACTTACAAAGTTAGAATTCCTGAGTTCAAGAGAGAAAACTAACTTAAGCATCAGAGGGTTCTTGGCCAGTTCACCCTGATCACCTTTGATCTTGTGCTTCTTTCTTTTCAGGCCTTCCAAGCAATCTCAAGTCCATTGAAGCCCGGAGCATTCAACCTACTGATTTTCTGTGCATCATCAATATATACTATAAAACCGAAGATGTATAACCTTGTGTGCTCTCTAATTGTTCTTATGCAACATCTGCAACTTAATCACAGTTGTGTGTTTATTGTGGTGTCTAAGGTTGGAAATAGGGTGACTATACAATTAGCAAGTTATGCAAAAAATCCAATACAAAGATTGTTGAGAATTTTAAAATTTTCAGTAAACACTTGAATTGAAACTACAGATCCAGTATGAAATAGTCATCAATCAAGGCTACTACACCAGGTTTTATATTTTTTAGGCATTTTCATTAGATCCATGTGTGCCGAAGTGTCAAATGACTGTGTCCGACATGAGTATAACCACCCAAACTAAAGTGTCTATGAAGTTTTGTTTCATAAAATTATTATTATGTTCAACCCTACCTCATAAACAAGTGGCCATATTGCAAATTTAATCAGGTCAATATTGTTTTGGATTCCCATCTCATCAATACATATGATCCGTTGTCATGCAAATTATATTGGCCTTGCAATGAAGCACTTGGTAAATAAATGAATATAGCTTTCTTCTGCAGCATTGCACAAGGGGCATTTATTCTCCTTCAAATTCCATTTTTGCTTTTAAAAGACCCAAACTATTTGGATTGACCCATTTGAGACGTGTACAATGTAATGTGTAATTTTTTAACAAAAAAAAGGTTGTCACATCACTTAAAAAAATGTTATGTCAATGTTCTGTTAAAAACATAGGCAATAAAATTAATGGAAGGACCAAATGTGCTCATTTTTTAAATTTCAGAGATTAAAAAGGCTTAGCAAACAAACTTTAAAAACCAATATTATATTTTTGCCAAAAAATAACTTACCTCAAAACCCACTTTTTAAGGATTATGGTAAATGTCAATTCCCTTTTCACTTCACTTTCTTTGAGAATATATTTTCTTCAAGTAACTTTTTTCAGCATACAGTGAAATTACAAACCAAACAAAGCCCAAAAGAGCTGTGGCAGACTTGTACAAGAATAGTAAGAGATAGAGAGGATGCAGGTTTTATTTGTTACAAAATTCAATTGGTTATTTTCTATGATTTAGTATATTATACGCACCTGTAATGGCAACACCATGTCAATTACACTACAAAGTCAAAAAGCAAGAGGCTAGGCTAGAGAGATGCTCATCTGAAATATGAAAAGATACAGAACCACTGCCATTGCCAAATGAATGGTTCTATATTAAATGTTAAAAAATGGATACAATGAAATGATGTTATCTATGGTTACAAATTGGATTGAGGACCGGAGCAAAGAAAACACTGGGCCTCCTAAAGCCACCCCCATGTTTTAGATATGGAGATCATCTATTGAAAGCTCATGTGCTGTCAGCATCTTTAATTTCTCCAATTAAAAATGAATTTTTAAGGTTTAGTTGGTCGGGAAAATAAGAGGTGGAGCTGCTAAATCAAAGTTGGAACTGAAATTAATCACCGTAATAAATTGTGGAGAATCATCAATACTCGATGAGCCCAGAACAACTTCCCTCTTCAATTTAGTTGTAAGCTTGTGACAAACTCTAAGCTGAGGATCAATAAATTTTATGAGTACAAATAATCCAGAAAGGCATTTGTCAAAACTGTACAAAATGCATAAAAAATTTCATACCTCAGATCTAGTAGCTCCACCAATGATGAATACAAAAATCCGTTGGCCCATCTTCTAAAAATCACTAGATGCATGTCTTAGAATTGAATCACTATAGACCAGGAAAAAAAAAAACATTATGATGATGAGAATCTACACAAAGATATTAGAAAAGGCTCCTATCAATCTATGTCAGTTCCACCAATGCCTACCAGTCCTCTAAGCAAGTATCTACATAGATCAAGATAACATAAAAATATAAGGCATCACTTTGTTAAGACAAACAACATATAGAAGACAACCATTGACATATTGGGGAAAGAGAAAGAAAGAAGGGGGTGGGGGGCTTGTATAGTGCAGGCTATTATTGAGTTTATTGGACTACTCAGACCCACGTGAGGGAAGCATGAAAATAGCACCTTGAATACCCATCATTAGAGTTCCGAGGCTGAGCCCATTTACGTGTCTGCTTTGATTGAGCTAGATTAGCAACTGAAGCATGATTTACTGCAGCAGTCTGAGACGTCCCATGAAAAGTTTGACTCGGGTCATTCAGACATGGATAATCATCTTTTGATAGTTCACCTTTGTGAAGTTTTTCAATAAGTTCCTGAAAGATGTCAAGAATTTGGGCCTAGTAAGCCATTGATTCCATATAGCTTTAATTCAAAGTTACAGGATAACTAAATTGATCACATTATGACAATGTAGAAAAGATATTGGTCACACATAAGTCCTCCATTGCCACGATACTCTCAAGGTAGCAAGATATATTTAAGACACGCAAACGTCAACTAATATGGTTTTTCTCTCAGGTCTTAAATCACTAACAAAAACAGACAATCTTAAGCAGATATAATAGTGGGAGCAAATTGTAAACATCACCATTAGCCAAAACAAGACCACAAAGGTACTCCCAAATACGGGATATCTAATGATAACAGGCATGTCCTATATACATAGAACCATCTAAAAGGAAATTAGTGTTTATTTTACCTCAATCATGGGGTAAAAATGTGATAGCTGCCATGTTTCTTCTTCACCAATACGGTCTTTCTAGCACCACGCTTTTTCTGACATTCAAAAAGTTCAGTTAGGCAAAAACACCAACCAAGCTGCATTCAAAACTAACATAAAGCAATTACCTTATGCATATCAAACTTCAAAGAGAAACTTCCACAAGAGGGACTAAGAAAGTAATAAAACAGAATCTATATTAATGTTTGCAATATATTATAGCGTTTGCTGGTTCATCTTGAATCAACAGAAGCCCAAATAGATGAATAGGGTCCCTAATAATGAGAGAAATGAAAAAAGTATGCCAGATTATCAATAATCAAAAAGGTTGAACAAGATACAATACAAGCAGCGCTGGAAATAGTGTAAAATGCCAATGACCCAATTGGTCTGAAGCTTAAGAGATTTCTAACCATTTCAAAAAATAATAATAGGGGAAAACTTTCATCTGCCTTCATTTTCATTTCCCCCTTCCCATTCTCTATCTTTCAAGTTTCAAATAGGAATTGTTTTTCTCCTAAATGGAAGTTTCAACATACTAATTTCTCAATAAATAGATATAGTTTATATAATCCACAGAATTACTCTAAAAATTATAGCGGATTTTATTCCGTAATCCTAAAGCTTGGGGCACATCATGAGCCAGAAATTATACCCCCTGAAATGGACAATGGTCTTCCTTGATTTCCTTTTCTAATGGTTTTAATTTTTGTGAATAGCTATTATAGAGGTTTTGGTTTTCGTTAAAATAATGGCAAGCAAATCATTGTCACTAAAAACCACTATTGTACTTTGTAAACTTGGAGTGCAGCAGCTAGGTATTTTGAGTTTTCTGACTAGTTTGTTTCATTTTCTTTAGTTACTGTTTAACTTTATAGTTTATTCTGGTCACTTTTTCCCTTACTCTCCTCTCTTTTATTCTCCCATCCTCCGAACATAGAGCTCGGGTGAATGGGAAGCCCAACAAACTTAAAAACACTAACAATGAACATTGAAAGTAACTTTTGGGTCTAATGCATAGGCAGTGCTCTCCTCTCTTTTACTCACCTTTGTTTATACCAGAAGATAAACCCCTTCACACTCTAATGACCAAGAATACATATATTCTTCTTTTCAATACGCCTACACACTTATGTTTATACCATAACATAAACCCCCTTCACACTCTAATGACCAGGGTCAAAGCGAGGCACTTCACTGCTTCAACTGATAATTTGGCCCAAAGGTTATCAATATATATATATATATACATATAGCTGTCCTAGATCCTGATGCAAGTGATGGGTTCTCTTAGGCAAATTTTTCCCCCAGGTATTTTAGTCCTAGTGAGGCAAGAATTCACCTCTTTTTCATTGAGTGTATGGATAGAATTATCTATTTTTTACTTGATCATTGTACTTTCCATGTAATTTTTTTTGTACCTGTTGTATTACCTGTGTACATGGATGGCATTTTTTTTTTCAAAGAATTATCTATTTTCCTTTGAGATTGGAATTGATTGTTCTGTCCCAAAGCTTGCCTACAGAGCTCATGGCTTATTGATTTTTCAAGTTTTATGGTATTATAACCCTGGCATGTGTCCTCAACTAAATATATCCTTCAAGGTGTAACATACTACATTGTAACAGCATTCTCTAAACTATCCTGGGCATTTTTCTCTTATTTTGTCAATATGTCTCTTAATTTTTTTTTGCTTGTCCAGTTTTTCTTCATAATTGATTCTTACGTTCTGATGAAGGCTTCTGTTTGCTACTTTCAGACCTGTCCCATGTGTTCTCCTCTGTCAGTAGAGACCTCAATTTCATTGATCACACCAGTGACCTTGGATGGAAAGAGTAGGCAAACCCTTTTCACTAATTTTAGTAGCTTACTTGAAAGGGCTTAAACTTAGTCCAATCTAAATTATGTTGGTCTAATTTTTGGTGCAGATCTCAAAGGTTTCATCCCATTGTAGTTGACCCAGGTTTATATTTAGGCAGGAGGAGTCAAATTTTTCATGCCACAGAGAAGCGTAAAACACCTGATGCTTTCAAAGTATTCACAGGCAAAGTCTATTCTCTATATTAGGCTATTTATGCAACAAAAAATTTACATGTATGGATATGCATTATACTTGTGGGAATACTATATTCAATTATCTTACTTTGCAGGTTCCCCATGGGTCATCCTGAGTCGATCCTTCCTGGAATATTGCATAATTGGTTGGGATAACCTACCCCGTACCCTTCTCATGTACTTTACTAATGCAGTGTTGTCTGAAGAAGGATACTTTCACTCTGTCATTTGCAATTCACCAGAGTTTATGAACACGACTGTGAATAGTGATTTGAGATATATGATCTGGGATAATCCCCCGAAGATGGAACCCCACTTCCTCAATATCTCTGATTTCAATCAAATGATTAAAAGTGGAGCTGCGTTTGCTAGACAATTCCGCAAAGGTGACCCTGTGTTGGACATGGTTGATGAAAAGATTCTCAAGCGTGGGCATAACCAAGCTGTCCCGGGAGCATGGTGCTCTGGGCGGAAGAGGTGGTGGATGGATCCTTGCTCCCAATGGGGTGATGTCAATGTTATGAAGCCTGGGTTTCAAGCGAAGAAGTTTGAAGAGACCATCACAGGCCTTGTTGATGACTGGAATTCACAGTTGAATCAGTGCAAATGAAGATGCCCGAGTCAAAGAAAAATCTTTTGAAATGAGGTGCATTTTGTGTGCTTCTGAAATCCTGACCAGTTTGAAGACTGACATCAGTTTGAGATGCATTCTTTGGAAATTGAGCCTAAGTTGTTTCAAGTTCTACGGCCAGAGGCTTTACTAGTGTTTATAGCAGGGCAGAGTTGAATGGAAGCAAGTGAATTCACTTGAGGTTTTGGGCTGTATTACAGCTTGGGGGCTAGTATTATTTTAGAGCCACTAAGCCTTTCAATCAATAAGAGGATCTCCCTCTCTGTGCTGCCATTTGCATGCTGTTGTATGTTCTACCAGTCATCACATTGTATTGCGCACTCTTTTGAATGCTATAGTAGAAGTTCATTCTTTGAATTCAAATTTATTGTATTGATTTCATCTCTCTCTCTCTCTCTCAAAGCGACCTCTAGGTTTTTAATGGCTAGAAGAGAGGAACTGTGAAAAACGAGCAGCAGAAGCAATTGTTACATTTGATGGCGTCTCATTGATTCCTAAGCGAAGTTTAATTGCTAATGTTGTCACCATAAATTTGGTTTTATTCTCACAGTTAATTTCGGCTACCTGTATAAGGAGAATACTTGTAACAAAAAATGTATACACGACAGTTTTTACAACATGTTTTTCATAATTATGATGTCATGTATTATAATTAGTGGTACTAAAAGTGATATTATTGGTGAGCTCAAGTGAAAGCGAAGTTTCAATTACAATTTTCAACGTAGCAGCTGTGAAAAAAGATTAGAATATATTATATGTTATAAAGGAGTTTTGTTAAATCAGATTAGAATATATTATATGTTATAAAAGAGTTTTGTTAAATCTTTTTGAACTAGCCAAAATCCTAAATTTAGTGGTAATGTCTAGTCTCAACTCTCCATAATAAGAACTATGATTCATATCCCCATCTTCCATTCTTTGAAACAACTTAATTATTAAATTAAAATTGTCATAACTAGAAGAGCTCACCATTCTCTCTTACCTTTTGAAGTGCTTTGATTATCGATTAATCAAGTCAATTTTCAAAGATAAAATTGGGATTCCAATATATGTTATATTATTATGGTCTGTGTAGACGGGTGTTGTTTTTGTGTACTCGTTAAGAAAGCCTTAAAAAGATTATACTGAACAATACTAACAAATGTTAATGAAAATATGTACTTTAAAACTTATTACTAGATTGATTTGATTCCTTATAAAAACCCTAAATCCCGCATTATAAACTTTTAACTACAGGAGCCTAATATTATTATTATTTAGTATTTACCACAAAACAAGGAGAGGATTTTTATTTATTGTGGGTTCATGCCATATCCTTGAACGTTGGTGTTTACACTTTCAGAGTTTCAACTCTTCCCGCCGAAACAAACTCTCATCAACAATCTCAACTCCTCTTCATTGGTTTCATTCAGACCTCGTTGTTTCTCAAATGGGTCTTTCTCGGTTCCTCAGTTTTCTACCAAAAGCATCCAAAAGACTACACTCTAATCCCTTACTTCTTTTCCTTAACATTCCAGCAACTCAAACTGTTCTCACTAGATCACTCACTAGTGATTCTTTCAGCACACTCAAAGACCAAACCTTCCTCCAAAATTCAAAACCTCACATTGAAACTCAAAGTTGGTCTTTGCCAAAATATTGTCTTGGCATTCACAGACCGTTCCATGATGGTGCAGGCCAAGTGTTTGATGAAATGAATGACAAGGACCCAGATGTTATTTTAAGCAATAGAGTCCATGAAGACGCTGAAAAAGTTTGTAAATTACTAACAAAAGGCTCTAATTCTTCTATAGAGGCCGTTCTCGATGGTGCCAAGGTTGAAGCATCGCCGGAGCTGGTTGTGGAGGTCTTAAAGAAGCTGAGCAATGCAGGTACTCTTGCATTATCTTTCTTTCAGTGGGCTGAGAAGAAACAGGGGTTTAAATATAGTAATGAGAGTTATAATGCTTTGATTGAGGCTTTGGGTAAGATCAAACAGTTCAAGCTGGTCTGGAATTTAGTTAGTGATATGAAGCGTAAAGGGCTGTTGAGTAAAGAGACATTTGCATTGATTTCACGGAGATATGCTAGAGCGAGGAAGGTTAAAGAGGCCGTAGATGCTTTTGAGAAGATAGAGAAGTTTGGAATGAAGTTGGAAGTGTCAGATTATAATAGATTGATTGATACTTTGAGCAAATCAAGAAATGTTGAGAAAGCACAAGAGGTGTTTGATACAATGAAGAAGAGAAGGTTTGTACCGGATATTAAGTCATACACAATTCTGTTGGAGGGTTGGGGTCAAGAACAAAATTTATTGAGGTTGAATGAGGTTTATAGGGAGATGAGAGATGAAGGGCTTGAACCTGATGTTGTGACATATGGTATAATTATCAATGCACATTGTAAGGCAAGGAAATATGATGAAGCACTTGAGTTGTTCCGTGAAATGGAAGCAAAGAATTGCAAGCCAAGTCCGCATATATTTTGTACTTTGATTAACGGATTGGGTTCTGAGAGGAGGTTGAGTGAAGCAATTGAGTTTTTTGAACAATCCAAGGCTTATGGTTTTGTACCGGAGGCACCCACTTACAATGCTCTCGTGGGGGCTTACTGTTGGTCAATGCGGATGTATGATGTGCATAGGGTGGTTGATGAGATGAGAAAATGTGGTGTTGGTCCAAATTCTCGAACCTATGACATAATCTTACATCACTTGATAAAGGCTCGGAGAACCCAAGAAGCTTACTCTGTTTTTCAGAGAATGAGTAATGACCCGGGCTGTGAGCCAACTGTGAGTACGTATGAGATCATTGTGAGGATGTTTTGTAATGTGGAGCGAGTTGATATGGCAATAAGGGTTTGGGATCAAATGAAGACCCGAGGAGTCCTTCCTGGAATGCACATGTTCTCTACATTGATCAATAGCTTGAGCCATGAGAACAAGTTAGATGATGCTTGCAAATACTTTCAGGAGATGTTAGATAAGGGCATTCGGCCTCCAGCCCAGATGTTTAGTAAACTAAAACAAGCTCTTCTTGATGAGGGGAGGGAGGATACCGCTCTAATTTTGGCTCAGAAGATTGATAAACTACGAAAAGCTCCACTGGTTTGTTAAGATGAATGAAGGATTCCAAGAGCTATTGATTATTTGTTTCATGATGAAATGGAGTTCGGCAGAGAACCCAGCTGCAGAACTTATCAGCCCCCTTCTCAGGATATAAATCTGCTATTTGATAACAATCTTCATCTCCATAATCTAAATCTGCTATTTACCGATCAATATTCCTCTCCATGTGTATTACTATAACCCTAAGTTTTGAAGGTTGTATAATTTTTATTTGTTTCACTGGTATAGAATGTTAAATGCAACCAATATCTCTTTGTTGTGTCCTGGCTATTGAGAAAGTGAACCTTAGTCAAATTTATATCATTCATAACTGCAGATATTGTTTTTGTGTTTTGGGAGGAGGGGAATTCAATGGTACATCTGCAGTGCTAGAGCTCTCTGTCTCATTAATAGGAAGCCCTGCCCTCAAACCAGTGATTTCACTTAACAGCAACAGTTGATTCTCAGTAAACATGGGTTTAGAAGGGCCTGGAAATCTCACAAGGCACCACTGTGTTAGTCAGATTTCAGGTTGCATGAAAATTTTGGTAGTAGTGCAGCAGTGGAACATGGGAACCAAGTAGATGGTTAAAAATTGGTAATAATGTGGTAGTCAGAACAGGAGGCTGCCCAGGCGGCAATTTGACAAAATCTAAAGGAAGCAGTCTGATATTGACTGAATTCTACAGAACAATCTGTAGCACTTTACTCTTTAGGATTCATATCACCAGAGAAAGAAATCACTAAGCTGGGTGACAGTATTGTGCTGTTGGTGAGATTGTGCAATCAATGATGATGGGAGACTAAATGAGAATGATCAACCTATAATAGATCATGCACTTTATTATTTTAGTGGGCATGAGAAACACTCTGCATGTCCTACACAGCTATGTCATTCTATATGATAGACTCTTGAATCTTGCGTACTCTACTAACTACTTAAAAGTTATCAAATCTGTGGATCACCTAAGTGTGTTTCCAGTTAAACCAATTCAATGACAGAGAAACTGAAAGAAAAAGTAAAAGACATTCAAGATGAAGAAATGCAACTGATCTTATTTTCTAAAAAAATGTTTTTACATCATCTCAACTGAACCCCTTCATTTACATCAGATATACACCCTTTGAGGCACAATCTAGTAAAGTCAAACATCTCAAACACATTACACCACAATACTAGATATATACTACTTCATGCACCTAGACTGAGACAGTGAATTAGAGGACTTATGGTAAGCATTCCAACCATTACAAAAACAAAAGCCACAATGAAACAGAGAAGCAAAAGCTATCAACAACATTATGACCTAATGAAAAACAGAAAAGTGGTAGTGTTCTACAGCATGTGCCTCAAAACCATCACCATTTCTAGATGAAGAATTCTCATTTTCTATTTGCTCTGGCACCTCAGGTGTATAATCTGTCATTGGCTCAGTTTGCACTGGCACTTCAGCTGAATTTTCATCCAAGTCATAATCTGTCATTTGCTCTGCATGCATTGGCACCTCAGCTGAAGGTTCAATTGATTGGTCTATTGGCTTTGGCTCCTCTGCCGGAGGTTCTGCCTCTTGCACTTTTGGATTTGCCACCTCTGCTGGAGGACCCGGCTCTTGCACTGTCTCCATTGGTGGCTCAAAAACATCAACAACGCCATGAACAACAAGCCAATTACTGAAATACATGTCGGGATAGATAACCGGAACATCATTGAGCAAAAGCATGCCAAGGGACCGAGTGACATTAATGGTGAACCCTTCGGAATAAGTCCTCAACAGCGTGCCATCTTCCAAATTCACCAGATCACCCCATGAAAGCCTGCAAGGCACGACGTGGCGATGAAAGAACGACGACAAGTACTCGCTGAAGCTACCGTAATGACCCTTTATCACTTCGTCGGCCGGCGCAAACACAGTCAACATAGGAGCCTTTTCTTGTGACCCAAGAAACTGAATATCAAGAAACGAAGCCATAATAGAGCACCCATTGGTTCTCATTGCCGCGCAAGCTTCGCGGAACGAATAAGCACCCAAAGAAGCCACCAATGATTCGCTATGAGGCATGGATGCAAGACATTCAAGATTGTGACTTGGTCTCCAGAATCGCTTTGAAAACCGAAAATACGGGTTAAAGAACTTGTCAATTCCGAAAATTATCAACGACCCATCATCGTATACAGGCTGCCCGCGAACTGTAACATTGTTTAAGGAGACATAGTCATCGGAAGATGATGCAGTGACGATAAGCGAGTGTCTTGGGAGGACCGTCGAGATCTTGGCGCCTAAAGGGAGGGACTTGAGGCTTTGGATGGAGAAAGCGAGAGGGAGGAGGTGGTATTGGATTAGAGAAAGAGGAGGCTGGCCCAAGCGATCGAAGGCGGCGTCGACGGGGGCGAAGATGGTGAGGGATGGAGAGTGTGGAAGCAGGGTATGTGAGGCGAGTTCAAGAGTTAGTGCCATGGAAGTGTAGCCGGAATCAGAGAGAATCTCGGCCGCTTTGAGGATGGGTTCGGACGGGACCGCGGAGGAGAGAGAGAAGGGAGAGAGAAGGAGGAGGAGGAGGAGGAGGAGGAGGAGAGAGATTAGGAGTGAGGAAGCCATTGATGAAAGATTTTGGTTCTGGTTACAGAGTCTTTGTGTGTAAAAACAGAGTGGAAATGTTAGTTTATTTGGATAATTTTTTTTGGCGGGAAGGATTGTACACGTGGCAGAGTGGGGTTGGTGTTTGTGGGATGGAGGGGTAGTTAGACTGTTACTATGAAATGACGGAAATGTCCCTGATGGTTTTTTTCAGTTATAAAGATATAGGAATACAAGAATGTATAAAGCTAAGAATGTGTTTAGTTATATAGTTGAACTTTGTTTGGTTGTGCAATATTTCTGGTCAGCTAGCAAAATGAGTGACCAAGTTCTATCTCATGAGAAATTTTGAGGAAAATGAACTGATATGATTGATCAAAATTTTATTTCAATGTAGTTTGAATTCTCTGATTTTGATAATTCAGAATCTGTTTCAGAAACCAGAAATTAGTAGCTAGGCTAGGCATTACCAGAAACTTGGAGGCTGTAATGATCATACAGCAAAGAGAAATTATTGAGGCCTAAAACATTTTGGTTGTGTTAAAATTTTTATACCAGTGAAAAAAATTTATACAAATCAAATAATGAATCAGAACAGCCTAAGTTGTGAAGAGTTTTTGTTGAAAATCACACAATGAATGCTGCCTATTTTGGGGTCATTTTCAAAGAATTACTTCAAAGTGAAGTTAAGGAATTATGAAACTTGTTAGTAGGAAGTTCTTGTGGTATCTCTATTGCTGTCACAAAACAATATTTGCAAAGAAAGAAAACTTATATGCGAACTTGTTCCTCTTATTGCAAAATTTAGTACAGAATAAAAAATAAATGATTTTTTTTTTTGAAATTAAGAAAAAAAAAATCAACTTACATCTTAATAAATAACTAAATTGAAATGTTAAAAAAAATAAATTATGGTGTCGTTTCTTTTATTAATTCAGGGCTCAAACCATGCCTTATGGGAACAATAGCCCTCACAAGTCACAACTCAAAAGCTCTCCAAGAGAGATGTTTTTGTCAACATTAAATAGACGTTAGCTTTAATTTTCATGTATTAACTTAGTGCTCCTAAAATTTTTTGTTCTTGAACAGTTTTTTTTTTTTTTTTTGCTGAATATTTGTTCTTGAACAGTTAATTTGTGGTCCTTCCAAACATGATATCTTGGACCATTAGCATTTTGTTTGATTGCATAGGGTGTCCCCATAGACGGTACTACTTGTTTAGAGGCTTGTTGAGATGCTTGTTTTGCTTGTTTAGGGGCTTCTATTGTTTTAGGAGCCTGAATAGTGAATACCTTGTTAAGGTGCCTGTTTAGCTTGTTGAGGGGCTTCTATTTTTTTAGGAGCCTGAAGAGCTTGTTGAGGGGCTTTTATTGTTTTAGGAGCCTGATGAGCTTGTTGAGGCACAACATTCGGTCATGGGCTTGAGTAGCAGACTTACTACATCCTGGAGAGAGAGAGAGTTACATTTCTATTACACATCAATACCATATAAAAAAATATACATAACAAATTAAAATAGAAGTGTAAACATAAGGTTTTTAAGCAGTTCATACCAAATATATCCATCATTTTTCTTGCATATGAAGATCATTTGGCAAAGCCCCCATTTATAAAGAATGATTAGATTTGTTGGTATTTGTTGTTTTACAAAACATTTGTACTTGTAATTGTAACTGATTGTTCCATGAAGCTTACAGTAACGTTTGTGAGTGACATACTGTTGCCGATAATTTTACTGATGGCTGCTGAATTTATACTACATATATTATGGATTGACACCTAACTTTTTACATATCTGGATAAGGTGACAATTATGAGTAATGCAAACATACCCAACAATTAGAGCCACTACTGATATCATGTTTTAACTTACTATTAAGTATCTGTCACATCAACAAGTATCAAATTTTGTCTTTTCTTTCTTGTTCGTTGACTTTCTCTTGAATTATAGTACTCTCATGATTTATTCTCACATGATTTATTCTGATCATATGAATTAATAATTAATTCCATTTTTATGGTGCATTATGCATAATAACTTAGCAATTCTAATAAATTTTGTATCACTTAACTTATTGTTATAAATTTATTGTATTAGCAACTCTTCCATTTGTTTTGAAATAAAACAAAGTACTCCATGTTCAACGGGAAATTTTTAAGATTTCATGAATTTAACTAAGGCATCTGTAATGTCATGTGACTCATGTCATTTAAAATCTAACTAGTTGCAAATTCACGCAATGTGTGAACAATTATAATTATTTTGAGATGTGGTATAATATATAATTTATTCTTTAAATTTTATTATAAATAATTTGCTTTTTTTAAAATTTAAACAATTTCTAAAAAGTAATTGTTATCTCTCTATTTTTACAAATATATAATTTTATAATTTTTGGTGTTTTTGACTGATATTATTCTTTTTTGAAGTGGTGCATATTCATCTAATTATTGTTATTGTGCATTATATTTTCCAGATTTTTGTTTACAACTAAAATTTCTAAGTTTCAAATTTATTATTCAAAATTCTCATTCTTGTAAGGAGATTATTATGATAATAAAAACCTATCATATAATTATAATTGATATTACTCAAATAATTAGTACTCTCGACCCAAATCTATCTCCAACCAAGGTGTTTATATTACATATATTTTCTATTATAAGTTACATTTAGGTTCAAGAATGTGACAGTGATAGTGAAAAGAGATGGCCATTTCATGATTGATAAGTTATAATTAGTTTTGAGAATGAGCATAATGCATTATTGCATACATTTACATAAGTATTTTTTGAAGAAATAATTGAAAGAAAATAATGACATGGACATGCACTTAGCTCAACAAATTCAACTTTTAGATATTATATATAAATTATATCATCCACGTTTGATTAGATTCTTATTTTTTTTTGAAGGCTGATTAGATTCTTATTGGAAAAGCTATTCTGCACTTATAAAAAATAAAAACATTCATACAAAGACAAATGTTTAGCCAACTTCATTTATATATTTAGGTGCAGCACCAAACAAAATTCACCATCAATGCTATGGTGTGTGTTTATTTCTCTCTCTCCCCCACCCCCCCCCCCCCCAAAAAAAAAAAAACTCACAAATCAAACTCACGCTTCCAAAAATTACACTCATAAACTCAAATTAACCCAAAGAAAAAAAAAGGAATTTGTTGTTGTTCAATATTGAATCAAGCTATCAGTTTCCCTTTCTAAAAAACACATCAATGATTTACATCCCGCTAAGAAACCAGTTTTACATATTGTCAAGCACACAAACTGCACAATAATCCCATATTTGACTATACTGCTCAGTCCGACTAATTATCAAATATAAATAAGCGTGTAAAATCATAAGAAAATAAAATATTAATAGCATTACCACACTAGAAACCGAGAGACTTCCAAAAATTCATAACCAGATAAAGAACTCTCCAATTATAATCCAAAACTATAAGAAAACTCCAATTACATTGGAAAAATTTTTAGGTCATTCATAATAAATTCTACCATGAATTTAATGAGTACATCTCAGTCCCACAATGAATCTAAGAAGAAAGAGCACCGTTCTTCGTGTTCTGAGAATACCTAAAAATTACTTTAAAGACTGCGCTTTGGTTTATCTCCCTTCTTTAAAGCACAAAACCTAGTTACCAAAAATTCCTCAATCTCTCTGTTCTCATCACTTAAGTAATAATTAGCCCCACGAGTCTTGATAAAACTGGTCATAGACTGGCAAGCACGAGGATCTGGTTTAGCGAAGGCATCAAAAATGGCCATAATAGGAACCTCTTTAGCATAACGGCGACCACGCTCGGCGGCATTCTCAATCATTTCCCTTATTTCTTCATCGGTTGCCACTGTCACAACTCACAACACGAAAGTTTTGACAACATAATCCAAACAAAACTGGATGATTTTTTCTTTTTTTCTTTAAAATATATCATATGAGATTTTTAAGATACGTAAATTTGTTCCCTCTAATGATTCAAATTCGGTTAATTAAAAAAAAAACAATTCCCTTATTAACATTAATACATTATAATTTGTTATTAAAAAAATTGCATATATAATTTTTTATGCCCATATATAGATGCACTTACTCCTCTCCGGTCTATTAGTAGTAAAACGACCTCCCATTCGTGCATAACTCCAACCTGTAAAACAAAGAAGACATTAATTATATGAACTTTGCTATATATGCAAATTCTTAGATATAAAACCTTCTCCGAATTTAAGAAATTAAAGTACAAAACCAGACGTATATGATAGAATCATCACACCCCAATTTTTTTAAAACAAAACCCATTACTAACCTCCACCCATTGATTTGAGAATATTAATGTTGAGATCGAGAGAGACGGCCAATTACCAGATTTGAGATATTATAGCTTTGAGTGCAGAGCAGAACCCTGTTTTATAGTTTTTACTTTAGTTCTTTCCTTAGGTTAGACTTCCTTTTAAAATAGGATTCGAATTCCTAAAAAAATAAATAATAATAACAATAATTAAAAAAAAAGCACTATTCGTACATTCCACTGGGTAAATATGAGAAATTTATATATAGAAACAAAAAATTTGAGAATTGTTGATAACTTTTTTTTTTGATAGGAAGAATTGTTGATAACTTGATACACATTGTTAGTAATAGATAATAAAAAAAGTGATGTCCATGATGAGCTTGGCTCAAATGAGAATCCGTACAAGGTTATAACATTATAATGGATAGAGAACTTGGCCCTTAGGGCATGGATGATATAATTGTTAAATGTTATTGTACTATAATATTCCCATTTAATAAATAATTGATTGCATATGCATGGTAATTATACTGGTATAATAACTTGTAATATGCTTGTGTGATAATGCTATACATGTTAATTAGTAAAATAATAAAAAGAGGTAGCTGTATGCAATAGTGATGATAGTAAAATGAGTAATGCTAGAGATATAAACTTTTTTATTAAAAAATTTACAAATTGCTGATATGGTGAGTGGTTATTGGTAAATAAAAAAGTGATATTAATGGTGGACCTAAATGAAAACCAATAAAAAGTTAGACACATCAACAGTTTGTAAAAATGTTATAAAATAGTTTGTGGTCGTAGCATTAATCTAGTAAAATACGTATATAATTTATTATAATTTTTTTTATTTAATTCAGATATGTAAATTCTTAAATGTGATTAATTATGAGAAGCCTCAAGTTTTTTCTTATTCTTTCTCAAGACAAAATTAGGAATTTTTTTTGGGGCCAACACATAAAAAAAGAATCATTCAAGAATAAGAATTAATACTAACATTTAAAAATAAATAATACATGAAAAACAAAACTAATAGTTTTTTTTTATACATCTCAACTTAATCATTTATGATATATTAAAATGGAACTCAATGTTATTTTAAATCTTGAAAATTATCTATGATTAATTTTGTATTAAATTTAGCAATAATGTCCCTTTGGAATTGATATACAAAATCAAACAATGCACTAGAATATCATCTTTCATTTTTATTTTTTATGAAGCATATATAATTTTGATAATATTCATGTTTGAAAATACTTGTTCCATAGTTGTAATCTAAATTAGAAGAATAAGTACAAGTACAAACACTGTATAATTAAATTGGTAGGTTAGTGATTTTCTAATCCTTACTTGTAACTGGCACACTTCAAAAGTATTTAACAACTTTTGAATTCCAAATATCAAACTAATGAACATGATTTGTGAATTTTTGTGGGTAAACTTGTTTTCTAACAAATAAATATCATCAGTTTTAAAAAGATTAATATGTCTCTCAAATATCCAAAGTTGAGTTAAGAAAAAGGAAACCCTAGTATATGTTAAATCGATTATTTGATTCTCCTAATTTTAAATTAATCAACTGTAGTTTAAAACATATCTAATCAACAATGATGCTTAATTGTATAATCATTTTGTTGATGCCAAAAAAAATCCATTAGGCGTACTAGACAAATGATAGTACCTAAATCTCAAAATCCCAAACTTTTAATTTTGGGTCCCAAATAAGCCAATCACCAAATATCAAACGAAACAAATAGTTAAAATACTCGTGAGCTTTTTCTGAAAATGGTTCATCGACCTTATATACGAGCTAGGTAGTCACTTAAAATTTTAGATTTTTGGAGAGCTAATTTTCAATTGGGAACAACATGAATTTTTTGTACCAAAACTTTATTTCATGTATAACATGTGTATAATGCCCACGTAGATCATTGTGAAGAAATTCTTAGAAGGTAGTGAAAACGGCCATATAGCTCTAATACCATTAATAGTCCCAAAGATGGAAGGTGATCCCATGAGAGTGGTGATCACACATGGTAGAAAGTTTGTAGGATTTTTTTTATAAGAACCTGCAGGTTATGAGAACCCTTCTATTTATAGGAGAACTTGCTCTTTTATATATCACAAACCTAAGAAGAGTTATGCCTCTCGATCTCTCTAGGTTACAACCTTTCACCAAACAATGTAACTTACATCATGTGAAGCAAACCATTCTTTTATGGGTTTGATAATAAAGTACACAAAGGTAAATTGTATTATGGTTATGATCGCCCTAAGAAACAAAAAATTGGTGAGAAGATTTTAATTAGTTATATACATTTCATTAAAATGGTTGAGAAGATACAAATTTATAAAGAAGAAGTATTAATTAAGCAGAAGATATTATTTGAAGTTATTCATGGATATTCCAAATTGGTTTTTTAGTATCTAAAATACTATGTTTGACTCTTTTGCTCTCTAACTACGAGGTGGTATTCTCATCCATGCAGTAACTGCATGTTGAAATTCAATGGCTCCCACTTCCAAATCGTCCTCCATTCTGGACGGAGAAATGAATTGATTGTAATGCTCATAATTGATTCTCTCCGGTTGAGGTTCTGATGGAGCTTGTGTCACCTTTTGAGGAGGGGCTTGTTGTTGAGGTGCTTCTTCAGTCTGAGGGGCTTGTTGTTGTTGTTGAGGTGCTTCTTCAGCCTGAGGGGCTTGTTTTTGTTGTTGAGGTGCTTCTTCAGCCTGAGGGGCTTGTTTTTGTTGTTGAGGTTCTTTTTCAGCCTGAGGGGCTTGTTGAGATTCATTCTCTGGCTCATAGGCACTTAGTTGTTTAGCTTGAGAATCTGTTTTTGATTTCTTTTTACTCTTCAATCCTGGAAAGAGAGGCACCAAGAGTTACATTTTGTTACACATCATTACTATATAAAGTGAGCACTTTAACATAGGAGTGATGTTATGAATAGTTACTACAAAATTTTTATTATGTAAGCCTTATAAACTGCTATACATGTCAATTTCTAAACACAAAAACAAAAATATAACTAAACACCTTATTGATATCATGATCTGAAATTATCATTGTCACGTCACTTTGTGACTTTTTGTAGCAAAATTGATAATAATATAAATATATGCCTTGAAATAACTGGTGTAAACATTGTAGGAAAAAAAAAAGTGTCAACAGAAGGTTTTTGATCATAGTATCATACTAAATAATTTCTTCATTTTGTATTGCGTATGAAGATCAATTAGCAAAGTCCCTAACTATAAAGAATGACTAGGTTTATTTGTACTCGTTGTTTCTCAAAAGTCAAAACTCTAGTACTTGATTTAACTGAAAATGCATCACGTGTATTTTATAATTAATTCCATATCTTTAAATGTAATAAAATTTAAATTTCTAACATGCTTATGATTAAATGCAGAAAATACTGAAGTAACATGCACGAGAATTTAAGATTGAAATCTACAACAAAATACTATCTCAAAACCATACAGTGAAGTACTGAAGTTAAAATTGATAGAAGATATATTGTCCCATGAGGCATGGATTATAATCATTAAATGTTTTTGTATTAAAATATCTCCATTCAATAAAAGAATTGATTGTATAAACATGCTAATTTATATTGCATTAGTAATAATTGATTAAATATCTTAAGCAGTTAATTTTTTTTTTTTTTTTTTTGGAAAATAAAATTTCCCTGGTGATGATCACTACTTGTTGAAAGTTAGCTACATGCTGGATTTAAATTAAACAGCAAACCCCCATTTGACTTGTAAACATCCTTAGACTTTAAAACTGAGCCAAATATTAGGAGTTCACAACATGCTCACAAAATTTAAATTTTTTAAAACTACATCTCAACTCTAAAAATTCTTTTTCTTTAACTCTTTTAATTAAAGGAAGGAGGCCACTAGGCCAAAAAAAGGGGATTCATTGGAGTAGTTTATCAATACTTTTCTCTGGAGGGGGCCAACTCTTATATTTGGGGACCCTAACTTTACAAAGTATTAAATATACGATATAAAAAATTTGGAAACGTAGCTCTAATGGTGTGGGAAATAGGAATAATAATTTGTTTTTGTTTGACCCTTTTTAACTTGTACCCAACTTTAACCCAGCTCGAAACTTAGACTAGACCTGACCATACCCATTTGCCAAGTCTAAACTACAAATTTTAGAATTTTCATTTTTCAATATAAAATTATACTCTAAAGTTCTATTATATTTTTAATTTTATTAATGAACGTTCTTGTAGACACCGCATTTTGTACCCCTTACGACTTGAACTCCCGTTTTTCAATGATGCCCAAACTCTAAGGCCCAACGCTAGTTTAGAGCCCAATCAAATATCAAATTGACTTAAAGAGTGTTAAAATGGAAAATATAACATTTTAAATGAGAAAAAATCTATTTTTGGAAATAAAATGACGAAAGTGGCCCTCGGCCCATGTACGTGGGCAGCAGCCTGCGTACGTGGGCCAAAGCATGCGTACGCAGACACACTCCTACGTACGCAACTAAGGTTTCACAGATATAAAAGAGACAAGTTTTCTGCAATAATGACTAAGGTTTGGAATGAATCCCACATTATCTAGGAGCCGTTCCAAACCTCATTTTCCACTATATAAAGCCTTACATAGTATATTTTCAAACACATAGAAATCCCACTGGAAAAATACAAGATTCACTAGAAAATAATGAATCATAATGGAGTTTTTCACAAAACATGTTCAAGTCAATTTTGTTTGATTGAGACCTTTTCTGGCCCTAATCCTTTTAGTTTAACGTTGCTAATAACTTTCTTATTGGTTTGTGATTAGATTTGATTGAGAGGAACAATCAAAATCAAGCTTGAAGAGCTTTTCTTTGAGGTATTAGTTCAAACTTTGCCTTTTCCTTTTCTTTTCTTTTTATGCTTCTAATTCTTCTGTTTTGTCTTGTTTTCTTGTTATAACATGTTTTGATATACTTTTCTAGTCTAGGTTTACGTTTTTATATGTTTAAAATGCATGTTAGGGTGTTAGATTTAGTGTTTTAAGCTTAGTTGTGCTTTTAGGGTTTTTGTTCAAGAACTTGCAAATGCATAATCTTGCCTGCGCACACAGGCTTGATTTTTGTGTACGTAGGTCGTTGCCCAAAAACCCTAATTTTTATTTTGTTTATTTCGTTTATGCTCTCACATGTTTGTTTGTTTAGCTTCTTCTCCCATGCCTCTATGCTTTCAATGTCTATATTTCACATGTTTAATTGCTTGTTTTGTCTCACATGTTAGAATTAGGGTTTATTTTGTATTTTCTTTGTTTTAATGCCATGATCATTCATTCACATGCCCATGCATGATGCCATAAGTGCTGAGTTGCTGCAAGGTGAGTAAAGGTAAGTCATACATTCACATTCACATGCATATGTGTTGTTTTGCTTGATGAACATGTACATGTGTTGTTATGTTGCGTTTTGTGTTTTATTGATAAATGATGTACTTGCTACCATGATTAAGTTGCTGCCTTATATATGATATGATAGGGTTTTCACATGTTAGATGAATGCTAGGTTGTATATGTGTGGTTTGGTTTCTTATGCTTTATGAATGGATATGTATGTGTTTTGGGATAATGATGTCATGTTGTATGCTTATATATGCTAGTGTGTGTGTGAGTTTAGGACATAAGTATTGAACATGATTTTATCGAGGTTAAGACGTAAGACACAATATTGATGGGAGGCCAACCTTAGGGTTGGACGGTTTTGGGTGCCTAACACCTTTCCAAGAACGTACCTAAACTCCGAACCCATATCTCTGGTAGTAAGATCAATGGTCTTTCTTCGAAAGGACGCTATATTTATGGTTCTTAGGCTATTGCAAAAATTAGGTAACGTCTCCTCCGTTGTTTCCACAATACTTAAGAAATTACAAATCAATTTGATGTGTGATTCTCATCAAATATAAATATTTTCAACATTATATCTACTATCTAACATTAAGTTGTTAGGTTCTAAGACTTTAGGATCTAAATGTATTATGTTAGGACATATGTGATTCACTTGTTAGGAACATATGTCACTATTTTATGTAATTGGCTTATCCTTTGACAAAACGCACTTTACTTATATTTGGGTAGATTTAGGATGTGTTTAAATACTTCAAGAAACCATGTTTCAAGATCAAGTGTTGAAGCCTTCAAGTTTGTCCAAGAAAACAAGCTGAAAGTGCAGAGTTACTAAGTCTCGACAGCTAACTCGACAGTTAGCATGTGTCGAAGTTTAAGGAAGCTGTTTAGCCCGTGTGCTCGACACCTTCTATCTGTCGAGGTTTAAGAATTTCAGAATTTTGATATGATTTTCTTGGAATTCGTGAATATGTCTTTGGGCCTTCTTTTCTCCTAACCCTAGACATATAAAAAGATTGTTTTAAGGGCCGTCAAAGAGTTCATAAGTTGCACAAGTATTGAGCAAACTCTGTTCAAGCAAATTGTGACTGGAGACGAAGTTCTTGCCCTAGTTCATCTCTTTCTCTTGAAGAAGTTGCTGTGTATGTGCACCGTAGGGTTTTGTAACCAAGCATTTTCTTGATCTTCATCGTGTGGATGAACTGAAGAACTTTGCAGCCAACAATCTTCTTAGTTGGTAATTAAAGCCGCGTACTGGGATCCGCGCATTGGTTAGTCACGTACTTGGGAGCCGTGCATCAAAAGGGGAACTGTCACTACAAAACAAGTCCAATTGGGTATTGGGGTAAGGGTTCAACTGTAGGTTGGTAAGGTACTTGGGATTTCTTTACTTGTAACCACTTGTTGCGATAATAGTGGAGTTTCGGGAGTGGTGACCTAAAAATCAACCGATGGGAGTTTTTTGCCGTTAGGTTTTCCCCATTCGTAAACAAATCACCGTATTATTTATTTTTCACTGCATAATTAGTTTATTGGTGATTTGTTTGTGCTACCACGCATTTGCATGATTAATTTGATTAATTAATAAATTTGGCTAATTAATCAATTAATTCATCACAAGAGGTCAATTCGTTTTTGGCCTATCATATTAGAACTTCAACTTGTAATGTGTTGGCAAACCATGATCAAAATATTAAGTCTAAATTTAGACTGCTCAAAGTGTGTTTATTTGTAAAGTTTGAATCGAGTGAATTGCAGGATTTATTGGCTAAATCTACAAGGCTCGATCGATCGAAAATTAGACTCGATTGATCGAAACTTGTGCAGATTGTTTTTTTTTTGCATAATTTTCAACCCAGCCCAAGCCCATATGACGTGTAGGGTTTTATGTTTTGCTTCAAGTATAAAAGGAAAAACTCTAGCCACGTTTTAGAGGTTGTTAATATGCTATGTGTGTGAATCTTCTGTGAGATCTAGATGTGTTTACTTTCATATACACTTAGGGTTATCAAGATCAAGATTGATGTTGAGAACTTGGTGATCTCTTCAGTTGCTGCTTCAAGAACTTAAAGATAAACACAAGTAGGAGAACTTGTGGTTGCTGTAAATCAAGGAAAGAAGTAGTCCATGGACTCGGAGCTGTCACGTGGTCGTGGTAGTAAGTTTTTTACACGAGATAGCAATAGGATGTTAGTGGTATAAATCTTATTGTAAAACTTCAATGCTTTCATAGTAGATCTATTTTACCTTGAGGATAGATAAGTTAAATCCTCCTCAACTTTTTTACAAGTTTGGTTTTCCTAGGTTATCATATCGTTGTGTTATTTACTTTTCCGCATTATTTGCATGATATGATTGTTTTGTTTTAACCTAGATTTGAATAATTTATCTAAGTAATCACTTGGTTAAATAACTAGGTTAAACAACTTGTATTTTAAAGGGTCTAAAAACGTACATAAGTATTTTTTTTTGTTGGTAAAATATAAATTATCTTTTAAGTTATTTGCGTTTTGCCTTTTTTTTCTTCATTTTGGAGCATATTATTTGTTTCAAAACTACATATATTTAATTATTTTTATATATGATTTAATTTTATTTCATGTTTCATGCATACAAAGCACACATTCCAATTGTGTTTATAATGATCTCGCGGATCACTGCGAAGAAATTCTTAGAACGTGTAGAGTTAAACGGTAGTGAAGATGTCCTCGTAGCTCTAATACCATTGATAGTCCCAAAGAAGGAAGGTGATCCCTTGAAGGTTGGTGATCACACGTATAGTACAAAGTTTGTAGGTTTATATATATAAAGGTTATAAGAGTATTTGCTCTATTTTCACCAAATAATGCAATTGTACGTGAAACAAACCATTCTTTCCTTGGTTTGATAAAGTACATAAAGGTATTTGAATTATGGTGTGATAACCCTAAGGAAAAAAAGGGTGGAGAAATGTTGGAAACCTAAGAAGATTATTTTTTTTTTCTCCCATAAAATGGTGGGAAGTTAAACTTTATATGAAATAGAAAAAAAGAAATGAGAAGATATTCTAAGAAATTATTCATGGATATTATCATTTGGTTATATTATCTAAAATACTATGTTTGAGTATTCTTCTCTCTCTAAACAGTCAAACAGACCAACGAGAATTACTACCATCTCTAACTATTGTTCTCTTAAAAACTCATCCATTTGGTAACTTCATATTTATATAAATGGGGTCCATAATCGTCCTACATCGTGTATGGGTAAATGTAGGAATTATAAACATCATAATTGGCTTGCTCATCTTCTTGAGCATTTGATGGTGCTTGTGTCTCTGTTTGAGGGACTTGTTGAGCATTATCCGATGGTGCTTGTGTCTCTGCTTGAGGGGCTTGTTGAGCATCTGGTGGTGCTTGTGTCTCTGTTTGACGGGCTTGTTGAGCATTTGATGGTGCTTGTGTCACCGTTTGAGGGGCTTGTTGAAGTGCTTCTTTAGGCTGAGGGGCTTCTTGAAATTCATTCTCTGACTCAGAAGCACTCGGTTGTTTATCTTGAGTATCACCAGATTCACCACCTCCTGTTTTAGACTTTTTTTTACACTTCAATCCTGGAGAGAGAGAGAGAGAGAGAGAGAGAGAGAGAGAGAGAGAGAGAGAGGCACCAAAAGTCACATTTCTATTACACATAATTGAGTTCTTCTATTGATATACTCTTACACACACTTTGACATAACTTACACATTTATCAACGTGTGATTGGATGATATTATTTACATATGGAGATCACCACTGGTATTTGTGAAAATTAATCCAATCTTTACTTGACATGTGTACTAATTGCAACAAAGTGTAAAAATTAATCAAATCTTTACTTTGACACAATTTACATGTTTGTCAACTTGTGATTGGATTACATCACTTTTACACAGACTACTATTAGTATTTGTGAAAATTAATCTAATATTTACTTGACATTTGTACTAATTGTGGCAAAATGTGTGCATGCAAGAGTGCGTGTCTAGACTTTTTGCACATCATTACTATAAAAAGAGAACAATTTAAAATAGGAGTGATGTTAAAACAAGCTACTACAAAATTTATTCTCTTATAAAAATTAAAAAAAAATTTTCTATAATCCTTACAAACTGCTATGTCAAATTTTAAACACAAAACACAAATATAATTTAGAAACTTATTATTATGTTATGGATAAGAAATTATCATTTATTATATCAATTTGTAAATGTTTTATAGCTAGCAAAACTGATAATAAATTTAATATTTTCCTTGAAATAACAGGTGTAAACATAGTAGCAAAAAAAAAGTGTAAACATAAGGTTACTGATCATACCACGTAATATTTTCTTCATTTTTTTTTTTTTTTTTTTTTTTTGCAAATGAAGATTAATTAGCAAAGGCCCTATTTATATAGAGATTTATTTGTATTCATTGTTTCTCAAAACTATACTTGATTTAATTGGAAATGCATCACGTGCATTTCTTAATTTCATATCTTTAAATTCCTGACATGCTTATGAGTAATTGCACAAAATACTGAAGTTACATGCTGAGCCTGAGAGTTTATATTATTGAAATCTACAAGAAAATACTATCACAAACCATGCAGTGAAGTTAAAATTTCCCAGGTGGTGATCACTTGTTGAAAGTTAGCTACTTGCTGTATTTAAATTAAACAGCAAAACCCCATTTCTCTTGGGGGAAGCAAGAGTGCCAAGACTTTAGCATTGCAATTGATTTGAATTGGGATTAAAGAATGAATAAGAAAACAATATGCAGACAAATAATGCTAAATTTTTAATTGCTCGCTTGCTTCTTAATTATTATTCACGCAAAATTTATTCTAAGCTAGCTTCCTTTTACTGCATATACTATATAAGTCTGACTGCAATAGTCACAATATTATTTATTTATTTTAATAATTCAATAGTTTAATGGGAGAAAAATATTTGAAATTTTGAACTTTAAGCGTTTTTAATGGAAACAATAGAAGATGTAACTTGTGCTACAAGTCTTTCAAAGCTATAGTCACTTAAGTAGTTCAATTAAAAAGAGATTAGGATTATTCCCATGTCTTTCCTTTGACTTCAATTTCTTAGGCCCCTTAAATTTGCCATTTCTTGTGGTTCTCGTTTCATGCTAAAAGCTTTTTTTAATTCTGAAACTTGCAGTGTATCACAAGGTTAGTAATGCTAGATCATCACAGTTTGCCAAGGTAGCATGTCTTAAGGACTAATTTAACAACTTCAGCTACTGTAGTTTGCTACGTGGGCTGCCTTCTAGTATGTTCAAGAGTGAGAGCTAATTAGTAAGTATAAAGACGTATCATATTCATATTTCGTGATAGTAATGCAAAAGAAATTAGGTTTTTGTTATTGTCAAACGTTTAACCTTGTTATTGGGCATACTTGATAGTCAAATGACTCGTACTTGTTTTTCTTATGAAGTTGCACATCTAAATGGTGTCGATAACTTGATGTCCATAAAAAGATATTCTCACGTTAACAAATCTTTTCGTTATTTTAATGTTCAATAATGGTAGAAACACGAGATTTAATTTTCACTATTATTATTATTTATTTATTTTATAAACTCATTATTGACATTTTTCTTTATTAACACCAATCATAACATGTCATCTTAAAAGTTATGAAATGAAATGTGAATTTTTTTTTTTTTTTTGGTATCTCTAGACTTTTAATTGTTTAATGTTTGAATAAATAGCAGTTTCAATTAGTTTTATTGGTAAAATATTTTATTCTCAAATAAGAGATTTAGATTTAAGTCTCACTCTCATCTACACCAAAAACCAATTGACGTCTTAAGACTCTTAACTTGATAATAAAGAATAATTATCATAAAGTGTATACTATGAATTTAAACATTATTGTATGCATATATTTGCGAAAAAAAGGTTTGAATCAGTCATTCTCATGGGTTTATTCATATATATATATTTAAAGATTGTGGTGGAGAGGGCCGGGCTTGGTGATTGATGAGCCTCACATGTAATGAAAATTGGGACCTATCACCATTAAACCACAGCCTGATCTCATTCTAGAAGATGAGCATGAGTGACAAAGACAAGGGAAAAAATCGTCTCAATGATATAAATTCTTCTACGATTGATGTAAATATTCTAAGTGGGTTTCAATTAGTTCAATTAATAAAGTTTTTTGTCATTTGTACTAAAAATTAATTGGTATTTTGGTTTGATAATTAAGAACAAATATTATGAAGCAAACGCTATAAATTAAAAATTCTATCATATTTATAAAAATATAAATAAAAAAAACACATAAAAAATCCTATATTCATGCATACTCATTGCTTATATAACATTGTGTAGTACAGTGAAAGATACAAGGGGACGTGTACAAGGACGTTTACCAAAACCCCAACTAACTCAGCCTAGGTGGCGTATGTGCTGCAATCACCATTCTTTGGAGTTACGTGGCCCTTTTTTATCCAATGAATTTTCAATACGTGGTTATGTGCATATAATACATTTTGATTAACCTTCTAACAAGCAAGCTAACCAAAGTTATTTATATATATAGATATATATATATATATATATATATAATCTGTTTCTTAAAAAGTTAAACATAATCTCAGTCCAAAAGGAATAAGACTAAAATTAAACAAGCTTGTCTTCAATCTTCATCCTTGCATGCAAAAAGAATAATCGTTTATATATTTTTAATAAGTATAATATAATTTGAATCTTATAAAGTATTTTATTTAAGTATAATTTTTTTTTTATAGATAAGGATAAGAGATTAATAATTTTTTTAGAAGAAAAAGATTAATCAATTGAACTAAATCACCAAAAAATTATCGTAGTCATAGTATTGGCCGGGCCAATATAAGCTTAAGTGAACCTAACCGTAGTTACAACCTTTTTCTAGAAGTTTAGCTTGTAATGGTTAATGCCAACACTAGCATTTTTGTTGATTTTTTATTTGAGAGAGAAAGCAACTGCTAGCAATTAGAACCAAGTAGTTGATAGTTGATGAGTACCGCATTAGTTACATCTTAATCTTAATTTAAGTTGCACTTTCTTTTTAATTCCCAAATATATAAAGAGCTCCAAATCTTTTTTTCCCCCCCTAAAGTATGATGGGATTTTAAAACATACACGGTATATTCTTAAAAACAATACTATTTATTATCGGATTAAGATATTAATATATTTTATTTTCGGCAAAACTTAGGTAAAATAATTAAGTGCTTTTCTTTAGATTCATTTTTTAAAATTTTGTCATGTGACTTTTATCTTATGAGATAGAAGTTTATTTTTTTATTATTATTAAATAGCTACATGGTTGAATTTTAAGAGGGAAATCTAAGGAACAACATTTAAAGTGTTGTATATCAGTTTTTTTCCTTTTATTTTATTCTTCTAAAAAATATATTTTATATTTTATTTATTTTTAAGGCATCAATGTATTTTTATTTTTTATTTTTTTAATAATCAATGGGATTTGAACTAAAATCTATTATATGAATTTTGAACACATTATATTTTACTAGTTGAATTAATTGAAACCCACTATAAAAATTTAAGGGAAAAGTTAATGAATACCCTAAGAGTATTGATTTAAGAAATAATTTTAGAAAATTTTTATGCAAAAAGAAAAACGTAATTGATTTTTTTGACAATTTTTTTATATTTCCCATAAAAATTGTATAAAAAATTTTCTAAAATTTTATATTTACAAATGCTCTAAGATCACCTGTTAATGGGACCCAAAATTTAATTAAGAGGCCAAGAAATTGGCATAACAGCCTATAGTGGTAAGCCACTTGATTAAAAAAAATTTAGGGTGTAGATCTATATAGGTGACTTGATGGCTATACTTGTTTAGAATGTTTAGATAGGCATGCATTTTGAGTATCGTTAACTTATACCTATGTAACATTTCTCTTTATGTTATAGAAGAAAGAGATTTATGGTAGATGCATCATAGGAAAGGTAGTTGTCTGTACGCTAAGGATTATTTTTATGACTTGGTTGATGATAATATATTGATCATTATTATTGAGTTTGACCTGATTATTTCATTTATTTGGGAGAAAAAAAAAAAGAAGAAAGAAAAAAGAAGAGAGCCCTAATAGGCTTAGATGCAAGTCGTTTTCACATGAAGCAACTAATAATGCCAAAAAACATGTTATTACATCTAATGAACCACCTCATGCATATCTACCTAGTGAAAATTTTCTCTGTACTACCTTGATGTCTCTTGCTATCCCAAAAAATTACTCCTTTTCACACTTATTGCAACTTTGAAAATTGAATTCTCATATTTGAGGAATACAGAACAGAATTGAAATAGCAAGTTGATAAAAGTTGCAGTGCGAGCCAACAATTATCAATCCATTGTTTGACACAACCAACCGCAGCTACATGATTTGGGAAATGACACAGAAATTATGGGTGGAGAGGAGCGTTGAAGACCATTAATTTACATCAAGATTCAAGTGGACACAACAGGGAGACTAAGATTGATATGCCAACTCTCTACATTTCATTTGAAAATGAGAGGATTTTGATCTAAATAAAGAAGGGTTAATATTTTGATAAATTACCGATTATTTTAAAAGTTTAACGCATGACCTTTTATTTTGATATCATGATAAATTACTGATTGTCTCAAAAACATAAACAGTTAAACTATTAAAAAATAATAAATTTAATTATCTAACTATAATTCTAACCCATCTTGATGGAAGTTTCACCCAAAAAAACAAAAATCTTAAATGTTATAGACCCCATCTCACTAAAAAAAATCTCATTAATAATAAATGCACGTCACAAATAATTGTCTTCCTCTCATTATCAAAAAATATAATCTTACTATGCATGTGAGTGTCGTCATATAATTAGATTTTTTGGCAAGTATAAATTAATATTGACCTCATTTAATGATCAACGATTCAATTTCAACCATAATTAAAAAAAGATCTATATATATATATATTTATGATTTATGGCCCATGAAATTAAATTATGTTGCTGTTAAGTGAAATCATAATGACGTAAATAGTAACTATATAGCTTGCTATCATGATACAGACATAACAAGCTAGCTTCTTCGATCCGCGTTTAAAAAAGAAAAGCTGGTTTAAAAGAAAGAGCTAAACCTGGCTGGAGAAGTCCTTTTATGCTGGCAAATTACTCAAGACAGATGGGTTCCAGACCATTTATTATTTGATGTCTTTGAACTCTTGCATATCAATATCTCCTACTATCCCCATCGGTACAGGCGTACAGCACAATGCATATGCAACAAGTTTTGTCAAATAAACATCACCACCAAAAATAAGAAAATAATAATAAATTAAAGAAAACGAAATATAGAATTTATAAACTTCAACATATCATGGTCTTAATTAATTTGAATTCTAGAGACATCAAGATTGTACACAGAATGATGAATTTTGGCCACATGATTGGTCCTATTATTTTCGAGGATACAAGGTTGTGCCGTAAATATTGTTGATGATTATGACTTTGAGTTTTCAGTCCACTATTGTGATTAATTAACCCTTATTCAAAATTTAAGAATACAATAATGGGAATCAACTTAGCATAAATTGTGGGCACTGTGGTCAATTCCTTGAGTTACAAGTTTGTAAAACATGGTATAAGTATAACCCGTGCTCTTAGCTTTGTAGGTCATTGCGTATAGAATAGTAATGCTAAGGACCCAATATTTTTCACAATATTTTTTATTTATTTATAATTTTTGTAATTAAAACAAAGTCACTTTTATATACTTCAGCCTTTCACTAATAACAACAGATTATATCAACAATTACGAAAAAATAATTATGAAAAATGATGTATTTCTACACTAGTGTGGAGAAGAATCGAAGGAGACACGAAGCCACTTTACTACTGTGCTGTTTCTTTGGGCTAAAGAAAACAGCAAGGCAACAGCTCCAAATTAAACCTGCCAAATAAACAAAACCACCAAGAAAAAAACTTCTTCCATAAAGTTTTGTTTTAAATAATTAATGTTTTATATTTTATTTTTGGACCCAAACAAAACCCAAATGCCCAAGTTGGCCAAGATGATATTTTGTAGAATAGTAGTACGATTTAGGGACAAAAGTCATTGTCTAAGAACTATATATTATTATTATTATTTTAGTGCTAATTATAAGCTCAACTTGTACCCCAAGTCCCTCTTCATGTCCATCATATATTCATGTATCTTCTTATATATAAGATAGACTCACACTACATCTATTTCATTCCTGCAAAAACTTTCATAAAATCTCTCTCCCTCTCTCTCACAGACACATAAAAGAACTCTTTGCTTTGCCTTTTGTGGAAAGGGAGGAGAAATGGGTGCTCTGGACTTTCTCTCAGACTATTTCACTATTTCCACCCCAAGGAAGAAACGAAAAGCAATGCAGGTATACATAAATATCCATCCTATCACTCTCTCTATTTCAGTGTGTGTGATATTGGTCTCTTTGTTTGCTAGCTTGTCTATGTCAAATCTGATTAATTGTTCTTTTTTGTTGTTTTTGTTTTTGTTTGTTTATGTTTTTTCTTTTATGTGTGTGTGTGTTGCAGACAGTTGAAATCAAAGTGAAAATGGACTGTGATGGTTGTGAAAGGAGAGTTAAAAATGCTGTTTCCAACATGAAAGGTTCATCTCTCTCTCTCTCTCTCTCTCTCTCTCTCTCCTTTTTTTTTTCATAATAAGGCAACAAGTTCTTAGCTCACGTTGAGGGTATATAAGTTTGTGATGTGTGTTCTGATGGGAAAATGTATAATCCGCTCACAGCCTAGCCTAGCTATTGAGTTTGTGACAATTTTTGGATTTTTTTTTTGCTAATTAAGTACAGTTTTTAGAATAGTTAATACAAGAGGTAGCACCTAAACTTTTTTTGTAAAGGATTTTGAGTCTCTTCTCTTTTTGAATTTTTTTTTTTTTTTTGAGAAACTTTTTGAACTTTCTATAGTAGTATGTTTTGGGCATTCTTGTGTGCCTAGAATCACACAATAGATCATATCATACGCTTGACTTGAGCTGCTTTGGACCTTTTATGGTCTTTCAACAATAGTCAAAATGTCACTGCATATTTCAGCTCCCTCGTGTTGGAAACTGGAAGATGTGGCAGTAACTTTGTTGACTCTTACTGCCATAAAATCTTAACCAAAACGTAAATTTTCTGCAGACTTCAATTTCCACAACATGTTTTGCTATTTCTAATGAAACTTGTGGTTCTCTTTATGTGATAAAAACCGACTTATGTCACACGGCATGGTAGCTGAATCTTGGAAATTGCATCTCCCACTTCACCCCTTTATTAGACTTGAAGTTTTCACTACTCCTGTACTTGCGACTAATTGACACCTCTCCGTAAAGGAAATGCTTAAAAGTTTCGGGGAAAAAGTATATTATAATTATCTTTAAAATAAATAAAACAATAAAACAATAAAAAAAGCTTTCACTACTCATCATGGAAAGCATTTAAAAAGCTCTTGGACTCACGTACTAAACCTTGCTGTCACCGTTATGCATACCTTTCAAGTGTATTAAATGCAATGCAAAATCCCATAAACCAAACAAGCCCTTAAAATAAAGCTGTAACCTGCAAGAATAGTACAGTAGTATTTCTTTTCCAAAATTTTTCCACAAGCAAATCTTATCAATTCATAGGATATCAATTATCAAAAATGAAAAAGAAAAAAATCCCAGGATATCTATACAATCCTTATCAAAGTTTTTAAACTATACTATTCAACGTCACCTTTATAACCTTAAACTTATCTCGTTTAGTTTTTTTTTCCCCTACTGAATTTTTTATTTATTTTATAATTAATAACATTCAAGTGCACTAGTGGATCTTTAACAAATGATCTTATCTTTCATTTAATTATTATAGCTGAGGGTGGTGTTAAAGAAAATAGAAATTTTGATTTGTTATCAATCACCAAAAAAAAAAAAAAAAAATCAAATATTTACTTATATTATTTTGCTAAAGCAGTATGAATCATATGGTTAAAGAAAGTGCTAGTTGAGCAATAGTTTATTGGAAATATGAAATTAATTTTATGTTTTGTTTTGATTTTTCAGGTGCAAAATCTGTGGATGTTAACCGAAAGCAAAGCCGGGTAACCGTAACGGGCTATGTGGAGCCAAACAAGGTCTTAAAAAAGGTGAAGAGCACCGGAAAGAGAGCTGAGTTTTGGCCCTATGTGCCATACAACTTGGTGGCTTACCCTTATGTGGCTCAGGCCTATGACAAGAAGGCACCGGCTGGTTACGTGAAAAATGCAGTCCAAGCACACCCTATCCCAAATGCAACAGATGAGAAGTTAACTACACTCTTTAGTGATGAAAATCCAAATGCATGTTCCATCATGTAAGCAATTTTAATGGAAGAAGGATAGGAGAGAATGAGAATTAGAATCTGTTTTTAGTTGGTACTTTGAGTTTGTATGTAGAGAAGTCTTTTTTTTTTTTTTTTTTTTTTTTTTGTGTTTTCAGCATGTAGATTTTCTTTGAGATTATGTATCACCTTAGTCCTGTTTAATTGCCTAATGAAAAATAGTTTTGTACACACTGCTTGTGTTCTCTTTGGAATGGATGTATTATTTCCTAAGCATCGTTTTAGATTCGATTAGCTTCGGATAGTTGATTTAAAAAAAAAAAAAATACAATAGGATTTGAATTTTATGATATATCTATGATAAGCATGGTTTTAGATAATTAATAAGATTTAAATTTTATGATATAAGCTTCTATGATAATTGTTTTTCAGCATCAAACAAAGATTGTTGTTAAGTTAATTGGAAATTGGCGGGTTGGATTTGTATGCTCACACATTTATGCTTTCTATATGTGATACTTACGAATGCATAATGGGAAATAGAAATAGTTGTCCAATTTTCAAAGACATTAAAGTGGAGCAGCTAGGGAATGTATGCACATTTGTACTTTGTGGCCCATAAAAGGGTGTGGACATAAACACAATTATTAAGCAAAATTCTAATGGGTCAAACAAAATGTAAATAATTAAATAAACACTCTGAATTTCTTTTTCTTATTTGATAATTAGATAGATGGAAATGAGAGAACTCAACTCTAAATATCTTTGTTAAAAATATCTGAAAATGCTAGTTGAATTGTAAGGTTCTTGACAATCTAATACCAAGTTTTTAACAATTCCGGGCATAGTAGTTTAATTAATTATGTGAATAAAATCTTTGGTTATGTGCTTTGATTGGTTATCATTGAATTATGCACCTCAGTTCTTTGATATATACTGTAGTTCTTTTTTCGATTCTCAGTTGTAGTGATTACAGAGTTACCGTCTAAGATTTTAATTATAAAATTAAATTTGCATAAATCTTATTTGTCAAGAATCGCTGGAGATGTAAAGTGATATCTCAAAATTTCTTGGTTATACTTTTATAGGGAATATTTGTTGGATTAAGTAGTCCCATAAAGCTGTATTCTTTTGTTCTCCTTAATATTAGACTTTGATTAGTCCCCTTTAAGCTAAGTCCAGTCTCGGCATCACATACATTCCACGCTTGCAAGGCATATATATAGTGTGTGTTTGGCAAAAATTAAAAAACCAGTTTATTTTACTATTCAGCTTATTTTTAGTACTATTCATGGGTCCTAATGTACTTTTTGGTACTATTCATAGGTCATACTGTACTATTTCAACTAACTTTTACTTTTATCTACAGTATTTTCAGCAAAAAGTTTTCAGTTTCAGCAAAATAAGCGGATGCCAAACAGACCCATAATAGGTGGGAGGAGTGCATGCTTTGGTGGCTGAGACACAAGTATAGCCTTAACATGCCTACATGCATGCTCACACCAAACACAAAACAATTTCATTTTGTGGCCAGGATACAAACTCACAACTGTTGTTACAATTACCTTTGCGAGTGGCTGAGCTTTAAGCATACATTTGGTACGATGTAATAGGCACTAAAATTGAATAACTATTACAAAGAATAGCTATTCTATTAATTTTTTGGTTGTGTTTTCTTTACGGGAAATAGCTATTCCTTATGTAATAGGCACTATAATGAAATAATTATTATAAAAAAAATATTATATTATTATTTGGCTATGTTTTCTTTATTGAGAATTGTTATTCTTATTCCGTAACCTATCATATTACCCTTTATAAAAATATTCCTAAAAACCCCTCATTGTTGTTTGGCTCAAAAGCTCTCTCACTCTCTCCATATTAGTAGAATAGGAAAAGCAACAGACCCATGCATACGTGAAAAAATAAGGTTTTTGGAACCTAATTAATAATTTTGAATTTTATTTAATTAGTCCCAATCTAATCTTTTGAAAATGGGGGGATTTATACTTAGTCACACACACCTACGTTATTCCCTAAAATTACCTTTTTATTAATTGGTTGTATGGTTTGTTGTGTTTATACATAATAAAGTTGTTTGGGTTTGGTTAGTGTGAGTTGTATTAGGCTAGTGAACACAGTACAAACATGACACAAACATAATATGTGTTAAAAATTGACAATGTTTTGATCTTTTATCCTACCTTTAACGATAGCTCTAAGTTATCATTTTAAGGTGTTACAATAATATTGTAAAAAAAAAAGTTCTTACAAAAGTAAAATAAAATTTGAGTTTTTAAATATATATTATGTTGTGTTTGTTTCGACTTAACAATTTTTATAAAATGAATTATTTTTCAAAAAAGTATTGTAAAAAATTATCTCATTTTTTAATGTTTGATAACAACTTGAAAAATTATTTTTCAACTTCCCTTATTTATTCCCTTATTTAATTTAGTGTAAGATAGATTTGTTTTCTATAAAAGGAATGTCAAAAGATAATTTTTTAATGATTATAGATTTGTTTTTTCAAATAAAGGAAGTCAAATGATAATTTACCAATAACTATTTTTTTAATGATACTACCAAACAGGGAAAAACACCCAAAGAAAAACCTGTCCACACACTACCTTGGGTTTCAGCAGAATGACTGATAAAGTCCAGTAAAATGAAATGACAAGAATGCCATTGTTAATAGGACCAAATTACTTTTTTCAGGTGCTTATTGATGGGGGTAACTTCAAGCCCTTTATGGAAAAAAAAGGTATGTTGGATATTGGAAAGTGAGCAGTGGTCAGTGAGTCAAATGTCCGAGTCTTGGTGAGTTTGCCAAACGGGTTTTGTAACTTTGTTTGATTTTCCCAAGTGAATAAAAACAGAAATCCGAAAGTATCTATCTTTTGAGTTCGAGGAAAATTCGGCTAAGTTGCTTTATGTACTTTTCTACTATTTACTATTCCTTATTTAATTAGTTTTTAAACCGCGTAGAGTCTTTTTCAAAGAGAAAATCTATTGTTATGTGCATGCATCGAGGTCACTCTCCACTATGAAATTGTCACTGTTAAGAGCTATCCTATCACTTATCAGCATTATGGAAAATATTTTAAAAAATAAATAAAAAGGTAATCACCTTATCAATTTTTGGTACAATGTACATCATGGTGTGATTAAAGGGTTACTTACTACAAATCCAATATTAAAAAGGCAATAGTCACATGTGCCATCTCCTCATGAATCATAATCACTTGTGTTATTAGCTTCATATGATAATCAATATACATGTGTGCAATAAACATAATTTTTTCTATTAAAAATGGTGAATAATAAGTATAAATCTCAAACTCAACTTTGAAAAAATACTATAGTTTTTTCTTTTCTTATACTATAAAATTAGAATTTCTGGCCGTCTCTAATTTTCTATATTTATCAATAGGAGAATTTATCTATTAAGTTAATTAGAACTCATAAAATGAATACTTAAAAGCCAACATTTTTTTATATTATTACAATCCCTAACATAATGCAAAAGGATTGACAAGGAAATATAAAAATTTAAATATTGCCACTTAAAATTACCATCTTAAACT
Source organism: Notholithocarpus densiflorus (assembly GCA_030021035.2). NCBI lineage: Eukaryota > Viridiplantae > Streptophyta > Magnoliopsida > Fagales > Fagaceae > Notholithocarpus > Notholithocarpus densiflorus. The sequence continues at coordinate 1,540,400 of JARYZH020000092.1, read as the reverse complement.
TCAAATCGCATCAAAGAGTTTAAGAAATTTATTCTTGTTTATTTGAATTTCTTTTATTTTTTTATACATTTTAAGTAAGGGGGATCTGAATTATGTACTTTCCAAAACGTCATTTAACCTATAAAAAAAAATCATTATCCATAATGGAATTATGGAAACATTTATAACATACACTCTTACATATTTGGTGCCTTTAATAAATGCGTGTTCCTTAGATGGGAAGAAGAGTACAGAAGTTAAGAGCATAATTTTATTTGCAAAAGAAGAAGGAAAAAGCTGTGAGGGAAAGCATATCATTTCATGTCATCAATGAAGTTAAAGGATGGAAAATGTTGGAGAGTGATTGATTGGGCACGTGATAAGGGACATGCAGGGTCCACTTTTTACCTACAAATACAAATACAATATATACAACACACACACACTACGCTCTTCACACACGGATCTGCACTATAAGTCTATATGCAATATGCATGAAAAGCAGAGCACCGTTTGTGCAGCACCACCTAATCTCCACCATACGTTACGCGTTTGTTGATTGATACTATTGTTGCCTTCTTGCCCATATAAAGCTACACACCGATAAAGCCATGAAAAAGCAATACTAATAATTAATATGGGCTTTCATTTATAATATCATTATTTTTCTACTTGCTTTTAGTGCTTTCTGCAACTTTTTCTGTCACATTTCAACTTGATCTATATAACACGGCACTTATCCAAAGATTTTCTTTTTGGAATTTCCTGGCTAAGATTTTTCACAACTTTTTTCATGACCCTTATCCATTAATAAAATCTATTAGTGTCAGTGATGAATTACAACCTTGACAAATTATATATAATAAAAGAAAAAAGGAAATTAGTTGTTTCTTGAACATTGTTATCTGGTTTAATTGGATTTATCATATGCATGTTTAGAAAGTTCCCAATTGAAGAAAATACTTAAAGAAAAAAGCAGTAATAATATATCACAAAGAGAAATTAATAGTCTCTAGCATGTACATTTTATTGATCTCTCATTTTCATTTTCACTAGCACTCTCCTCCAAATATTGATAACTTGGATATACATCTTAATTGATTAATTCGTTTCTTAAAAAAAAAAAAAAATTTCTTTTGCTTCTCGTTTGGTATGTTATCAATTTGTTACTTACCGTCTTGAGTAAGGAATGAAAATCAGATGGGTTAAAGAGATATCTCAATTTAGAGTAATTTAATATTATATAAATTGATATAAAGATAAGAAATGTAAAAAGGTTGAATAGATACATAAATCTATCTAATTATCAAAAAAAAGAATAGATTCATATAACCAAAAAAAATGTCAATAACTCACTTCTATATCTTTGAATATTATTACTTCTATTGGGAAAATATATGATACAAGTCATTGTCATAAATAAATGCATATATCTAAAATGACGACAAGTATACTACAAATTAATGACAGAGGAAAGCGGTGGTGTTAGAGTCAAAAAGAAAGGCCAAAGATATATGCGTACGTTATTGTTTCAGTTGGTTAACTTATAGCTTGGCTTACCCGCCTTAATTGGAGTAGTTTGTTGTCTACATCAAACGCTGTGTATCAAGCATTATCACTCGGTTTTTAGTCCCTTTCCAGGTACAATATTGTCGACCAAAGCAGCTGAAAAGATAAACTAATTAAGAAGATTATTACCAAAGTTAATTAAGATTATCAAATTAGGTTATAAAGAATGCAAAACTGGTACGTAACACCAATGTGACAGTCTTATCTTTGATCTTCAAATCATAAAGAGAAAAGTGCATTAATGCTTTCCTTTGCATGGCTGTTGGAACAACAACTCCATGGATTAGGTATGTTTAGTTGTTTACCTATTTTTATTTCATTAAGTTTAGAGACATGCATAAAAAATTTCATGGATTCTTTACAATCATTGAAATGATATTAGTGTTAGTTTAACGAAAATAGTATCGAGTATGTGAAAATAATATTGTTCCAATCACAGTTTTTGTCTTTAACAATATTATATTCAAGTTATAAAGCACTGAGAGAGTTTGTTTTCTTCTCTAATTGTTAAGCATAGTTTTTATTTTATTTGTTTAGTCAAGTTTTATCATATATAGTTAAGCAGCACGCTTGTGCACATGACATTCAAATGGGTTCTCTATTAGCCACAAGTATATATAAGCTAATTTGTTCTAGTGGAGGATTATATGTTACATGTCCCATGTGCCAATGAGTTTGAACAATGTGACATTAAGGGGCCGTTTGGTAACGTTATTCTAGTAACGTTGTTTGTATTTTTTATAAATACGTGTGGGTGAAAAAATGTGTAGAAATACATACAATGTTGTTTAAAAATTAAAAACATGTGTTTAAACTCCTATACTAAACAACCCCTAATTTACGCATCTTTTCTAAGATACAAGAAATTCAATTTCTTTAAACTAGATCAAATTATTAAATTATTTATTCCATGATGATAACAGACTCAAAGTACTGAATCTCAACACTTGTCAGCAAAATCAATCTCTTGCTACATTAAAGAAGGGTATACATATATACACATATATATAAACAAAAAAAAAAAGGGCAGAGACTGAGAGACACCTAGGATTTTGTTTTATTAATGACTCTGTCTGATTGATACCGGTGGATACGTATCTAGCTTATATTAGTCGCTAACTCGTGCGATGCACGGAAAAGTTATTAACTTTGAAAAAAAAATCCAATAATAAGTAAATAGACATTTTGCTAATTAGTATTTTTTTTTTAAATGAAGAAATATTTAACTTCCATACTTTTCCATAGTTTAGAAGTGTTGTCTAACATTAAACGTTATTAAGTTGCAAGTGCATAGTTACCGAAATCTACAAAGCAATTTACAATTCTTAAATTAATAAAGCAAAACTCCCAATAGTTATATATACATACACACTCAAAAATACTATAAACTGCAATTATATAAACAAAAACCATGATATGAGGAAGACACACCAAGTTTCAAATTTGAGTAGCAATATGACTTTCTCTTAGTAATAACAATATAGACAATTCAAAACATGGAACAATATCAAAATTATAATACTTAATTCCATTATCTTTTATGTTGAATCCAAACAAATAATTAATTGAAATTAATCCAAACAAATAATTAATCAACAAAAAATCATAGCTTTTAATAAGAAAACAAAAAATCACATGAACCTAAATAAAAAACATTTAAGGTGAATAATTAAGATCAACCAACTGAGACGCAAATACCAAAAACTCCAAAACTTAAAACTTCAAAATTTATAGAATCCCCAAATTCTACTTCAAAACCAAACCAAATTCAACAAATTTATATATAATATATCAAATAAAAATTTATCGTTCCCTAGGCTAGAAGACATAGGTTGCAGCTTTGATTTTTTCCAAAAAAAAATAGAAATGTTTTATCTGCCATGTACAATATAAAAAATATATATATATATATAAATATGAAAAACTTGAAAAACTGTAAAGCTTAAAAAATTTGTGGTGAAGTTTTATAGATTTAATAAAAAGTAAATGTCTTTGGTTTTAATTATACTGCAAATGATATTTTGAAAAAAAAAAAGTTCCATACTTTTGCCTCTTGAGCATCTTAATTACTTGTTGACCAAAGGCACTTGCAATATCAAGTTCTGTAATCCATATGGGCAATCCTGTGGAAGCAAGAATATCAATAGAAGATCTCACGTAAGCAAGGTCTAGAGCAATGCTGATTTCGGTTTTATATACATATATATATATATATATATATATATTTATATATAGATTATCAACATTTAAGTTTAAGTTTAAGTTGGATTTGTTAGAGAGATAAAGTTTCACTCCTTGCTAAATTAGAATTAAACAAAAAAAAAATTGTTTTAAAAAAATGATAATAATGAGTTTGAGTTTAAGTTGGACTTGTTAGAGAGATAGAGTTTCACTTCTTGTTAAGTTTGGACTAAACAAAAATAATTTTATTTAAATAAAATGATAATTTTATTTAAATATTGTGCTAACGTGAAAAATTGTAAGAGTTTCAAATACTTAGTTTATTAATATATATATATATATATATATTTATATAGATTATACGGTAACGTGTGTAGAGGTGATGACGTACTAATCTCAAAATTGTGACCATAAATCTAAATCACACAGGTAGAGACTTCAGGCTAGAGACACTAGGATTTTGTCTTATTATTGAGACTCTCTTTCATTTGGTACTAGTGTATACACATATCTTGCTTACATGATAACATAAGCTAGATATTAAACCAACGGGGGTTGGTCCAAGTGGTAAGCAGCTTGGTATCGCTTAAGCAAGTTTGAGGGGCTCTCGGGTTCGAGCGCTTGTGTATGCAGAAAATCCCCGTTGGGAGACTCACCCACCAGGCCAGGTGTGCTACCCGGGTCGACCAACAGATTAGTCGGGGCGAAGCCCTGGATACTGTGGTAGGCAACCAAAAAAAAAAAAAAAAAAAAAAAGCTAGATATTAAACTCAGAATTGTGGCCATGTACTCAGTTTAGGATCTCTCTGTTTGGATTTAAACTCCGGATTGTGAGTCTGTGACCATGGATCTCTGCTTGGATTGGTCCGGCAGAGGAAATACCAAATTCCCAATCTCATCCACCTAATACATGAACACCTAAACATGTGGTGATTCTTTTTTTCTTTTTTTACACGTGAGTGAGAGAGATTCGAACTTGAACATTTCAGTTTAAAATACCAGAAAATGTTAGATAATTAATAACACATAGTAGTTCAAAACAACTCTCGAATTGCAGTCAACATAAATAAAGAGCAATAATGCAATTATGTGACAAACCCTAGTAATATGCCACCAAAATTCAATATAAACAGAATTTTATGCTAAACAAATGCAACAAACTAGATACTCATAAATTTTTTTTTTATAAACAACAATTTTTAAAACAAAAGAATCAAAAACAACAAATTTTTTTTTTTAAAAGTGTCTTCTTATATAAATACTAAAGACATTTAGGCCGATACGACACCAATATCATTTAAATTGATTTTCTTGTTGTAGGTGTCCATTGCTTATAGATCAATAATACACTTAACTACATCATCACATGGTGTTGAGTATTATTACTTGAAAAAAAAAATGATAAGATCACACACTGTACTTGTGCTGCTTATATTTGGTAGGCGCACAAATGTCAGGGAACATGCTAAATAGGGGGCCAGCTTGCTGAGCAATGTGTCCTTAGCTAGAATATGAGTTGTGGCTATCTGTGTGTGTCGTCATCTCTAAAATTGGTTGCATTCGGTTTCTCTTTTTTCTCCATGCTGTTTAGGACCATGTGACATGCTGCTTCTTTTTTTGACATTATTAAACCACTCTCAATATATATGCCACTAACTAAAATGGCTTTTCAACCACTTTTTGTATAACAAACTTGATCAGACTTTGCAACAACTAAAATGTTCTTCATTTACAATCTACCCATACATATATAGTTGAACTTGGCAGTTGGCAGACTCCCTACATAATGGTGTCCAAAGATCCAAAGAACCCGATTCACCCGAGCCAACTGACTAGACCCGACTTGATTCGTGACCTATTTGATTTCAGGGGTCGACGATAGATGTTTCCCTTCAAAACCTAACCCGACTGTGAAAATCCATCTTCGCCCAAAACTTCGCCCAAATTGGTGGAGATCTCGTGATCTCCAACTAGATCTATTGTCATCTCATTTATCACCATTTCAATCCGATTCAACCAAAATTGATCTGCCACCATGTTCAACTGGCTTAATCCTATTTGTTTCCTCTCTTTAATCAACAACATCTTATATTCTACCACTCAATGGAATTGGGTTGGGTTCAAATTGAATCCAAACCCGGCCCGACCCATGGACACTTCTATTATATACGTTGTCAAGAAAATCAACTAATAATACTAGTTGATTAACCTAAAAACTAATTTTGATATCTTAAACTCAAGGGAATGTTAAGGCCAACAATATGCATGTTAATGCTTCAACTAAAACTAATAATATTTCAATATGGACTAAATTTAGTGCAATGAAAAGGACAATGCCATGAGCAGGACTGTTAGAAATGTTTAACTTACCATTTTATCTCTTTCCATTTCAACGATAGTATTAGAGTAATGATTAAATGATTAAATTTATTATTTCTAATTGTTTTATAATCATTTGAGACAATTAGTAATTTTTCATGATATTAGAACAAATCAACTTGAATTTGAACTATTAAGAGGGAATCTGAAAATTTCTTAGCGGTTTCAAAATCAATAATTTATTAGATAGGTTGAATCCTTAATTTCCTCAAATTTGTGGGTATTTGGTCGTTTACGTGTTAATTACTGTTAGAACCCAAAGAATGCTCCAATAAATTCAAAGATTGAAAGTTTTCAAACATGACTAAAACCTAATATTTTTATACTGTGGCCTTGAAACATTTATTAGCATTCCCTTCCACCTTTTGACTACAAGATTGAAGTTGACAAAATGGATTCCTACTAGGAATAAAGCAAGAGGAAAAAGAGCTTGCAAAAGCGTTGCCTTTATTAAATTTTCGTCGGCTACACAATTCTTTGTAATATTCTAGTCGGCCCAATTACAGGTTTTAATCCGAAGAACAGGAAATCACTAACTTCTTTCTTTCCTCACATGAAAAAGAAAACGAATCAATGCTGATTTTATATGAGTCCAATTGCCATACTTTTTTTTATTAATTATTGAAAAAAAAATTATTTCTTTTATCTGCCATATGAACAACTTTTTAAATATTCATTTTTCTTTAAGTTATGGATATACTTTGACCTTACTTTTTTATCTTCAATAAACCAAAAAAAAATCTCAAATTGAACAAGAGAAAGTTATATTGTTTACATCTGTAAGAGAAGGGAGCACAATTTCTCCATACTTTGAAAGTACTTACGAATTTTTCCGATGAGAGTATTTCCGTGTAAAAGACTCACTCCTATATTGAAATATATTAATTAGCTTATACAATTTTAGGTTCAAGTATAAGTTTAGCAACACCACATTTTTTCCAACTGGAAATGTTGTGATATCTATCCACACAAATAAAAAGCAATACTGCTCTTCTTCTCAACCCTTTGTTTTGTTGTATTAGGCCTGCCAATTTTGATTTACTTAATGGCAAGCCATGGCCCATGAGGTAGGGTTTACTGCTAGCCTAAGATAGATCGGAGGATCACTAGAAAATGAGCCTATTGATCTTTCAGAATACTACAAAGCCCAAAAGAAACCACACAATGTTGACATTCTAGATTTAGGCCCAACCTCCCTTGCAATCCAATGATTGTTTGTCTAACATATATTTTAATCCTAACATTGTTGAAGCTTCACAACTTGCAATTAATCCCCCGGAAATTTTTGAATTTCTATTGTTTTGATCTCTCAAATTTTAAAATTTATAATTAAGATTGTTATTTTGATCCCTCAAGTTTATATTTATTTTAGTACGTGATTATTGAAACTTGATAGGAGGGTCAAATTAACAGTAATTTAAAATTGAAGGGATTAACTGTAAGTTTTGAAACTTCCAATTCCAAAATAACAATAATAAATTTAGAGGGAGTATTAGCAATTGGTGATCATAAGCAAACAAGCTGAGAAAGATTGTTGCTATGTCCAGGCTGAAAAGTTTTACTAATGAATTAAAGACCATAGAAACATCTCCTCCATTGACAAACTAAGGTTTAGGGTGTGCTTGTCCATCTATATAATATGAAATTAAAGTGTGGAAAAATAAGTTATTAGTTCAAATCAGAATTCAGAACATACAACACATGACAATCCATATGATATATAGATGCAGGCTTGCAGCCCATAAAATTGAATAGGAGCTCCATTCTCTGGGCTTCAATATCACACCAATGGATTTATGAAACAATCAAGGAATAGAGAACAAGATACTTGTGAGTTTTTTTTACTTGAGAACAATCATGGTATATGAAAAAATAAACCCCCTATGATCATCTAAACTTCCCAAGGCTCCCCATATCAAAATCATCATTGAATAAAGTGAGTGGCAAAACTACACATCACTCAGACCTTCCAAATCTTTAGAACTTTCTCAAAGTCCAGAATATGATACTTACTGTATGGAACAATGCAGCAACAAACTAATGTAAAAAAACCCTCAACAATCTTCTCCCTATGTGAAACCCACACCAGCCATTTACCAAATAATTCGTTTGGATGAACTTATTTTCACCTCAAAAGAGAATTCAGCTTTTTAAAAGCATCACATTTTTAAGGTATGGCTGTACTTTATCACAATAACAAAATAGACTCGTCCATCAAGTGAATCCTGCTAATCATACCAGTAGTTCCTTTTCTAATAAGTATATCAGCAGATAACTGGATTCCTAATTTGAGAACAAACCCAGATTCCACAAACATGGGGATCTTATGCATCTCAAACTACTATAGCTCATTCTGAGACAAATTATAAAGAGATGAGTTGGAGACATGAACAAAATGTGTTGTAAACTGAGAAGCCACCATACCTGTCTCATTGCCAATTTCCTAGACGCAAAAAAATTGGAGGAGAAAAATATGAGGAATTGCATGGTTGAATTTGCAATGAAGGTATATGCTACAGTTTAGGTGAGCTACTCAAACTATGAGATGGAAAAATAGGCTTGCAGCCTTGCACTAACCCATATAAATAGGAGGGAGAAAATGAAAGTTAACAACAACAAATCCTTAGTCCCAAATTTCTGGGTTTGGCTAAAGGAAAGTTAAGATTTAGAAAAATGATAACAAACAAAGCTAAAGAGGCATGTTTAGTTAAAAAAGAATAAGCAGGCATGGTGTGATATGTGCAATACAGAGGGTGCAGAATCATTTGCATACTGCAAGAGAAGCATCCTCTAAATGTAATTACAGAACAACAATGATATTTACTGTCGAGATATATGTTACACTGATGAAAATTCCATCATAGGGAGTTTGCTTCCAAGGATCAAACCAATTTCATCTGCTCAACCATGTTCATCCTTTACTCCAATGTGAAAATCAGCACTCAACAAAAGCTTGAAACACATAATAATCTAGCAATGACATGATATACAAAAGCTGACAAGCTGTGTTTAGGTATGAGAATTTAAATAACAATTTCAAGTATAAATTGCTTCATATGCATTGCAAAAAATACATGATGGTTTTGATTACAAGAGAAAAAACAGAGGTTTTACTTATTTAACAGAGAGAGATGTTTTGCTTCAATAAATTACATATTTCAAAATCTGACAAAACATCCTACAGTTTGTCATTTCACGTTAACATATGAATATAGCTTACATATATCCATATAATTCATCAGAAGATCAAATTTGTACCATACAAACTTAATTCAAGCCATTTGAACTAAAAGAAATCCAAATCTTCTCTTCAACTTGCATTTAAATGAAACAACAAAGATTTTTGTAAATTTTTTTTTATTTATCCCAAAAAAATCGTAACTTGATATTCGTATCTGTAACTTAAACTATGGACAGAGAATAAAACATACTCATTTGGTAATCAAGGTAACATTTTTTTACACTCTTTTAACATTGTTTTATTACACTTACATGATTGAACCAATTAATCACTGACCACAAGATGCTAAAACTGCACACAACAACAAAATGTTACTATAATTGATACAAAAATGTACAAATTTGATTTTTTCAACTCAATGTGTGCCAAACTGAAGAGAAACAAACCCACATGGATTTTTCTCTCCTTTGACAGCACCTACACAAAAAGTATTAGAATAGAAAAAGAAGGCTCCATTAATAGGACCAACACATTTGTTCCAACTACACTCATGGTAACTAAGCAGTCCATACATGTATTACCTTCAACAGTCATGGACATCTCAGAATGACTACAATAGAGGTTCAATGGGGCTTGAAGAATCTTGAATAAGAGCACCACAACAAATGTGTTGAAATAACAGTATAAACTACAGTTCCTAAATCACATTGCTTCCCAAGCAACAACCAGAAGCCTAAAAGTTTTTCAAGACTGCAAAGTTAAATATTGAAGCAGCCTCATAAGACATGCAAAATCCATAATCACAAAGGTTTGGGGTTGGACCTACAACTTCCTCAAGCATTAAACTTAAACAGAAGGTTAATTTCAACTAGTTTCAATTTCAAGAACACCAGAAATTGTTGGCTACTTACCCATGAGAAGCAGTCATTGTGAAAATCTTTCATTGCTGAGCATTCTCTTGGTATTCAATTGACAATAGTAAATACTCGATGGCCTGACACTCAACATTATAACCAGTACTAAGTTAATCAGATGGTAGGAATCTCACTAACAGAGTATGTCCCAGGGCAAGGTTCCATACTGTTATAAGCAAACCTATGCTCATCAAGGAAACAGAAAAATACAAATAACAAATCCTACAGAAAAATTATTCTTCATGACAGTATACATAATGTATAACCAACATATCCCATAGACTCATTCCCGCTACCTTCCCTACTCGTCTCCCCCTATCTCCCTCCATCCAAACATAGGTTACAGTTACTTAGAATGTGTTAGATATAGCAAGATAAAAGGAATACCACTTTCCTCAGGTGACAGAGGCCACTGCTCTGTGCAACAGTCACCCCCCCCCCCCCCCCAAAAAAAAAAAAAACAAAAAAAGAGATCCCAAAAGCAGCCAATTCAAGTGTTTATTCATAACACTTGAGATGTAACCTTCCCCTTCATAAGTTGGAAGCATAATAAAAAGGACAGATATTTTCTAAAAGAGTTCTCAGAAAAGTAACACCTATAATTCAATGTACAAATAAGTTGAGCACCATCACACCCATGACCCAACCATTACATATACATGTTCTTCTCTTCTTTTCCTTGTTTTTTGTTTGAGCATATAAAGATCAAACAAGAATTATCAGTGTAACATAGTTCATGTCCTTCATAAAATCAAGTAATCAACACAACCAGTTTTCAAAGGCGAAATGTCTTCATTGATTCCAAGTTCAATTAGTAAACAACACACACCTATTCCGAACACAAACATGCTGCCAACTCTACCAAGTTCAAATACATATCGAAGGCACCATGCAGACTACATGTAACCCTGCAAAGTCACAAACAAGAGCAAGAATTATGCAATTCAATAATAACTATACAATTTTTTTTTTCGATTTTTTGAAGGTTGCATCAGTCCATTCCATCAATTGAAAACTGCATTCATAAAAGCATAAAAGCTGAAACATCCAATAGACAATGAAGAAGCTTTCATTTCCAAAAAAGGGCATTACAGCCTCAACATTCAAAAGGCTGCTCATTCAGCTGCCAACAAAGATAACAAATTTCCTATTCATTCCTTGCTAATTATTTATCTGAGAACGAAAACAAAACTTGAGGAGATCCTCCCCCACAGATTCTACTATATCAATGATCCTAAAATAAAATAAAATAAAATAAAAACCCTTCCTCCCTATTACATTAATCATCAAAATTTAACCTTTCCCCCCTATTTTTGCCTCAAAAGCCATAAATTTATTGTTAGATAAATCATCATGATGATAAAAATGAATTAAGACTTATTCTCCACCGTGACACCAAGCTCTCCAGCTACAATCACAGTGGTTGCCAAGCCAAGAAACATCCCATGCTCCACAACACCAGGAATCCTCAAAATCTTATCGCTTGCAGTATTCAAATCCCCAATATCCTTCTTGAAAAACAATTCAACAATGTGATTCCCATTGTCTGTAACAAAGGGCACCTTCCCATCCAAATCCAAAGTTCTACGCTTTGCAACACAACCAGAGTCCTCAAACAAAGCCTGAAGACTTTTAGCAACGGCCAGATCACCATATGGCACAACCTCAACAGGCATAGCTAGACCACTCCCACCCAAATGCTCAACCATCTTTGACTCATCAACAATCACAACGAATTTCTTACTCGAGCTCTCCACCATTTTCTCTCTCAAAAGCGACCCACCTCGGCCTTTAACAAGGTTAAGAAAAGGGTCAACCTCGTCAGCACCGTCGATTGACAAATCGACTACTGGGTGAGAATTGAGATCAGAGAGAGGGATTCCAAGAGAGACAGCCTGGTCATAAGTTTTTTTCGATGTGGGTATGCCTACAATGTTGTGAAGCTTACCTTGGTTCAAAAGCTCAGCGATTCTATCCACAGCGTGTTTGGCTGTGGAGCCAGTACCAAGGCCAATAACCATGTTGGATTCAACATACTCCACAGCTTTATAGGCTGCGATTTTCTTGAGCTCGTCTTGGGTGAGAACCACTGGGGACATAGATGAAGAAAGAGGAGGAGGAGAAGGAGAAGCTTGAGAAGCAGAGGAAGAAGAAGAAGGGACTATAATTTTGGCTTCCATGTGTGATTTCTCCGAGACAATGAACTGGGGATAAGAAATTGCCATTTACGGTTGAATATAAAGGAAACCCAGAAAGGAAAAAACAAAAAAGTTTTGATTTTTACAATAAAGTTTTGATCTTTTTTTGAGAATACCCAGAAAGAAGAGAAAATTTAAATCTGGGGTTGGGATAAGAAGCTATTCAAGTCCAAACAAAGGCTTCAGTTTTGGTATTTGTATGTGGATTTTTGAAAAGGAAAAAAACAGAGAAAGATGAAGAGGAAGATTGATTGATGAAAAGGGTTATCTTGGAATGTGTGGTGGTGAGAGAAAGAGAGAGAGAGAGAGAGAGAGGTAGGGTTAAGTGTAGTAAGGAAGAGGAGGCGCAAAGGCAAGCACACGCTAGAGAAGGGTTTGTGTTGGTTTGCTTTTATAAGGAAGAAAGAAAGATTTTTGGCGTGAGAAAAATAAGGGAAAAGTTCCATATATATTGTGTGTTTGAAGGGAGAGGAAGTAAATGCTTTTACTCCTCTCCCTTCACATTACAAGGAAATCTGAGAAAGAAAATATATTGGATTTGTGGCGTATTTCACGCGGTGGGGAAAAAAATTTTGGATTGCGTTTTGGGAAATACAGAAATAGTGAAATAAGGATTCCTCCAATGGAATAGTGTTTTGAGGGTTTACTTTTTCTTTATTTTATATTTTGTCTTTGGGGGTAACAAGCATGTTTGACTAATTTTGAGGAGTGTTATTGTTTTTTTCATAGAATATATAATCATTTTATTATTACTATATTATATGATAGAGAAAAATTAACAATCTTATAATTTGCTGCAGTAGAAGAAGTGGTATCATTTGTGTGTTTGGCAACATTTATTTTTGTCAATTTATTTTTGTTACTATTTATGGGCTACACTGCATTTTTTTATATTATTCATAAGTTTCATTGTACTATTTCAATTAATTTTTATCTTTATTTATAATTTTTTTAATAAAATTTTTTAATTTTAATAAAATAAACGGATCTCAAACAGACCCTATATGTTATTTTTTTAGAAGAAAAAAAAAAACTTAATACATGTTTAATTATGTCATTTGCTTCCCTTTACACTACTTTCAAAGGTAATGGAAGGTGGGATTGTCGACATCAAAAAAATATTTTGGGGATTGTCAATGATGGTTGAGATATTTGCAATCCAATTAATATGGGATAATAATATATCATATAATAGTTGGATTATGAAGTAAAATTTCGTTAAGATTAATTAAAACAACCCCCCACCCTCCTGTTCATGAGTTTTTTATGATCTAAACATGTCATGACGTGCAAGGAAGGAAACTACAAATGATACATGTTTACACAATTCTTCACTATTTTATTTTTTAGAATTTAAATTACATTTGACATAACTTTGCGTTAACATTACTCCCACTTATTAGTATCTTTTATATATTCTTTTTTTGAGAAGAATATCTTTTATATATTCTATAAAATAAAATAAAAGGCATTTTTATATTGAATTAATAATTTCATAATGTCATATATTGTTGAATTACAAGTTGTTTTAATTTTATTTATTATAGACTCATATTTTGTTATGATTTTTTAGTAAACAAATGACAAAACTTGAAATTTTAACAATTTAAAAAAAAACAAAAAACAAAAACTTACAAAGCGTTCATATTTGTCCACACAATTGCATCAAAGTTATCATTGTATTAGAATAAATACAACTAAATGAAAAGAGTTATTTTCAGATTTTACTTAAAGGATATTCTCTTTCTCTTTTCGATCAGTACATTGTTTTCGTTTAAATTAACTTAAAAAGCTCAAAGATAAAATCCAGAAAGGAACTAATGATAAGATGAGCTTATCTTGATTATCAACAAAAAGAGAGAGAGAGATTATCTTAACCTTTCCTGAAAATGACTATTTATTTTTTATTTTTTTTCAGGTACATCTTAAAATGAAATACCCCATTATATATACACAAAAAAAAAAAATTTATTTTGGATGGTCTTTTCATGGGGTGACCTTTTTATTTGTTTTCCCTTGTTCGTGATGATGGTCTTTTCATTTGCATGAGCTCTCCACTAATCAAAGATTATTTTGGACATGAAAATTAATCACAGATGGCTCAGTTTATAGTTTACATAAAGCACATTTCATTGACATTGGTTGGAGTACCAGACTCCACAGGTTCAGGAGCCAATATTTGGAAATGTAACATGCTATACACATTATAACAGCACAAATGCACATATTATTTATTAATTTATTTTAAAAAAAGAAACTAACAAATGTGGTTTGTAAGATCAACAAACACGCTATTGTCTATTGGCATGATAATAACATCACTTATTTATTGATTTTATATCAACATCACTTAATGTTGACAAAATGGATACCATCGTATTCGTATCTTGCTTTTCCCTGTAATCTAGGGATTACTAAGGAAATGGACAATTTGAGCGGCCACAAAAACCATTTTAAATTTCAATGCATTATTGATCAATGATTTCGGCAATAATAAATGGCAACAAGATTAAATGAAAGGGTTTAGTTAATGTATGCCTTAATCACCAATTTTAGAAATTTTTTTATAAAAAATTGAAAAAAAATATCAAAACAAATTAGTTACTTATTTATTTTTCTATAAACTATTTCTTAAAATGGTTTATTAATATATACCTAAGAGCATTTATATCAGTCTCATTAATTTAATAATTCAACAAAAATTTATCTAAACTCAACCGAAACAAACGTGCATTAGTCTCACTAAATTAACTAAAGTTTTTAAAGAGGATAATCTCATCGCTATATGTAGTGAGCCTTTATTTTCACTACATTAAATTTCAATATTGATAAAGTATTGAGATTGATGTATGTGTATGAAAATAATAGATAGTTAAACTAGCAAAAGTATAGTTTTTTGGATTAGTTTAACTAAATATTTGAGGAAAATAATGTGAATGTTATAAGAGAGTACATTAGTAAAACCCTAAATGAAATTATTATCATGTTAATCTGATATCTGTGTCGATCAAGTTTGCAGGTAATGATATGAAACAATCAAATCATGTGGAAAAAGTAGAATATAAAAATGTGGCAGTGTGATCTATCTATGTGCCACGGAAATGGGAGAATAATTGTTGGTACGTAGGACAAAAGAACTTAAGAGAGAAGCTTCTTCTAAAAGTGGATACTTTAATTTCCGTTCTTTAATTTGTGTGATTGATTATCTTGTCCCCTCCAATCAACCATTAACATGTATTTTTAATAATGCACGATTGTTTGTCTAAAGAAAGATATGTCAAGGGAATTACTTTCTTTTTCTTATTTATTATCCTTGATACTTAAATTTGGCTATGCGATGCCAAACCCAAAGTCAAGGGAAAATGACTGCCACTTTGGGTTTGGCTGTTAATGAGCAACTAATTTTACGGATTAACTAAAAAATTATAAAAAAAAACATTGATGTTATAAATTTTATGATAAAGTACAATTTTTATAGAAGAGACCAGATATTTCAAATTTTATTGTATCTATAAAAGAAAAAGTTTATAGATTTAGGAGAATCATTTCATTACTTTGGCAATGTTTGAGCTTAAAACGTGTTACAGGCTCACAGATTATTGTAGAATTGATCAATCCGACAATATAATGGTGTTAAACTATATGATCTAGGAAATCATGTTTCGTAGCAATAAAATTATGAAAATAAATTTCAAATATTGACGTATCATTGACTAAGTTAGCATATATATAGTTTGAAATTATCCAAACTTTTCTTTCACAACCAAGATCCAACATTTTGCGTCAAAGATTTATTTTCTTCTCATATTCGAAGATCTATCAATCAATGAATTATAAAATGACAAGTGAGTAATAATTAATGTAATAACACTCTCTCATACCTCAAAAAAAGTGAGATTCAGTCTTAGGGTGCGTTTGTTTTGGGTGAAAATAGTTTCCGAAAATGCTTTTCTTTAAATGTGGGTGTTTGGTTGCGCATGGAAAATACATTTTCCGGAAATCATTTTCAGTTTTAGGCTGTTTTGGGTGAAAATAATTTTCATTTTTATTTTACCTTCAAATATCATTTTCCGGAAAACAGAGAGAGAGAGAGAGAGAGCTCGTGCGCAGAGAGAGAGCTTCAGACGCGCAAAGAGAGAGAGAGAAAGAGCAAGACCGATCCACCAGAAGCACTGGCGAGTCGCACCTAGCACCGGCGAGATCGCACCCATTGTCGCCGCTGGAAGCTCATCGGCGCCGCCATTTAGATCGTCACCACCCAAGACCGATCCACCCAAAACCGATCTCGTCCTCGACCCACCCAAGACCAAGCTCGTTCATCGAGCAATGCCCAAAGCACCGGCGAGTCGTCCCCTCCAGCTTCATCCTCCCTTCCATTCCCAAAACCCAGAAACCCAGAAAACCCATTCCTCAAACCCACTCCGATGAACCCATTCCGCAAACCCATTTCTCAAACCCCACTGGCCGCCGATGATCTCTCTCTCTCTCTCTCTCACTTAAGTCCCTCTCTCACGCTTCGTTGCTTTTCTGATTTTTTTTGTTTTGATTTTTGTGTCTTTGATTGTTTATATATTTTGATTCTCTGTAGTAATATATGTTTGGATCCTAAGAAAATGTGAGAAACATGATAAAAATGGGTTTTTTAGAGCATTTTCAGCAACACAACCAAACACTAGAAAATATTTTCCAAAGCATTTTTTAGAATGCAACCAAACACTTGAAAATATTTTCCTTTCCCGAAAATAGCATTTCTGAAAAATATTTATTTTCTGGAAAATATTTTACATGAACCAAACACAGCCTTAGTTTTCTTTCAACTCACATTTACCAGTCAAATCAAACATTTGGATGAGTCTTTTGAACTAATGGTACATAGCTCTAATAAGGGAAAGGTTTGGAGTTGGTGTGAGTTTCAGTCATGTAAGATTACTCAAAAAATAGTAATGCATATTCAAAGATAGACTTCATGTAATTTTCAGGTTTGCCAAATTCACTACAATACGCCATGGGGATTGGTGTCATTGCTTGGAGTAGGCAATGGATTTTACATTTTAGTCAATGCCTAATTCTCTTTTAAAGTTGATAATAGTAACTTTGGCTGGGTCTTTCTGAATTATTGCTTTTCATCTCTATCTGGTTAGGTGTGATTATGTGAGTTTTATATTGTTTTAACCACCGACAAATGTGGAAACTTATTATATTTTGTCACCACTAGGACCATCCACAAAGGACAATCAAGTAATAAACTTCTTAAAATTATTGGTCCGAGAAAGGATAGAATAAGGGTTTTTTTTTTTAATTATAAATTTTTAGTAAACAATACAATAGTCAATTCATACGTGCCGTAAATATCAATACTATGTTCATGTCTAAGTCAACATAATGGAACATCAACGGGCACAGGGTGTGACTTTTTTAATCCAAAACTATTGAAACTTTTTTTTTTCGAGGGTGTTATGACTTATGATAGAATATATTAGGTGATAGAAGACTATATATATTCCATTTAATTAAAGATCAAATCAAGACATTGACTCCAAAAATATAATTCACTACTCCCATGACTGTTTAAGAACCAGCTTTTAATTACGAAGTTTCGGTTTCTGCTAAGTATAAGAATGGCATAAATGAATGTAATTTATAGATGATACCCAAGCAAAACTTACTTAGCCAAAAACTGGAAAAGAAAAGTTCTCAGCGAGGCGGGTTGGTTTTCCTTCTCCTCTCTCTGTAGCATAGTTCTCCCTTCTCTGTGAGAAGGACGTACTGTTCCCTCTAGTAATCAATATTACTAGGAGGGCTCTGTTTTGTCTGGTGCATAGTGTGAAGGGTAGTGTGGTGACCATCATTGGTGTGGCATGGAAGATTTGGCATTGCGGTGGAAGAAGCTATCCTTGTCCGAAGTGGAGGGAAAGAGATGTGACTTATCAAAGGATAAAAAGCCATTGGAGCATGTGCTTGCTGCGAAGTTTTTCACACGGAGATCAATTAACGTAGAGGCCGTGGCAAGGACGTTTAGACCAATCTGGCGTACAAAGCGTAATTTTGAGGTTAGCCTGGTGGGTGATAATATTCTCCTGATAGCGTTTGAGTTGGAGACTGATATGGAGAAGGTCCTTCAAGGGGAACCATGGGTTTTTGATAGACACTTGGTAGTTTTGCAAAGGTTTGATGGGTCTGTGCCGGTCCAAGAACTCAGTTTTGACAAAACGAACTTCTGGGTTCAGATTCATAATCTGCCATACTCCTTAATGACGGTGGAAGCTGCGGTCAGCCTTGGGGGGACTTTGGGTATCGTTGCGAAACCGAAGGACGTTGCAGAGATGAAAGGTGGTAACTTCATGCGGGTTCGTGTAGCAGTGGACGTTACGAAACCATTGTGCAGGGGTAGAATGATCACATGGGATCATGGAAGAGAAGGGTGGGTGTCGTTTATGTACGAACGGCTGCCAAATATTTGCTACTGGTGCGGTCACCTCTCGCACGACGATAAAGAGTGTGACGTGTGGCTCAGTAGCAAAGGTGAACTTACAGAAGTGGATCAACAGTATGGTCCATGGCTTAGAGCTCCTCAGTTTAATCCGGCGAGGAAAACGATAGTCGAAGTGCAAGGTTTTGAAAGCCTGGGTTCTCACCGAAATCAACCACAGGGTACAGCGGTCTGTCGTCCGGGCCAACAATCGGTCACCTTAGATGTCGCAGATGTGGCTGGGGCTGTTCATTCAAGTGCCGCCGAAAAGCTTCATACTATTTCTGAAAAGCCGAAGATGATGGAGGAGGTGAGCAACGGCGGCGATCAGATGGAAGATGGACATGTGCCTGGACCTGACACAGCTGGCGCACTAAACCAAATCCCGGATTTTGAGGCGATGATAAGGGACATTGATGATGCAATCAATACGGAGCCGGTTTTTTTGAATTCAAAAGCTGGTAATTCAGAGTCATCGTTGGCTATGATTGGTAAGGATATTAATTTCGGGAGTAACGGAAGCATAACTAAAGATCTGGGATCTCCCATACAGATCTTGAAAAAGGAGGAAGATGAGTTGACTACCCGAAGTTCTCGAATGTCCCCCACGGAAGTTAAGTTTGAAATGGGCCGGGCTGATATTACTGTGGAAGGAAAAGCAAATAAAAATGGGCCTAAAAGAAGTACGGGGAAAGGTAAAAATAATGATAAACATCAACATGGGCCAGCTATAGGTAATGGAGAAAATAAAGGGGAGAATAAGGGAAGCCCGAAAATTGGAAGTTGGACTAGGCTTCATGTGGGTCCAAAAGTTCAGGATAGGATGGAGGTAATAGAGGTGGAAGGTGGCCCAAAGAGAAAATGTGATGGTCTCACCTCTGAGAATACGTGCATGGGAAAGAAGCAGAGGTTGGACGTGGAAACTAAAAACTTAAGTATTCTTTTGGCAACACACTTGGGATCGGCGGAGGCTGCTGAGCAGCTCCGCCGGGACCAATGAGTCTTATAAGCTGGAACTGCCGGGGGCTTGGGAACCTCCGGTCAGTAAAAGCCTTGGAAAAGGTGATTAATAAAGAAGATCCCATTATCGTCTTCCTCATGGAGACGAAGTCGAACAGAGAGTGGATGAGCAATATTAAGGATAAATGTAATATGAAGCATGGCCTGATAGTACCAAGTGAAGGGAAGAGTGGTGGCTTAGCGTTGCTTTGGAAGGAAGGGGTAAAAGTGGAGGTCCAGACGTACTCGCAATCTCATGTTGATGCTTTAGTGGATGGTGGAGCTGGGATAGGGTGGTGGCATCTCACGGGGTTTTATGGCAACCCAGATACAGCAAAACGACCTGAGTCTTGGGCAAAACTTAAACATCTGAAAGGAACCTCTACCCTTCCATGGCTCACAATTGGTGATTTTAACGAAATAACAGGCGCCTCGGAGAAAGAGGGGGGTAGCGATAGACCAAGGCAACAGATGAAGAATTTTATTGAAGCCATTAACTACTGTGGTCTACGGGATTTGGGTTTCATTGGCCCAAAATTTACGTGGATATACCAACGTGCAGATGGGATGCAGATTCGGGAGCGGTTGGATAGAGCAATGGCAACTCCGGGGTGGATTAATATTTTCCCTGATGCCAAACTTTTTCATCTTACATCCTCGGTTTCGGACCACTCGCCCCTGGCTCTTCGAATGGTGCAGAAGCTGAGGAATAAGAGGGCCCGGAAAATTTTCAGATTTGAAGCAATGTGGTTGAGAGACCAAAGGTGTGAGGAGGTGGTACAGAATGCATGGGAGGAAGGAAAGTTGACGAGCTCAGGGAGTATGCTAGGGAGTTGCTTAGGAAAGTGTCGGTCCAGATTGGAAGCATGGAATAAGATGGAGTTTGGGCATGTTGGAAGGAGGGTAGCTGAGGTGCAAAAACGGCTTGAATGGATTGAACTCCAACCTTCATCTCCTGAGATCAACCAAGAGCTAAAAAGAACTCGTGTCGAACTAAATTGCTGGTTGGAAAAAGAGGCTGACATGTGGCGGCAACGGTCAAGGCTTAACTGGCTCCAATCAGGGGATAGAAACACAGGCTTTTTTCATGCTAAAGCCTCTGCCCGGCATAAGAAGAATTCCATAGAGGGTATCATGGATGCAAATGAGGTGTGGCATGAAGATGATGGTAAGGTGGAGGAAGTGGTAGTGGAATATTATAAGGACTTGTTCACTACGAGTCAACCAACAGAGTTCTCAGAGATGATCCAAACAGTCCAGCCAAAGGTGACTACTTCCATGAACCAGTTACTTACCAGAGATTTCAATGCAGCAGAGGTCAAGGTGGCTTTAAAGCAAATGTATCCATTGAAGGCGCCAGGTCCGGATGGCATGCCTCCTTTATTCTTCCAGCACTTTTGGTCGACATGCGGTGAGGTGGTCACAGCAACGGTATTGGATTTCCTTAACCATGGTATTTGTCCTCCTGATTTTAATAAAACTCACATCGTTTTAATCCCTAAAGTTAAGAGTCCAAAGAAGGTTACTGATTATAGGCCTATTAGTTTGTGCAATGTTGTGTATAAGATTGCTTCAAAAACCATTGCAAATAGGCTAAAGAAAATCCTACCCTCCATTATTAGTGATACCCAAAGTGCCTTTGTGCATGGTAGGTTAATTACTGATAATGTACTTGTAGCTTTTGAGACTATGCACCATATTAGTCAGAAAAAAGTGGGTAAGGTTGGGGAGATGGCTCTGAAGCTCGATATGAGTAAGGCCTATGATAGGGTGGAATGGGTGTGTTTAGACAAAATAATGGAAAAATTGGGCTTTGATATAAAGTGGAGGAATCTTATTATGCAATGTGTCACTACTGTCACATACTCTATAAAGATTAATGGGAGTCCTAGAGGTAATATCATCCCATCCAGGGGAATCCGTCAAGGAGACCCTCTATCGCCTTATCTGTTTATTTTATGTGCAGAGGGACTCTCATCAATGATAAAAGCTGCCGTGGCAAATGGGGAGATGGAGGGAATTGCGGTTTGTCGTGGTGGCCCAAAATTATCACACCTCTTCTTTGCAGATGACAGCTTGATTTTTTGCAAGGCCTCTCTGGCAGATTGTGATGTTCTCCAAAGAATCTTAAAAGTTTATGAGAAAGCTTCAGGCCAACAGTTAAACCGGGCCAAGACATCATTATTTTTCAGTAGCAACACACCAAATGTGACCCAAGAGGAGATAAAGCAAAGATTTGGAGCCCAAGTCATAAAGCAACACGAGAAATATTTGGGATTGCCTTCGTTGGTAGGGAGGAAAAAAAGAAACACTTTCAATGAGATTAAGGAGAAGCTTAGTAAAAAGTTGTCGGGTTGGAAGGAAAAGATGTTGTCTAAGGCGGGCAAGGAGGTGCTTATCAAGGCGGTGGCTCAAGCTATACCTACATACACCATGAGTTGCTTCAAATTGCCGGACACACTATGTGATGAATTGACAAGCATGATAAGGAATTTTTGGTGGGGGCAAAAGGAAGAAAACAAGAAGATAGCATGGCTAAGTTGGGAGAAAATGTGTGAGCCAAAAAGTAATGGAGGGATGGGCTTCAGGCAACTTAAACAATTTAATTTGGCTCTCCTAGCTAAGCAGGGTTGGAGGCTGCAAACAAAACAAGATTCTCTGGTCTACAGGGTTCTCAAGGCGAAATATTTTCCGAGGTGTGAGTTTGTTGAGGCATCCCTTGGCAACAACCCATCTTTTTCTTGGCGTAGTATCATGTCGGCCCAAAATTTGGTTAGGGAAGGTATACGGTGGAGAGTTGGTAATGGTACCAATATCCGTATTTGGAGTGATAAATGGCTACCCTCATCATCCACATACAGAGTTGCCTCACCTAGGCAATTTTTGCACCAAGATACAAGGGTAAGTGAACTGATTGATCATGCTACAGCAAGCTGGAAGATTGACGTCCTTGATGCCTTGTTTTTACCTCATGAAGCCGATGTTATAAAAGGAATCCCGCTTAGCTCTCGTCTTCCTGCAGATAAGTTGATATGGGCAGAGGAAACTAATGGAAAGTTTAGTGTAAAGAGTGCTTATAGGGTGGCAATGCGGCTATCCAAATATGCCGACCAAGGAACAAGTTCAGATAGGAGTCACCTACGTCTGTTTTGGAAGAGAATATGGGATCTACCATTGCCACACAAAGTCCGTCAGTTTGCATGGCGGGCATGCAGAGATATTCTTCCTACGAAGGTCAATCTCATGCGCCGTAATGTGGTAAAAGATCAGTTTTGTAATGAGTGCAAGATGGAGGTTGAGACGACTGGTCATTTATTTTGGACGTGCCCAAGAGCCCGAGAGGTATGGTCTTGTTCGAAAATAGTGATGAAGCCGTGCCATGAAGGAGTGCTTTCATTCCAGGACATGTTGTGGGACATGGTAGTTGGGGAACACTTTGATGAGGACGTGACAGCAAAGGTTGTATGCATAGCATGGGCAATGTGGCATAACAGGAATGAAGTCCAAAATGGTGGGAAAAGAAGGAATGGCAAGGAGCTAGTGAGTTGGGCTTCTCAATATATGGAGGAGTACATGGCAGCCAATGAGTGCATGGGGACCACAACAACACGGGATGAGGTCAGAGCTACATGGGTTCCACCACCAGTACACGGCTTCAAAGTGAATGTTGACGGGGCGGTTTTCAAGGGTCAAAAAACAGCGGGTGTTGGCGTGATTATCCGAGATGACAAGGGTCGGCTTGAGGCTGCACTGAGCAAGAAGATAAAAGCTCCATTGGGTGCTGTTGAGGCAGAGGCTATGGCCTATGAAGTTGGGCTAATGTTTGCAAAGGACATAGGAATTCAAGAATTTATTGTTGAAGGCGACTCACTTGTTATCCACCAGGCCTTATGCGAAGCATCTACTCCGCCTTCCTCGGTTGCTGCAGTAGTACAAGGGATACAGGACCTATGTAAGGAATTCCGTGGGGTTGAGTTTTCTCATGTTAGGAGACAGGGTAATAAACCTGCCCACCTACTAGCTAAACATGCTTTTAGTGTTGCTGAATTCACTGCTTGGATTGAAGAGAATCCTTGCTTTCTAGAGCAAGCTCTTATCCATGATGTAACAAGTTTATTATCCTCTTAATATAATTTTCAGTCTTCCTATCAAAAAAAAAAAAAAAAAACTATATTGGTGATTACATAGGAATAAGAATAATTATTACAAGGAATACAAGATGTTGTAATGTAATACTTATTACTATTCATTTGTTTGGTGACAACACAAGAATAGAACCTTCAAGATAATAGAATGTTTAAATCAAATTATCTAAATTGTAACATTAGAATAAAACTTAAGATATATTTTAGGAAATATCTTGTATAATTATATTTCCTAAAAAATAATATTTTTTAAATTTGAAAGAAAGATTATTTATTATTTATTACTTTTAATTTTCATAATTATTATGTATATATGGAAAGTTTGTTTATTTAGAAATATATTTATTTTAGAAATTAATACGCCTACTAATGAATAGCTATTACAAAACCGATTGGTGTCTTAATTTGATGATAAAGAGTTATTATCAGGAGCGGGCGCCATAAGTTTGAAACTCTAAAAAAAAAAAAAAATTATTCATAAGGAATGACTAATCATTGTAATAAAAATATAACCAAACTAGTAAATATCTAAACCAAATTAAATAACTATTACATTACAGTGCTTATTACGGTATACTAAACATACCCTTAAATTAACTTAAACTTACATTAACTAGTTATTAAGGAGGTTCTTGTGGATTATATAGTTAACTCAACTGGTAAAGTCTCTGATGGTTGAATAAGAGATCTAGGGTTCAATCCCTACCTACACCAAAAACTGATTGGTGTCTTGGTTTAATGATAAAGAGCTATCATCAGGAGCGGACGTCATAAGTTGAAACTCTCTGCAAAAAAAAAAAAAGAATAAAGAAGGAAGTTCTTAATTTTAATTCAAGTTTTTAAATGGTGCAGGCACCACATTATAATTTTAAATTCTTTGAAAATATGGTTTCTCCAAAAAAAAAAAAAAATCTTTGCAAATATGGAGTTAATCTAATTTGAAAATTTACATATTTTTGAAATTTCTTGAAATTTTCAAATTTAAGATTATCTTCGGACAAATTTTCATGTTATATACTTTGACAATATGTCTTATTGTGTTCCTCAACAAATTGTCATTGAAACGAAAACCATATTACATTACAGTGCTTATTACGGTATACTGAACATACCCTTAAATTAACTTAAACTTACATTAACTAGTTATTAAGGAGGTTCTTGTGGATTATATAGTTAACTCAACTAGTAAAGTCTCTGATGGTTGAATAAGAGATCTAGGGTTCAATCCCTACCTACACCAAAAACCGATTGGTGTCTTGGTTTAATGATAAAGAGCTATCATCAGGAGCGGATGTCATAAGTTGAAACTCTCTGCAAAAAAAAAAAAAAGAATAAAGAAGGAAGTTCTTAATTTTAATTCAAGTTTTTAAATGGTGCAGGCACCACATTATAATTTTAAATTCTTTGAAAATATGGTTTCTCCAAAAAAAAAAAAAAATCTTTGCAAATATGGAGTTAATCTAATTTGAAAATTTACATATTTTTGAAATTTCTTGAAATTTTCAAATTTAAGATTATCTTCGGACAAATTTTCATGTTATATACTTTGACAATATGTCTTATTGTGTTCCTCAACAAATTGTCATTGAAACGAAAACCATATTAGGTTGAAACACCTTCCAATTAAAATTGTCACACACACTCTCTCTCTCTCTCTCTATATATATACATATTTATATATATATATATATATATTTTAAATTTTACTTGTTACGGTCTGTTATTGGGACAGATTTCTATACTGTTTTGAGAATCCTAAACTAGTAGTATAAGCATTCACATCAGTCTCCTCAAATATTTAGCTAAATTAATCCAAAAAACTATACTTTTGCTAGTTTAGCTATATATTATTTTCATACACATATATCTTTTTTTTTTTTTTTTTTTGAGAAGCATACACATATATCAGCCTCAATACTTTATCAACATTGAAATTTAATGTAGAGAAGATAGAAACTCACTGCATATAGCGATGGGACTATTTTCTTTACAAACTTTAGTTAATTTAGTGAGGCTGATGCACACTTGTTTTGGTTGAGTTTAGATAAATTTTTGCTAAAATATTAAATTGGTGAGACAAATGTGAATGCTCTAACATCCTAACTTCAAATCTTTTTCATCTTCACAAAAGGTATCAAAGTTTTGATATTGAATAAATGAAGTTATATTTTTGAAACCCTCCTCATTAATTGTGTTGATTCTAATTCAAATTTGTTTATTTTATTCTTGCTAAGAATCACAAAAAAAAAGTTAGTGATTTTACAATTAATATAAGAGTTAATTTCAATTTCTCTATTTGGTATCACAACAAATTTTCAATTTTTACGCCATTAGGTCCAAATTCCCTTTTTAATTCTGGCTTTGAAGGATTCAAAAGTTGATGACATATTACTTGTAGGCTAGCAACTAGCAATGCAAAATGGTTATGGGAACCCTTAACTGAAGCCTTTCCACTCATAATAGATTAAGGATCTTATTTCACTTCATTTGATTGGATAGGAACTCAAGGAAAAATGCATTAATCTAAAATGAGATGACAACTCGTGCGTTTTTGCTGCTAATTGTTGGAGGAATTGGCTTCAACAGTAGTCGCTTGTTCTCGTGTCAATGCATGTGCTATAATGTGTATGCAATCGCAGGCTCCACGTAAGCAATAAGAGATGAGTCCAGAACCACATTGAACTTTTTTGCAATCAGCATCGCTGGAGCACCGATCTCCCTTTCCCGTTGCTGCAGCAAAGTTTTCAGACCCGAAACGTTCATTGAACCGTAAAAGGGAGAAGTTCAAGGTTTTTGAGGTCGAACCGAGGTCGAACCGGGGTCAAACCGTAATGACGTCATAATTAATTTAATAATTAATTAAAGCTTAAATATAGATATTAAATTTATAAAAACTAGCAAAACATTAAAATTTATGATTAATTTTTGAAGTAAAGTTGAATAACTTTGAAGGATTTTAATTATAATTTTTTTTATTCCTTGTAAGAGATGGATAATTTAATTAAGTAGAATAAAATTGTGTTAAGTTGTTTTTTTTTTTTTTTTTTTTTTTTTTAAAAAATTGCTAAGGGGTTGGACCGCACGGTTCTCACCGGTTCGCGCGGTCCAACCCCGGTTTTAAGGGTTCACGAAATTAACAAAAAATCCGGTTCTTTATGCTTAAAAAATCGGTTTTCATCCCGGTTTCCGGTTTTTATGGTTCAACCTCCCGGTCCGGTTCTGAGAACTATGTGCTGCAGCACTTGCCATCATTGACAATGATAAACCTGACATTTGTATGTTATTAGCCACTATCATCATGTAAACAACCAAAACCAAAACCAAAACCAAAACTTGTGTGTGTGTGTCTGTGAAAAAGAGAGAGAGAGAGACTAACATGCTGCAAAAGCCAATAAGACTAGCAAGTAAGCCATTTTGAAAGTAGTCTTCCCCATTACTTTTTGATTGTTCTAGCTTCCGAATTTGTTATTGTAAAAGGAATAAAAGGACTCTTTCTTTTCTATTTACTTTACCAACCAACTAGAAATCTTTGAGTATCACTTTTTTAATGATAGACTCTTTGAGTACCACTTTAAATAAGAATTGTATATTTTTACGTTACAATATGTGGATTGTCATTGATGACAACTGAGTGACTTCAGCTTTCTTCTTCTTTTATAATTTTTTTTTAATATAAAAACTGTCATTTCATTTATGGTCTGTTTAGTTAGAGAGATATGGAAAAGTGGGAAGAAAGAAAATGAGAAAGATATAGAAAATTAGGAGAATATAAGAAATTGAATTTTCTTTTATATATGTTTAGTTGGAAGGATAGAAAAGTGGAAGGATAAAAAACTTTTTTATTTGGTTTAGAAGAAAATGAGAGAATAAAAAATAGAGTTTATATAAATTTACCATCA
This sequence comes from Notholithocarpus densiflorus, assembly GCA_030021035.2. Classification (NCBI taxonomy): domain Eukaryota; kingdom Viridiplantae; phylum Streptophyta; class Magnoliopsida; order Fagales; family Fagaceae; genus Notholithocarpus; species Notholithocarpus densiflorus. The sequence goes on along the minus strand of JARYZH020000092.1, from coordinate 1,512,487 downwards.
TATCCCAATTAGGTAAAACAAAAAAAAATACATTATATTTTTATTTAAAAATTATGTACGAATGATTACTTCATTTAAAAAAAAGGATAAGTTCAAGAACCCAATACTTTTTCCTCAAAAAAGAGGATCATGAAAGAAAAGAAAAGAAAAAAAAATGGAAGAAAGGATAAGCACGAAAGAAAAAAAAAAAAAAACTGAAGAAAAGATAAGCACAAAACAAAAGGACAAAAAATCAAAATTGAATGACGATGATACACAAAATTGTCAGTGAGCTAATAGTCCACATGCGCACCAATCGGGGTACCTGAAGAACAAAAAGAATAAAGAACCTACAGAGAACACCGATGGGGTGTCGGCCAAAGACCCTCTGAAGGTTAAATCAGCGATCAAAGAATCTCCAATAACTCTAAAGTGTAAGAGCTTAGAAAATTGCATGTACCTTGGAGAAGAGGAGACTTGTTGCTTATATAATGGTGTAGAGCTGACCGAAATCTCATGAACGCAGGATCTTTCGTTTTAGGGAAGATATGGAGTTAATGTTCCGAGATCTTAGGATTTCTCTTCCTATATTTGGAGGATACGAATATGTAGAAGGATCTTTTGACGTGGTGTGCAAGTTCTTTCCATATATGGGTGCACGAGTGGAGAATACGCAAATGGTGTGAGACTAAGTGTAATTCATTGTTTGTATTAGGTAGCCTGACGAGTACCTTCCTACCCGACAGTGAATGTGAGTGGAGAGCATGATTGACGTTGCGTCGTAATCCACCCGAAGGAGACCTAATACCCAAAGGGTAAAAGAAGATCGTCGGGTATCCCAAACCCAAAGGGTAAAATGGGATCGAAAGAGACTTTAAACCTGAAGGGTCTGAGGAGCTCGAAAGGCATCCCCAACCCGATGGGCAAAAAGAGTTAGAAATCCTATTAACCAAAATATTCCTTATCAAATGATAACATAGAAGAAGACAAATAAACAAAAAGCTCTGTTTGTTTCAGCATTAACGTTTTCTTGAAAATGGTTCATTTTTCAAAGAGCATTTTCTGAAAAGCTATCTTATTTTTCGGTATTTGATAATGACATTGAAAATGAGCTTGAGAATTTTTTCTGGTGTTTGGAATGCATAAATTTTTTATAACATTTCTTGTATAATTTAAAACATGTATAACATGTGTATTATGTAAACCAACTAATGTAAATAGATGTTGGGCTAGGCAATTTCGTCCAAAACATAGCCTTTGGTTTTCACTTAAGTTTTCTCCCCGATTTGGGGATGCTGAATTTTGGTGGGTCAGAGAGAATATTACCATGGCCCACTATTTTATTCCCTCATTTCCACTCTCAACCAAACAAAAATTTTCTCAATTTTCTCTCTTCATTTTCTATCCCTCCAATTTTCACCCCGAACAAACAGATCCCTATGCTAAATTCAAACAAAAGAAGTACAACAATTGCCCCTACAAGCTTCCAAACCAGGAGGCAAATTGCAATTACTACAAGAGAAACATACTTTAAGGGTCCGTTTGGATACATTTTATTTTGCTGAAAACTGAAAACAATAAAAAAATAATAAAAAAGTTACTATTCATTTGTCTAATTGCACTGTTCATGTCCCATGAACAGTGCAACAAGCGCTGGTTTTTAAAAAAAAAAAAAAAAAAGAAGCTAAAAACGCAAAGCGCTGAACGCGTTTCAGCTATCCAAACCGCACCTAAGAAAAGGCGAAACTACGTTATTGGTCTTTAAAGTATACCCTGTGAACGCAATTAGTCCTTAAGTTTCAAGTGTGAAATATTAGTCCCTTATGTTTAAAAAATGAGTACTGTTATTCCTTTTATTAAATGCAGTTAATGTTTTGTCTATGGGACTAACGGAATAATGATGTGACATTTTTTAACTAAAGTGGCATTTTTAATAAAATATTACAAAAATGAATTTACAAGTCAAGATCAAATTGACCGAGTTCCCAGATCAAGTCTTTTAACAAGGATATCATTAACATTTGATTTTGGAAGGCAGTACTACGGCGGTGGCGACAGAGATGAAGGCAGTGCTGTGGCAGTGACAAAATAACCACAAAGGTTGGAGAGCAAGTGGACATTCTGGTTTGATAACCAGTCGAAACCCAAGCAAGGTGTTGCGTGGGGCGCCTCTCCCCAAGATATACACTTTCCACACAGTCGAAGATTTCTAGTGATACCTTTTCAACTTTCCTAAACTATTCACTTTTTTCTGTCTAATTTTTTTTTTCATGATCTGGGTTCCTCTTCATCTTTCCCCTCTTTCATTTTTATTTTTGTTTGGATAAGAAGTGCAAATATAGCTTGCTGTTAAAGGAGGATTTTATTTGTTAGATCTAGATAGGTTGTGTATTAATTCATTTTTCCTCGTATTGATCAATATTTATATTGGGTCTGCTAGCGTTCAAGTTTGATTAAATATGTGAACTCTTTGTGCAGATTGTATGATCAGATATTCTAGCCCATTCTACCAATAAAAAGATATTCAAGCCCAGCAAGTTGCTGGCAAATGCTGATTTTCACTTTTCAAAGCTGGAATTGAACCCAAATGGGTTGATCCCGAGTGTGCTGCCGGAGGAAAGTGGTCCATCACGAACAACAGAAAGGCCAGCCTTAATACCATGTGGCTTGAAATTGCAAAAATCTCACTTGAACAGAATATTTTAATAAAATCGGGATAGCATTAAGATTTGATTTTGGAATTAGGTGGGTTTGTTCTTGACGTGTAAATTCATTTTTTAATATTTTAATAATAAAAAATGTCATATCAGTCAATAAGATATTCCGTCATTGTTTCGTTAGCCACATAAGCAATAATATTAACAACAGTTAACAGAAGGACTAACCGTGCTCATTTGATAAACATAAAGGACAAATAGTGCTCACTTGAATCTTGAAAGACTAATTGTGCTCATGGTGTAAACTTTAGGGATCAATAATGTAGTTTCACCTTAGGAAAAATAGCAAGTTTAGCAGTTAAATGAGCTTCTGAGTTTACAAATCTTCTAACCCAACAAAACTCCAAACAAAGACATTTTTTTTCCCTTTGAAAACTCTTTCTTTCAAAATTCAATTGATGACGATTGTTATATAGATTTCAAAAACAAATAAGAGTTTTCCATGTAAAAAGAAAGTTAAATAAAATAAATTGTGACAACTATATCATAGATGTCAAATTATGATAGTTGTACTACAAATGTCAGATGATGATAGTGTTGTCTATATAAGTATATATATGGATAGGTTGTAATAATGATGTTTGAGTTTGGAGAGTATTGTTTCATAAAGTGAAAATTCAAGCTCTGGAATTTTCTAAGTGAAATTCGAATTAAAGGATTTTCGATCGGTCGAAGCTTTTGCTCGATCGATCGAAATAATGAAGAAAATAATCCTGGAGTCACTGGATGATTCGATCGCTATTCGATTCCTGTTCGATCGATCAAAAAGAGCATTCAATTGATTGAAAGGAACTCTCGACCGATCGAAACTCATAAAACTAAGTTTTCTGCATAATCTTCTGGTAACTATTCTAAATATTTGAAGAGGTTTCAAACCTTGTGAATGGTTTTATGAAACATTTTGACTCTCCATACGTGCATTTTGATGAAATATAACCCCCTATGGGTATAAATAGAGGCTTATGTTCATAATTACTATTTGTAGAACTCAACAAAATAGTAAGTCAGAGAGAAACACAAGAAATTCTATGGTTATTCTCCATAATTGCTATCTGTAAAACCCAACAACTTGGTTGTATCCTGGGGACAAGTTTGCAATAACCCTTTAGTAACAAAAGTGTGGAGGCAAATATTATCTAAGGATAACAATTTTGTGCCTCTAAGTTATCTATGGGGATGACTCCTCTCCCGTTTTAGGTGCGGTTTGGATCCACGTCCACGGCTACGTTTTACACTGTAGCACGTTTTCAGTTTTTTTTTTTTCCTGGACGCGCGTCTGGCACTGTTCACTGTCCATGAACAGTAATTTTAAGCTTATGAACAGTAAAAAACAGAGTAAACAATAACTTTTTACCCATTAAAAAATTATTTTGCTACAGTGTTTTCAGTTTTCAGTTTTTAGTTTTCAGTTTCAGCAAAAATAAGTTGTATCCAAATGGACCCTTAGTGTCTCATGTTTTCTCCTGTTTTTAAACAGATAAATGACACGTGGCATCTACAAAATCTAATGGTAAGATATAAGGCCACATCACAGCATCATTATTTCTATTTTACCAACACTCTTCAGCAATAAATCTACTGTTCACACCCCACTGCACTTGGCAGTGGATGATAAGGACTCGTCAGAAATCATGCCGGAAATATCACCGAATCTGAGAATCCATAAGCATAAATAGAGCCTCAAGAGAGGATGAGAACCCATAAGCACAAACAAAGAAAAAATTATATTGATTCTAAAAATAAAGAAACAAAAGGGAGAAAATCCATTTCATTTCAATTCAAACCAGACCCATGACAAAAATCCACTGTAGAAATGGCAAGAGAGAGCTCAGTATCAAACTACCAAGTCTAAAATCAACCAAATCCCAACAAAAAAGATGAACAAACCAACAAGTGCAGATCCGAACCAATTAAACACACACAACCACAACTAGCAATTAGCATTTAGCAGTTAGTTCACACATACAAATACACAAGAAGCCTTTGTTGTTCTTCCGCAATTTCTCAGCCCATTCTTTCCCCCTCTCTTGCAGCTCTGTTTGTGATAGTTTCTCAGATTCGGTGTAGTGGGTTACTGCTGAAGAGTGGGGTAAAAGAGAAATAAATGATAATTTGATGTGGCCTTGTTTTTACCATTAGATTTTATAGACGCCACGTATTGTTCATCTGTTTAAAAACAGGAGAAAACACGAGACACTAAACTGGGTTTTATTAAAAAATAACTATAAAACTTAAACTATATTATTAGTTAGGCAACGTTTCAAACAAATTTGGTTTCTAATAAATCGAGTCCAGAGGACTCAATTTTGCTATGAGGAAATCGAGTGTGAGACACTCGATTTCCAAGTGAGTATGGAAATCGAGTTTCAGACGCTCGATTTCTAAGTACAAATTCAATAGGCAAAATCGAGTGCAGAGAACTCGAATTGTTAGAAACCAAATATGTTTGAAACGTTGCCTAACTAATAATATAGTTTGAGTTTTATAGTTATTTTTTAATAAAATCCCACTAAACTGGAGAGGAGCTGGACCCGTTATCTATTTCTATTTGTCTTTTGTGTTATCTTTGTTTTTCCTTTATTATTTTGTGTATTATCCACAACAACAGATAGGTGCGAAACCATACTTAGGCCTCACATTTGATTGTAGTAGGTAAATTTTAAGACCCAGTCTATGTTTGCAAGACTCCCCACCCCCAAGGAAAAAATTTCCCCTGCATGTCCATTTGAAGTTTGCTATCGCATTTTACATTTTTTTTTTCTTGGGTCAAAATTCGTAATTAATTTCATAAGAAAAGCACAGTAAAAACATCGAGGCCGTGCTTGGAATGTTGGACAGATATAAATTCGGTACCACTTTCTATACTTGCTTTTATTATTTTGGCTTTTACTATTGAAATGAAACTCCACTACACATTAGGCATTAAATTTTTCGTAAAATTTACCTATATTATTTTCCATTATTTTAGGTGTAGTAGATTATGTTCCTACAAAATATTAAATTTAAGCTCATAGTTGCATTGCATTTAATTATTTTTGAAAATAATCACTATTTGAGTTACATTAGGCCTCATGATGAGGGTAGAGCCATTGCAGATACACATGCTTGGAGTAGGTCAAATTCATTTGAAATTTGAATGGAGCTGAAGGAAGGGAAAAATTGGAACTTTTGAATATGGAGGGTCCCAGTGCTGATCGGCCCCCTTCGTTTGCCGATCAATAGATGGGGAGGTGATCCCAGTTTAATTGTACAAAACATAACTACGTATATGTTCTTATGAAAACAAGTTAATGAAATATAAGCTATTTAAATTGTGTAATGACCTTCTAGTTTAAAAATATAATTTGTCTTGCATCATAGTTGACGAGAGTCTACACTTGAAGGATCTAAAACTTGGAGAAAAATTCTTGTGCCACACCAAAAGGCACAACATTGGCCACAACTCACCCATGTGGCGAGTTGTGGTTGGTGGAGGGGTGATGATAGGTCCATGTGGGGACACCCCTCTACCAACCACAACTCGCCACATGGGCGAGTTGTGGCCAATGTTGTGCCTTTTGGTGTGGCACAAGAATTACTCAAACCTGGGTACTTGTAACACCTAAACCAAAGATTTAAGCTTATTACAATCGATGAATGATGTGTACTCAAAAGAAAAAAGAAGAAGAAGAATATTTTGTCTTTATTCTCCTCATTAAGTCTTGATTGACTTCCTTCTCAAAAAAAAAAAAAAAAAAAAAAAAAGTCTTGACTTAATATTTTTGGAAATATTTTATCTTATTAAAGACTTTCCATGTGATAGGCAAAAAACGTACTGACCCATTGTGATAAATTAATTGATTAATTAGCCAAGTTTATTAATTAATCAAATTAACATGCAATGTACGTGGCAGCACAAACAAATCACTAATTAAACTAAGTATGCAGCGGAAATTAAATTGACACGGTGATTTGTTTACGAATGGGGAAAACCTACACGGCAAAAACCCCATCGGGTGATTTTAAAGTCACTACTCCCGAGAATCCACTATTATCAAAACAAGCGGTTACAAGTAAAGGAATCCCAGTACCTTATTGACCTACAGTTGAACCCTTACCCCAATACCCAATTGGACTTGTTCTGTAGTGACAATCTCTCATTTCAATGCACGGCTCCCAGTATGTGACTAACCAATTGCGCGGATCCCAGTACGTGACTTAATCACCAACTTGAGAAAGATGTTGGCTGCAAAGTTTTTTAGTTCATCACACGATGAAGATCATGAAGTTGCTTGGTCACAAAACCCTACGGTGTACAAACACAGCAGCTTCTTCAAGAGAAAGATGAACTAGGGCAAACTGGGTTTCCGGTTACACTTTTCTTCACACTTGTGGAATTGTGCTCTTGTGCAACTTCTGTAACCTTTTACGGCCCTCAAAATAATCCTTATATATGTTTAGGGTTGTGAGAAAAGAAAGCCCAAACATATACCCATGGATTGGATTGAAATCAGCTCTGAAAAACTAAATTTCATAAACCTCGATAGATAGTTATCTATCGAGCTAGCTGTCGAGGCACGGGGTTCAGCAGCTTTTAAACCTCGATAGATGCTAGCTGTTGATTTTTAAATCCAGCACTTTCTCACTTGATTCTTGGATAGACTTGCATGGCTTTAACACTTGAACTTGAAACCTTGTTTCTTGAAGCATTAAACATATCTTAAATCTACCCAATTACAAGTAAAGTGCGTTTTGTCAAAGGATTAGCCAATTACATAAAATGTTGACATATGTTCCTAACATGAATCACATATGTCCTAACACCATGTTAAACAAGTAGGTTCCAGTTATCTTAACTGGTAAAGTCTCTGATAGTTGAATAAAAGATTTAGAGTTCAATCCTTGCCTACACCAAAAATCGATTGGTGTCTTGGTTTGATGATAAAAAACTATCAACAGAAGCGGACGCTATAGGTTGAAACTCTAAAAAAAAAATGTTAAACAAATTAATTTGGATTTCAAATTCAAATCTTTGTGACTTTTAATTTTTTAGGAAATTTCTTGTCATTTAATGCCTTGTTTTCTTCCTTAACTAGCCCTAGAATTAATGAAGAAACCTAATCTTAAATGAAAGAAAATTAATGCTTATTAAATAAGAATCTTAAATTTTTTTGGTGTTTTGCATTTGATTAATTTAAATAAAATAAAGCAAACAAAGGCAGATTATAACATGACTAACTTATAATATCGTGATTGCTGATGGTTATTTTGGCTGATTGATTTTTCAATAGGCTAGTTTCAACAATTCTTAATTAAAGTAGAGAAATTGTACAATATTTATTAAAAATCAAGATGGAAATAATCAGCATATAGGGTTCTACCCAAGGTGGCATATGCCATTAGGCTCGGACATATTTCCAGGAACTACAAGAATATATGAACATGTGAGAGGAAATGTGGGAATATCGACGCACTAGACTAGCGTATGGCGCCACATTGTGGCATATGTTGGATTCAAAGTGGCATGCATTAATAGCGTACATCACTTTAGGAAGAATCCTAAATTCATCAAAACGTTCAAGAAATTACTAATGAAATTGATGAAGGCGAAAATTGACCTCGTCAACGTCAATGGACGAGCTCCGGTACCTATTGTCAAGAAAAGAAAGGCAAAGGAAGTTTCACCGGCGTGGCACCAGTTGAGAATACTCCGATGCTAAAGGCAGCTAAATAGCTCTCAAAGAATTCTCTCGTAGGTATATATTTTGTTTTTCATATCTCTTTTACCTGAGTTCTATTTCCTTTTTATAGTTTGCTTCGGGTCGGTGTAGTTATGTTTGTTAATGCTCCTCTAAGCGTTTTTCTCCTGAAAGAAACGCAACATTAATTGACAATGAAGATTCTATTTAGAGTGTAATGGATGACCGTTGGGCCATCATTGCTTTTGTAATTGATTCGGCGCACTTATTCTTTGTTAGCTGTCCTGATGGCCTTTATTTATGCCTTCAATGAATGCGATCCTGTCTCATCTATACGAACGGGGTCTTGCCCTTACACTCGTTCCTGATTTAGATGCAGCTGTGGTCGTCTTTAAGCTAGACAACCTCCACTTGATACTCGTCAGTTGCCCCCCTATTCCTTGGTCGTCAGGAACTTGGACGATCTTAGGAATGTGGTCACACGTGATAATTCATATCTTCTTGGTTCTCGAAATCTGGCTCTTCGTCTTAAATGCGAAACGTCTACTCTTCAGGAAATGAACACATGTTGGTATTTTATTCATGGCGTGTGTGAAACTTCCTTGATATTGGTGCGCCTTAATTCCAATTTTTGCTTTTAGAGAAAACCGTTCCTCTTCCTCCGCCCTATTTGGTCTGAACTTCGGAGTGCTAAGAAATCCTCATACTTCGAAATTTCCTGGTAAGGCCTCTTTTCCCTATACTTTGATGGTTGGTTTTGAATTCCTCAGTCAAGAGTGCCCCTCGGTTTCATTTTTCTTTGCTAGGTTGGGGGTTTTCTTAGAATATTCTTCTGGTCGGTGTCCCCAAGTGGGTTTATTTGTGTCTCGTTTTTCTGCACTTAGGCCTGTTTTGCTTTCTCTCTACCCTCTAATCTGTCAATCTCTTATAAAGCACCATTCGGAGATGGCCAGCATTGAGTATAGGGTAGATGATGTTAGGTCCAGTGAGTTGGAGACTGGATTGTCTTCCAATGCGGAGTCTTTGAGTAAGGTAGTTGATATTGTTGCTTCAAAGTTGCCTTCGTCTTCATCTTCTCCCTCCTTGCATGCTTTCTCTGAGTCTTGTTCCTTGAAAGAGAAACATTTAAACGAATTTAGGAAAAGGTTTCAATTTCCTAGGGGTACCTCTATTAGACTACCTCGCCTGGGTGAGAAAGCTTGTAACTTTGCCCACGGAGAGGTGTGCTTTTACGAGGCTAACTTTCTGTGTGGCCTTCGTTTCCCCGTCCATCCGTTCATCATGCAACTTTTGAACGAATTTCAAATCGCCCTAGGTCAACTCGTCCCTAATGCTTGGAGGACAATCATAAGTTGTATGTCTATCTGGATGTCTGCTTGTGATGGGGAAATGATAACTTTGAATGAATTCCTGTTTTTGTACCGTTTGTAAGCCTCTACCCACTATGGGTATTTTGAACTTTTACCTTGGGATAGGAAATCTAGGATTGTTAGAGGTTTTCCTTCATCCTTTCGTGATTGGAAATCACGATACTTTTTTATCTCTAGAATGGGTTGGGAAACCCTGTCTGACGATTTCTGGGGGGAAGTCCCAAGATTACTATGAAAATGGGAAGTCCCAGCACTTGGTGCATATTTTCATTGTCTTTTCTCGCTTTTCTTTCATATCGTAATTGTCCGTCTAATGATGTTTTCCTTTTGATTCTTCGCAGCTCTTGATCGTCCTGACTTAGAAGATAAACATCGCCATCGGGTTCGTGCTGCTCTTGCCTACGCCCATGAAATTGAGGATTTTGACGACCTTGTCGATCCTCGTCATCTGTTTGACTGCTGTTTAGGTCCTGAGCCTTCGAAGTACGTATTAGAAAAGATTCGTCGAGAGGAAAAGAGTAAGATCGTCTGTCCATAAGTTTCTAAAACTCCTTCATCTTTATTAGCTTCGTCTGTACTCTGCCTGACTGCCTACTTGTTTTTTTTTTGTTTTTTTGTTTTACCTAGCAGAAATGGCCACTAGATATAGTAAAGAGAAGTATGCCCGCATCAAGAATTTGAAGAATGAACCCTTATCCAATATGACTGCTGATTCCAAGAAGAAGAAGTTGGGCAACGAGAAAAGTGAGGTTGCTACTCTTCCTCCCGTTCATATTGCCCTTACTTCTTCTACTCCATCCTTAGAAGTGACTGGCTTCTCCCCTCTAACTACCCGTGCTAAAGGGAAAGGCAAGGTTGGAAGGAGCGTTTGGGATGATCCTGCTACTGCTATGGGCCGTGCTCACAACGTAATTACTGACAATGAACTCAAGGGTTTGTCATCCATCCCTTCCCACGAGCTGGTCAGCCGTCATATCCATAAATTATTACAAGTATGTGGTTTTTTCTTTCAGCATTGCTTTGGTATTTTTCTATGTGCATGGTCTCTCCTTTCATTTGCTTGTTTCTATCAGGTCCTTGGGGAGTCATTGCGCATCACGACTGACTATTTGAACACGGAAGAGAAGGTTGTGGTGGCCAACTCAAAGGTGGAGTCCGTCGAGGTAGAATGCTCCAAGTTGAGGAAAGATCTAATTGTTGCTATGAATGAGAGGAACGAATCGAATGAGAAAATAAAGGAGCTTACTGAGGCCTTGCGTGTAGAGAAAGCGCTTGTCGTCTAGAAGGATGAAGAGATTCAAGCTGCCCTCCTAAAAACTGATGCAGAGAGAGAGAAAATCATCTAGAAATTCAAGCAGTTAGATGAGTTCTCAGATCTTCAGTTTATCCAGTACTTCAAAGGGTTCGAGCTTCTGTGTCGGTGGACAATGAAGCATCACAGCTTGGCCGTGGACTTCTCCAATTTAGACTTTGAGAAGATTGACACCGAGGTGCTTGTAGATGAAGCCAAGGAGCAAGAAGAAACTGAAACTGGTGCAGCGATGGAGAAAGATTTGACTGGGAAGGAAGTTGCTGAAGGAAAGGATACCGACGAGCCTACTGTCCCTCTTTCGTAGTATATTCATTCTCCCTTTTTTTTTTTTTGGAAAACAATGGTTGCCCCTTTGTTTTGGGGTTTTATCTTTGACGAACAATGGTTGCCTCTGTGTTTCGAGGCCTTAGTTTTTTTTTTTTTTTGCCTTATTGCCTCTTGGTTTTGAGGCTTTGGTTTTGGACAAACTTTTTGCTACAAACCTATTGTTTTGCTCATGCTATAACATAAGCTTGACTGTTTACAACATTCCAGGCTCTGCGAATTAAACTTGTAGTTTTTTATCACTTAGATTGTGCTTTTTATCACTTAATTCATAAGTTGAACTCGTCATATATATATTGGCTGAGTCTGTTATCTTCGTGATTTGAACTTAAAGTTTTTATCACTTAATTTGGATTTTTAACTTCGTCATTCATATTGACGGAGCTTTTATCCTTGTGATTTAAACTTAAAGTTTTTATCACTTGATTTGGATTTTTAACTTCGTCATTCATATTGGCCGAGCTTTTATCCTCGTGATTTAAACTTAAAGTTTTTATCACTTAGTTATGATTTAAACTCATCTTTGATGCTGACGAAATTTTTATCATAGTTGTCGTGCTTTGAACTTGTCTTTTCGATAAAAGAGATTTTCACCATGGAGTGTTTGACATCTAATCATTTGAAAAGAAATAGCTCTACAAACGTTTTCTCTGTTTTATTCATCCTTGTTTATAAAAAGGGGATTACAAGGATAATACTTCACGAAAAAACAAAAAGTACTGAAAATAAAACAAATACATAAAAACAATGAAATCCCACTTATCTGTTGATGAATAAATGAGGTGTTCCAAATTCTGGAACTTATTAATGTTGAAGGTCTGTTCCCTCACTGATAGTACTTTTTAAGGTGCTCTGCATTCCAAGGACGAGGTAAAGGTTTCCCATTTGCATCCTCCAGGTAGTAGCTCCCTCTTCTTGAATAACGGATGACCTTGTATGGACCTTCCCAGTTGGGGCCTAGCTTCCCTTCGTTTGGATCTTTGGTGGCTTGTGAAACCTTCCGTAGAACCATATCTCCAGGATTGAAACGTTTCAGTTTTACCCTCTGATTATGGTATCTCGTCATCCTCCCTTGATATAAAGCCATTCTTTGAGCTGCATCATCTCTGACCTCAGGTAAGTAATCCAGAGCTAACTTGAGGCCCTCGTCATTGCTGCGTTCGTCATAACATGTTCTTTTGAGACTTGACACTCCAACTTCCACAGAAATTACTACTTCAATTCCAAATGCCAGCTTGAAGGGTGTCTTGCCTGTTGGTGTCCTCATTGTCGTTCTGTAGGCCCATAACACTCATGGAAGCTCGTTAGGCCATGCTCCTTTTGCCCCCTTAAGTCGGGTTTTGATTAGCTTAAGCAAAGTCCGATTTATAACTTCAGTCTGGCCGTTTGCTTGTGGGTGTCCAGGGGAGGAATAGTGATTCCTTATCCCCAGTTCCTTGCAAAAATCCCTAAACTTGTGGCTGTCAAACTGTCGTCCATTGTTAGAGATGATAACCCGTGGAATCCCGAACCGACAAACTAGGTTTTTCCATACAAAGTGTTGTATTTTGGCCTCCGTTATAACTGCTAAAGGCTCTGCTTCCACCTACTTCGTGAAATAGTCAATAGCGACGACTAAAAATTTTACCTGCTTCTTACCAGGAGGTAGGGGGCCTAGTATATCAATTCCCCATGTGGAGAATGGCCATGGTGATGTGATGTTGGTCAAGTGCTCTGCTGGGACATGCTGCACGTTTCCAAACCGTTGGCACTTGTCGCATCTCTGAACGACCTGAGCTGTATCTTTTTGCATGGGCATGGACAACTTGCCCAACGAGTGACCGTGGTCCAGAGTGATTTTCGCAGACACCTTCGTGGATCTCTTTTAGTACATACGCAGTATCTTCTGGGTCGAGGCACTTTAAGTAGGGCTGTGAAAATCCCCTCTTGTAGAGCTCGTCATTCAAGATTGTGAACCTGGACGACCTTACTTTGACTTTTCTGGCTTCTAAGGGATCTGCAGGGAGGTTGCCATCCTTGATGTACGTGATTATTGGGTCCATCCAGCTCCCTCCAGATTGGATGTAATGTCAAACCCCTTAATGCTTGGGAGGTGCTGCACTTCCATGTACAATCTAGGTCGTCCTTCGTTGGTAGCTGACGATGCTAGCCTAGCAACTTCATTCGCTTCCGAGTTTTCCTCCCTTGGTACCTAAGTGATCTTGACATCATCAAAGTTAGAAACTAACTGATTAGTCAGCGTTAAGTACCTTTTCATTCTGTCTTCTTTGGCCTCGTACTAGTTGGTTATCTGCCCCACCACAAGTTTTGAATCAGAATTCAGCTTCAAGTTTCTTACACCCAAGGCTTTTGCAATTCTCAAGCCCGTCAAGACAGCTTCGTACTCTGCTTCGTTATTCGTTGCTGGGAACTGAAGCTGGACTCCGTATTTGAGGATGTCTTTCTCAGGGGATAAGAGGATCACTCCTACTCCTCCGATGCCTGCTGCTGCCGGCCTATTTGTATACACCGCCCAGTAATCTGACTCTGGATCTTGATCAGCAATAGTGAACTCGGGGACAAAGTCAGCCAATGCTTGGGCCTTGATCGCCATCCTAGGCCTATAATCGACGTCAAATTAACTCAATTCTACAACCCATTGGACCATTCTTCCTGCTGCATCCGGCCTACCCATGGCCTTTTGTGGAGGTTGGTCTATCATGACTAGTATCGTGTGTGCCTGGAAATAGGGACGAGGTTTCCTTGACGCGACAATCAGTGTAAAGGCTAGCTTTTCTATTTTTGGGCATTTTGCTTTTATGCCCTGGAAAGTCTGACTTGTGTAATAGACCGGCTTCTAGATCCTCAGTTCTTCACGGATCAATGCCGAACTCACGGCCGTTTGGGAGACAACCAAATATAGGAATAGATCTTCTCCTTCAACGGATGGACTCAAAAGCGGTGGCTTGGATAAGTAATTCTTGAGGGCCTGGAAAGCTTCTTCTCCTCCGTCCACTAGAAGGCCTGTTTCAACGTTTTAAAAAGTATGATGCATTTATCCGTGACTCTAAAGACGAACCTGTTCAAAGCTGCTACTCGTCTCGTCAGCCTCTGTACTTCCTTCACACTTCTTGGGGAGGTCATGTCTAATATGGCTTTGACTTTCCCTGGGTTGGCCTCTATACCCCGTTGCGAAACCATGAACCCCAGGAACTTGCCTGACAAGACTCCAAACACGCACTTTGCCGGGTTCAATCTCATCTGATACTTCCTCAACGTGTCAAAAGTTTCTCTGAGGTCGTCCAGATGTAATTTTGCTTTTCTGCTTTTCACGAGCATGTCGTCCACATACACTTCCATATTCCGTCCAATCTGCTTGCTGAACATTTGATTCACCAGCCTCTAATAGGTCACCCTTGCATTCTTCAGACATATGACCCTGTAATAGTACAGCCCCTGGCTAGTGATTCTTCAGACCAAAAGGCATGACCCTATAACAGTACAGCCCCTGGCTAGTGACAAGGGTTGTTTTCTCCTGGTCCTCTTTGCTCATGCGAATTTGGTTGTAACCTGAAAATCCATCCATAGAGGTTAGTAGCTCGTGACTAGCTGTTGAATCTACTAGTTGGTCGATCCTAGGAAGTGGAAAGCTGTCTTTTGGGCAAGCACGATTGAGATCTGTGAAATCAACGCACATACGCCATTTCCCGTTGGACTTCTTCACCACGACAATGTTGGCGAGCCATTTAGGGTAGTAGACTTCCGTGATGAACCCGACAGTTAAAAGTTTCTCTACCTCTTCCACAACAGCTTTATTCCTTTCAGGAGCAAAAACTCGTCGCTTCTGTTGGACGGGCTTTCTAGTGGGGTTGACATTCAACCGGTGTTCTATAACTTTGTTGTCTATACCTGGTATATCCTTATGGGTCCAGGCGAAGATATCCATATTCTGCTTTAGGAACTCCACGATCTTGTCCTTCAGGGTTAAGTCAAGTCCTGCTCCAATCTTCGTGACCTTGGTAGTGTCTCCTTCTACTAGGTTCACATCTTCCAACTCTTGGACAGGCTTCTTTGGCTCTTCTTCTACCACCCAGGTATGGTTTTCTCTGGAGGCTAACACCGCCTGGTAACACTCTCGAGCCAGGAGCTGATCCCCACGTATTTCTCCTATCCCATGCGGGGTTGGAAGCTTCACTTTGAGGCAATAGGTTGAAGTTGCAGCCTTAAGCCGATTCAGTGTAGGTCGTTCCAAGATGACATTATAGGACGATGGACAATCGACGATCAAGAAATCAACTTGTTTTGTTATTTGGGCTAGATGTGTTCCTGCTGTGACTCTCAATGAGATGATGGCCTTTGGATAGATTCAATCCTCGCTGAAGCTGACCAACGAGGATTTGAAAGGTCGAAGCCGCTTTGGTTCCAACCTCAACTGTTGGTAGGCCATCATATACATTATATCCGCAGAGCTCCCGTTGTCAACTAGCACTCTTCTTGTGTTGAAACCTTCAATTTCTAGCATGATGACTAGCGGGTCGTCATAGGGTTGCTTGATTCCACTTGCATCTCGCTCAGAGAATGTTATGTCGTCACTCTCTGATCGTCGGTACTTTATGGATGGATGCTTGATGTGCACGCTGTTAATCTGCCTCTGGTAAATCTTCTTCAAAGACTCGTATGACCCTCCCGATACTGGTCCTCCTATTATCATCCTTGGTATCGTCATGAGGCTTGTCGTCAGTCCGTGATCGGAATTAATGGTCCCTCTTGATGAACTTTTGGAGTTTCCCTCGTTGAATCAATTTTTCAATTTGCTCTTTTAGGTCACGGAATTTTTCAGTGTAGTGGCCATGATCCTTGTGAAAACGACAGTACTTCTTCGGGTCACGCTTCCTGGAGGACGTACTTAATGGCTTGGGCCATTTCAGGCCTAGTTCATCCTTAATATGCATCAGGATTTTGTCTACAGGCATCACTAATGGGGTGAAGTTCATCTTCTTCTTCAGGGTGTCAGAACTGCTCTTGCTGTCCTTAGCCTCCGAATATGAGTCCTTACAATCTTTTTTCTTACCTTGGGAATCACCAGGTTCTTCCTTCTTTTGTTTTCCTGTTAGCCCTTTTGTAGTAAGAAATCCTCTCCGTTCATGTACTTCTGAGCTTTGAATAGGAGATCCGTCATAGAGGTTGGCGGCGTCTTTCGCAATGAAAAGATGAGATTAGGGTTGTTGAGTCTAGCCTGGAAGGTCGTCATTATCACTTGGTCGTCGGCTTCGTCAATTTCCAGCACAACCTTGTTGAAACGCTTCATATAATCCCTTAGGCTTTCCCCTTCCTGCTGCCTTATTGTTAGCAAATAAGAAGTTGGCCTTTTATGATGCTGCCTCCCAATGAAATGGTGAACAAATGAGTCACTGAGTTGTTCAAAATTCGCTATTGAAGACGCTGGCAACTTGCTGAACCATACCTTAGCAGCCCCTCTGAAGGTGGTAGGGAAATATTTGCATATGACTTCATCCGGGGTCTGTTGGAGGTTCAAGATAGTCTTGAAGGCCCCTATGTGGTCGAGAGGGTCCTTCGTGCCACTATAGAACTCCAGCTGTGGCAGACAAAACTTCAGAGTCAGGGGGCACTCCAACACGCTTGTTGTGAAAGGTGAATCTTCGTTTAAGCATGCCATCAAGGTTCATTACTGTCTTCCCCTTCATGGAATTCTTTACCTCATCCAGCTCCCTTCGTAAGCTCTTCATTATGTGATCGTTGTCATGTGCAGACTGCCCAGTGTACTCTGTTGTGTCCTTTCCCATGCTATTTTCAGGGCTGCTAGCTTCCTCGTCATGTCGCTATGTCTACGTCGGTGGTGCGAAGCATTACTGCCCTTTGGACGTGCTCGGTGCTTTAACTCTTCATTCTGCTTCATTAGCTCTTGTACATTGGCTGTTAGAGTTTGGATCTGCTGAGCCATCACCATAGGATCTGGGGGTGGTGCTGGTGTGGAGTCCATCAAGCGACAGGAGCTTTATCGGTAGGAGCACAATGGTTTGAGAAGGAATCAACTCGTGTCCCCACAGACGGCGCCAAACTGATGAAGCCAAAAATTGACCTCGTCAGTATGGTCCTCGTCAATGTCGATGGACGAGCTCCGGTACCTGTTGTCAAGAAAAGAAAGGCAAATGAAGTTTCACCGGCGTGGCGCCAGTTAAGAATACTCCGATGCTAAAGGCAGCTAAATAGCTCTCAATGAATTCTCTCGCAGGTATATATTTTGTTTTTCACATCTCTTTTACATGAGTTCTATTTACTTTTTATAGTTTGCTTCGGGTCGGTGTAGTTATGTTTGTTAATGCTCCTCTAAGAATTTTTCTCCTGAAAGAAACGCAGCATTAATTGACAATGAAGATTCTATTTAGAGTGTAACGGATGACCGTTGGGCCATCATTGCCTTTGTAACTGATCCGGCGCACTTATTCCTTATCAGCTGTCTTGATGGCCTTTATTTATGCCTTCAATGAATGCGGTCCTGTCTCGTCTATACGGACGGGGTCTTGCCCCTACACTCGTTTCTGATTTAGATGCAGCTATGGTCATCTTTAAGCTAGACGACCTCCACTTGATACTCGTCAGAAATGAAATGAACAACATGTTATTAATCATCATGCATAGGTGTTCTGGAAAAATATCCCAACTCATACAGAAACCTCAATTCAATGACATTTGGCATCGACAAGGTTGACTCTTACGAAACACAACTCAACAGAGACTAAGCTTGTTGGCTTGTCTATGGACAAGAGTTGAAACTTGGACCCATTAGGATTAGGGTTCGGCATAGTACATTTTGGGAATGATACAAGATCGTAGTTTGAAGGGCTTGTGGAATTGATAGATATGTCCCAAGGGACCACCACTCATGGAACAACGGTATTCGATCGCCAAATAGGGCCTCATTGAGCAAACAACATTTTGTACCATATAAAACTCACCCTTCCTAGTTTAATGACACTTGTCATGTCAGGACTGGACTAGAGTAGTAGATTTTGCTTTAAGATTTATCAATGCGTGGTTCATTTCCTTTGGATGGATCTCGACATCAACGATCCATGATAAATAATTCTTGCTCAAGATGTCAAGGGCCACAAATTCAAGTTTTGTAAGGTTCGACATGATCTATATCAAATATATTACATTATTAATTAATTAAATAACAATATATATATATCTTGCAAAGTAAAATGAAGAAATACTATATTCAATTTATATTATTTAAATGTAAATTATAAGAATAAAATAATCTATATAAAACATGGTATAAAAGATATTGTTGGGGCCTTTTTCCCTCTTTTTCACACCCTAGACACGTGTCCTAATACTAGTGGATAGCTTCTTGTATGGGCCTTTACTAAGAAAGGAGTTCGGTCTACTATTACCGCAGAACAGGCTTTGAAGTCCCATCTTGCCGTTGTCAGTCTATGCACAAACTTTAAATCTATAGTCCGAATAGCATTCGCGCAATAAAATCTTGTGCTTTTGACCTTTTGTTCTACTGTGGAACCTTTCTCCACTTTATGCTACTATGAAACTTTTCTCCACTTTCTGTTGTCACAAAAAGAGATTTGTTTTTTCCTCTATTGCTACAACTCTCTATACAAACCCCAAATCACAAAGAAAATATTATTAAGTAAATGTTTGTTCACATTATGATAGGCCAAAAACGAATTGACCCCTTGTGATAAATTAATTGATTAATTAGTCAAGTTTATTAATTAATCAAATTAACATGCAAACGCGTGGTAGCATAAACAAATCACCAATTACTAAAGTATGCAGCAGAAAATAAATTGACACGGTGATTTGTTTACGAATGGGAAAAACCTACACGGCAAAAACTCCACCGGGTGATTTTAAGATCACCACTCCCGAGAATCCACTATTATCACAATAAGCGGTTACAAGTAAAGGAATCCTAATACCTTATACCAACCTACAGTTGAACCCTTACCCCAATACCCAATTGGACTTGTTCTGTAGTGACAATCTCACCAATTACTAAATTTGCTTGAATAAACTTTGCTCAACACTTGTGCAACTTGTGTCATCTTTGACGGCCCTTAAAATAATCCTTTTATATGTTTAGGGTTGTGAGAAAAGAAAGTCCAAACATACAATCACAGATTGGAGTCAAAACAGAATTGAAATTCTGTTTTTCATAAACCTCGACAGATACCCTATCTGTCGAGCTGCTGTCAAGCCACGGGCTGGAACAGCTTTACAGGTCTCGATAGATACTAGTTGTCGAGCTTTAATGAACAACACTTTTTTCACTTGAATCTTGGACAGACTTGCATGGTTTTAACATTTGAACTTGAAACAAGGTTTCTTGAAGTATTAAACACATCCTAAATCTACCAAAATACTGTTGGAAAATCACTCAACTCATATTCACTTGTTGAATATAATAAAATCTATCCTAACACAAACTCTTGAAAAACTTTGCAAGAAGAGAGTCTATGGTAAGAAAGACTTTGACAACCTGTATTTCTGAAACACTTTAAACAAAACTCATCAAGGTATCTTTGTGTGAAACAGAAAATAATAGATTGCATACAAGACATACATCAATATAAAAGGAATATACGTACAATGTATGTCAATAATGGTCACAAGACCAATATACAAGAATAATGTATCTCAAATAGAAAAAAAATAAAAGAAATACATCAAGTCCTCACTACATCCCTCAGTGTCTACTCTCCCCCTAACAAAAATCTCCTATACTAACTCTCCCCCTAACTATGACTACTCTCATAACCAAAACTACTTCCCCTTTTTGTCACGAGTGACAAAGGATAAGAGTGTCAAGTAGACATCTCGTCATCGCTGGGTGAGCTAGCATCTCCATCATCTTCATCATCTGAAGCAGTAGCATCATCATCATCACCGAAGCCATCACTTTCATCTGCAGAGGCCACAGGAGTGGAAGGCATGGTGTAACCGCCTATCTCAGCCTGGCGTCAAGCAATGCGGCCAACACAAGTGTTCACCTGACACAACTCATCACTGAGAGTGTCAAGGCGAGCATCCATGCGCTGAAGTTGCGTCATGATGTCCTCGAGTGTCACACGTCCCGTAGAAGAGGAGGGACTAGATGTGGATGGAGTAGAAGGAGTGGGGGGAGTTACCGTACTAGACCGCCTTGAACAAAACTGCACCTCGCTCCGTTTAACGATAGTGGCGTCAATTGCACACATCACGTGAAAGTGGTCAGAAGTAGGAAAGGGAACAGAAAAATGGCGTAAGATCCTCGTGATAGCGGAAGGAAAGATGAGCTTATCACGGGTCGTCGTATCCCTATAGACATCTATGATAGAAAGAATGAAGTGTGAGAGAAAATCTATAGTGAGATGCTCTAACAAAGAAAGGAAAAATTGAGCACGGGGCTCGGTAATAGAGTTATAATGAGAAAGAAGGTGAAGAACAAAAGTCATAACCATGTTCATGAATCTAGGACCTTTAGCAAAGGTCGAACATGGAGTAAACTGACATTCACAAAAAGCAGAGATCATCTCGTCTTTGGACACAGTCCTCAAACGCTTACAACCGGGGTAGTCAGGATACTCTACCCTCGGGATATGGAGCACATCAGAGACAATCTCCTGTGTGACAGTAATGCGCATACCTCAAACACGAGTAAAGAAATGAGGTATTGAAGAATCAAGTCCATGCATGCTGGAGTAGAACTCCTAAATCAGCACGGAAGGACAGGTGACCGGGACATCACACAGTGACTCCCAACCCCGACTGTGAATGACAGTGGGTAGGTCATGGAGAAGTCCGACAAAATGACTTGGTGTTTCGAATGAACACCTCGTCGAGAAAAGTTCTCCGAGAAGTCCTTTCGGGCATTCTCATCACGAAACCGAACAGAAGAGGGGGTAGGATCAGAAGAAGAAGACGATGCCCTAGAACGCAGAGGGTTCTTGGACGGAGCAGATTTACGCTTTGGTGCCATAACGCACTAACGTAAACTAGAGAGTGAGGGGGAAGAAAGAAACACTCAGAAAAGTCCCAAAAACAGTTCAAATACATAAAAATATATTGAATGTAAAGGACGTATGCATGAAAATGCATGAGCATGTGACGTGCAAAGATAATTGCATCATGGGCTCAGCCCAATCCAAACCTATCAGCACGCAAGCAGTTAACATATATAACACACATCTAAATGCATGAACATATAGTTATAATGCACATGGGATGCAATGCATGAAGATTTTAAAGCATTTTCACAAAAACCAACCCAAAAATTTCACAAAAACTTCATCAATATTGAAAAACCCCAAAAAAATTTCAAAAACCCAAAAACTTAGGTTAAAAAATCATGAAATGCATGAAAATGAGAGATTTGGACACTTACCAAGTGAAGAAGAACTTGATTAAGGCCGAAAATCTCTTTGAGATGAAGTTTGAAGTGTGAGAGAGAAGTTTGGGAGGTGAAAAGGCACAGACAGATCGAGAGAGATCGAGAAAATGAAGACCGGATCGCGTTGAACAAATATATAGAAGTTAAGTAAATCTTGACAATAGAGGTGTCGAGATTTAAAGACTTCGACAGATGCATCGATCGAAAAGGTGTCCAGAGGTGTCCACAGCAAAACAAGCTCGATGGATCGATGAGGTATTGAGGGGACATGAACTTTCTCGATCGATTCACCTAGCTATCGAGAGGTGTCGAGATTGCGATAAAAAGCAACTGAAGAGCTCGACAGATAAGCTAGGTATCGAGAGGTATCGAGGAGCTGTCGAGATTGCTTAAAAACAGTTTTTCAAGAAAAGAAAAACACAGATATAAATGCAATCAACCATGCAACTCAACCAATGATCCAAACAGCATTTTGAACTCTCAAAATCATCTCTCAACCAATGATCCAAACACACACACTAAACACGTCTAACCATTTTTATATTTCAAAAACAAGTTAAGACAGTTTAGTGAGCATACATTAACACATGTAAACCTTGTGATGGCCAAATCATATTGTACCTGCACATGTATCAAGAGTAGCAAAGAATATTGCGTGTTGTGTGTGAAAAACATCGCAAGATTGCATAAGCGTCTACATGTTATGACGATTTGAGATATGAGAAAATCAATTTAACTCACACACAATCATAACTGTTTGATGGGGACTATCACCTTCGAGGTACATCCTATAACTCCCACATCTCCTAGAATACACGCTTGCAATCATATATAAAGCATTTTGATTCTTTTTGCTTTTTATTTTCTTCTTTGCATATTTTTCTTTTTTTTAAAGCAAATCATTTGTGGGCATATAAGAGTTAGAAAATAAATACCCAATTATGTTAAGCAATTGACATTCCAATTTTGTTATGCCGAAGCATACAAATGTCATTTCATGATTGGCGGGCAACAGTGGTGAGATGATTATTTATGCATTTCTCTTAGGATTTTTTAGTCCTTCCCATCAAAAAGAGTGATACGAGTGTTAAGTACAAGAGATTACTTAATCTTACTCATCACAAACACGAGCCACAAATCTCACTTGCTTAGTTGTGCATAGAAATGCTCATCTAAGCTACAATAGATACAAAGTTTAGAAAACTTTGTTTCAATGGCCATCCAAGGTACACAAGTACCAAAGTACACAAAACACACACTGTTTTTATATTTTTTTTTTCTTCTGATTTTTCAATTTTTATTTTATTTTATATGAAAAACAAAATAAACAAAATTGAAACGAAACCAAACAAAAACATGTTAAATAAAGCAAAGCTTAAAACTAGACTGACTCAATACAGTAAAGCAAAACACTCAAGTAATGCAAACAAAAACAAGAAGAGGAAGAGAAAAAAAGTGACATAATCACTTGGAGCCCTTTTCCTTCCACACCTTGGAAGAACCTTTCCTTTGAGTAAACCCTTGAACCGGTGGTGAGGGGGAAGAATTTGAAACCGTTCAAGTTCGAAAGGAACATGAGGGCTTTGAGAAGATCTCCAAGAGGAGCAGAAGAGGATGGGAACTGATTCTGGTTTTTCGATGCTATCATGCCATTACTCTGTTGAGTGGCTAACCACTTATAGCAATTAGGTCGAGTATGACCGGCTGCTCCACAGTGATGACAGAGATGCTGCTTCTTTTGTTTAGGCTTTTGAGAGATAACCTTCTTAGCCCTAGGGTTTTTAGCTTTTTTCTTATCCTGCTTAGGGGGTGCTCCTAAGATAGATTTACCATTGTCTATGTTCTCACTAGCTAATTCATTTTTAACAACATTGTTCTTAATTTCAACATTATTATTAGGAGGAACAAAAACAGTAATACTGGTAGAAGCAATATTAGAAAAAGAGAGACCATACCCTAAACCAGTTCGATCGGAAGCAAATTTCTGAAGATTTAGCTTCTCATCAAGCTTTGCACTTGAAGTCCTCTCCAACTGGGCTCTGACTTGGAACAGTTCTGCCTCAAGCTTCTTAGTCTTCTCAGCCAAAAAGTTGTTCTCAAAACGCAGTGCTCCAATAGTCTGATTGGCTTCATCAAACTTTGTGGAAAGCTCTTCACGATTAAGTTTCACATCACTGAGCTTCTTGGTGGCCAGCCTATAAAGTTTCTTATGCTTCTCAGAAAGCTTGTACAGTTTCTCATAGACTGTATGGATATCATCTTGATCATCCATCTTCTTGAATTTGGACTCCACCAATTCCTCTTCTTCATCCACATCTTCAACAATCCACTCAGTGGGATTGACAGTGGCAGTGAAGGCATTTAGGATTCTGTCATCCTCATTGTTGGAATCATCCTCAGGCTCAGTGTCACTCAATGTAGCAGCAAGTGTCTTGCTTTTCCCAATAGTCTTAAGATATGTAGGGGCACTCCTGTTTCATATGTCCAAAGCCTTGACATCCAAAGCACTTTGGTCCTGCGGGAACAGTGTACTGACCGCCATCCCTAACATCCTTCTTCCCTTTGTCTTGGCTCTTGAATTGAGAAGAATTAGATTACCTACGGTCCTTGTCGAAGCCCTTCCCATTAGCATTCTTCATGAACTTCTTGAATTGCATTGTAATATAGGACTTCATCTTAGAATCTTTATCCTCAAAAAACTCATCAGTATCACTACTCTTGGCCTTTAATGCCATGCTCTTACTCTTACTCGATTTCCCGATTCTTGTCAAACCGAACTCATAGGTCTGCAGATTTCCAACCAACTCTGTCAAAGGAATTTTGTCAATATCCTTTGATTCCTCAATTGCGGTGATCTTGGCATGGAATCTCTCGGGTAGAGATTTGAGCATTTTTCTCACAATCTTGGGTTCAGGAATGGTTTCCCCAAGATTAAAGGCTGAGTTCACTATGTCCTTGAGCTTGGCATAGAACTCATCAAACGACTCATCCTCCTCCATCTTGATCTCTTCGAAGCTTGTAGTGAGCCTCTGAAACTTCGAATCCTTGACAGCCTTAGTTCCTTTGTAGGTTGTCTGGAGGATAGTCCATGCTTCCTTTACAGTTTTAATGGAGGATATCTTCTTGAACTCCTCATTAGTGACCGCACTGAATAAGGCATTCAATGCCCTGCTGTTGAAGTTTGCTGCCTTGATCTTAGCATCATCCCAATCGGCTAGCGCTTTTGTAGGCTTGGTTCAGCCTATGTCCACAGCTTGCCATACTTTCTCATCTAAAGACTGCAAGAAAACTCTTATGCGTACTTTCTAGTATGCATAGTTAGTGCCATCAAATAAAGGAGGTATAATAAAAGACTGTCCTCTATTCATGAAAAACAGGGGTCAGTGGATCACACAGCAAAGATTAACCCTAATTAGAGTGTGCCCACTCTAATACCACTTGATAGGCCAAAAACGAATTGACCCCTTGTAATAAATTAATTGATTAATTAGCCAAGTTTATTAATTAATCAAATTAACATGCAAATGCGTGATAGCACAAACAAATCACCAATTACTAAAGTATGCAGCGGAAAATAAATTGACACGGTGATTTGTTTACGAATGGGGAAAACCTACACGGCAAAAATCCCACCAGGTGATTTTAAGGTCACCACTCCCGAGAATCCACTATTATCACAACAAGCGGTTACAAGTAAAAGAATCCCAGTACTTTATACCAACCTACAGTTGAACCCTTACCCCAATACCCAATTGGACTTGTTCTGTAGTGACAATCCCTCCTTGTAATACACGGCTCCCAGTACGTGACTAACCAATTTCGCGGATCCTAGTACGCGACTTCAATCACCAATTAGAGAAGGTTGTTGGCTGCAAAGTTTTTCAATTCATCACACGATGAAAATCGAGAAGCTCCTTGGTTTCAAAACTCTACGATGCACAAACACAGCAACTTCTTCACAAGAAAGATGAACTAGGGCAAATTCTTTCTCCGGTCACAATTTGCTTGAACAAACTTTGCTCAACACTTGTGCAACTTGCGTCACCTTTAACGGCCCTTAAAATAATCATTTTATATGTTTAGGGTTGTGAGAAAAGAAAGCCCAAACATACAATCACGGATTGGAGTCAAAATAGAACTGAAACTCTGTTTTTCATAAACCTCGACAGATACCCTATCTGTCGAGCTGCTGTCAAGTCACGGGCTGGAACAGCTCTACAGGTCTCGATAGATGCTAGCTGTCGAGCTAGCTATTGAGCTTTAATGAACAACACTTTTCTCACTTGAATCTTGGACAGACTTGCATGGTTTTAACACTTGAACTTGAAACAAGGTTTCTTGAAGTATTAAACACATCATAGATCTACTCAAATACAAGTAAAGTGCGTTTTGTCAAAGGATTAGCCAATTACATCAAATAGTGACATATGTTCCTAACAAGTGAATCACATATGTCCTAACACATTAGATTAGCATATATACTCTCTCTCTCTCTCTCTCTCTCTCTCTCTCTCTCTATATATATATATATATATATATAGAGAGAGAGAGAGAGAGAGAGAGAGAGAGAGAGAGAATGGATCACAAGGTTTTCGGCCCCAACCCTCACAACCTTATTTCTTTAACCCAATATTGCACAAAACAGTGAGGTTGGGGACTCGAATTAAAGTGGCCTTACTTAAATGCCTCTTTTCAAGAGATTCAGGTGAGGATGGTTAAATGGGAGGGAGGAAGTTATCTTAGTGGTGCATGCTGATAATACTTTACTATAGGGTACTCTATTTCTCTACTAATTCTCTATTGTTCTCGACCGATCCTATCCTTTCTCTTTTCTCCTTAATTTTTCAATTTTTTTACTTTGTGTTGTGTTTTAATGTTGTTTTGAGTGAATGAGATTTTCTCCTTTTATAATTGAATTTGAATGGGTATTTTCCCCTTAATGCCCTTCTTCAATGACTTATTGGTTTTCACTTCGAAGAGCGAGCCCTTCCAACCTGTCCTTAACTCCACAAACCTTTATCTCTTTGGGAAATTAATATCCCAAAGGTTTCTTTGGTTTTACTGTAAATAGAAGGTTCACTTGTTTTTGGGTGGGCATGAGGTTGAGACACAAGTTTTCTTAAGCATAAATGGTGCAAGATCATTAATGCTAGTTGGCTCAATGCAAATTGGTTTTATGACATGCACATTATGATGACTATCACTTTCATCCAACAAAAGTATCCCCTAAATGGCCATGACAAGACACCAAAACTAAAACATTCCTCCCCTCCATCTAAATCCATCTCCTTGAACCTTAACAGTGACGAGTACACCTCCTCTATATGTTTGGGATACAAATAGGTGAACCCATTTGCCTACCTTGCTTTTATCCCCATGTTTTCTCTTCTACAATGCTCGAGACTTGAGAATTCTTTCTTGAAATGTCTTCCTCTTTTTGGGTCTGTTTGAGATCCGCTTATTTTGCTGAAACTGAAAATTTTTTGCTGAAAGTACTGTAGATAAAGGTAAAAGTTAGCTAAAATAGTATAGTAGGACCCATGAATAGTATCAAAAAGTGTAGTAGGACCCATGAATAATAGCAAAAATAAGCAAAAAAAAAAAAAAAAACTTACTTAGCCAAAAAACCTAATTTTTTTGGACTGTGAGCTAATTTTCATGTCACTAAAGAGAGAAAAATAAGGATGACAAAAATGTTCCACCCTATTTAATATGCATTTTCTCATTTTGTCTCGCATAAGATTTTCTCACTCCAAAAGGTAGCAGACAAAGATAGAGGTACGTAGAGATTATGGGGCCATTCTCCCCGCTACGAAATTTTAAAGAAAATATTATTTGGGTATATATATATATATATGAAAGTTTAAATAACAAAATTTGTATCCCCTCCTTGTGGAAATAAAAAACTAACATTTTCAAATTGAAAACTAACCCAAAGAATCTAGAAAATAAAATGTTTACTTGATCTATATGTATATGGTATTACACTTTGCTTGTTTGATTTTTCAGACCCAAAGTGAAAAGCTTGAACTTTGAGTTTAACTTTTGAGTGATATCATGCTGCTTGATATGGCTAAAGGGTTGTTTGAGTGCCTTTTATTTTCTTTCTGTTTGTTTGTTTTTATTTATTTATTTATTTATTTATTTTTTAACTTGACAACACTAATTTGTTTTATAGTAAGAAGAATATTGGATATATAATGATGTAAAAATGACTTTCAATTTTCATGGTTCATGCTATTTTATTTATAGAATAGTTGTACTTCTATTTACTCTTTCAATTTTTATTGCAATTATAAAACAAAATTTTTTAGTCATAAATATTGCCAAAATTAAGATTTGCAATAAAATAAGAGTAATGCTACAGACACAAACTATTTTTCAACATTTTTACAAACTGCTGATGTGGTTTTAGTATTTTCTAAATAGTAATTGTAAGTAAAAATGTGATGTTATTGATGAGCTCATATTAGAACTAGTAAGAATTTCCCACATCAATAGTTTGTAAAAATGTTGTAAAATAGTTTGTGTCTGTAGCATTATTATGAGTAATGCTACAACCACAAGCTATTTTACAACATTTTTACAAACTATTGATGTGGCAAATTCTTATTAGTTTTAATATGGGTCCACCACTAACATCACATTTATGTTTACCAATAATTATTCGAAAATTACTAAAGCCACATTAGCAGTTTGTAAAAATTTTGTAAATTAGTTTGTTTTTATAGCATTACTCTAAAATAAAAGATGATTTTTTAACTAATTTTTTTAATTTGTACATTGAAAAAGAAAAATCAATCATAGATGATATTTATGATTTAAAATAATGTCAATTTCTATAATTGATCGCAAATAATTGAGTAAAAGTTTACTTAGAAACAATCATTTTGTATCTTTTCATTTGTTTATTTTTTGTTAATATTAAATAGTTACTAGTTTTATTTTTCATATATTGATTTAGTTTTGAATTAAATTTTTTTTTTTTAATACTTTGGCCTCTAATCCAACCCCGTCTTGCTCCATTATCATCCCTAGTTGAAAATAGATGCGAGATTATATATGTCCATCTTTTCTTGTGAATTGTTGTAGTACTTTTGAAGAGTGCTTGTGACCATTGCCTAAATTCGTTGAGACACCCAAACACAATACACATGCCAGCACCATTTTTGGCCATTAAATTTCTTGGGCATTATGTTTTTATTGTGGACAATAATATTTATAAGGAAAAGTTAACGAATACTCTAAAGACATTGGTTTATGAGCTATTTTTGAAAACATTTTATGAAAAAATGATCAAACAATTAATTTTTTTGACAGCTTTTTATATTTCTTATAAAAATGGTGTCAAAACTTTCCTAAAATGGTTTATTAACAACTGCTCTAAGAATACCCGTTAACATGACTCATATTCATAAGATCATGTTATAAGTTCATATTTCATCCATTCTTATGGGAGAAGGAAGTATAATTAGATTACTCCCTTTAAATTATGTTTGTTTGAGGCAATGTGGTTGGAGAACACAATGTTGCTTCTATTGCCTTTCACTCTCCACCAAAAGCGAATATAAAAAATGAGAATATATAAAGAAAGAAAAAAAAGAGGGGGGGAAAGAAGAGAGACATGTTGGTAAGAGTTCTTTGGACGTTTAAAAAGAAAAAAGAAGCAAGATGCTACGATTTGTCTAATAGAGAACTAGACAACATATATATTCTCCGAAAGATCAACCTAAACATTTAGATATGTAGTTTTCTTTTGTTAGTGCTTTTGTTCCTGATTCGTATTAGAAAGAATAAAGGCCTCCAAAACCCACAATTAAAGAAAGGTATGTCAACCATTACTACTCTCATAGGCATAGCCAAGCACAACTACTTGACGGTGTTGAGTTCTTGGACAAGCATTGCATCAATTCTGTAAAAAGAAAAGAGTACCAGATCCATCCATATATGATGTATTGAAATTAGAAGTAATGCCTACTAGAATATTTTTTGAAAATAATTACATGCATCAACTATTTTGATAAACCTAAAAAATTTTCCCCAGATACTGAACAAAACCCATGTATAAAGGGAACAAAAATTCTATGACCACGTAAAATACCACAACTTTGGTCATAATTGTCCACGTGGCATATTGTGAGTGGTATAGAAAAAGTGGTGGGTCCATGTGAAAGTAGCTTGTAGCCAATCACAGTTATTTTTCAAGCTAGACCATGACATGTTTATCTCATGTTCTCATCAGAAAAGCATTCTCACTTCTCTCTCTCTCTCTCAATCAAGTTTATCAATGAACCATTGAGCTCTTGGTTCACGAATCATTTGCATCTTAAGCACACCCTATGGAGTTGGCGAGGGTCAAAATCTTAGGAAGGATATGTCAAAGTTTTAGGGTTCCACTAGTGGGCTGATTTGGGTCCAAACATGGGTCAATGCCAGTAGATAGGGATCCACCCTATACCCTCAAGAAAGAGAGGTCCATCAAGTTTACTCATTAAGGCCTTACTTAGGTTCCCCTCCACCAAAGGAGGTGAATCAAATGAATGACTATAAATAGAGCTGTGTGCTAATCAAAATGGAAATGATATAGAACATATAAAACAATGGATCAAATGTGAGGCATTTTTGTTGATAATATTTCGTTATTTCTCACTTTATGTTGTGTTTGGGATGAGATTATTATTATTTTTTTTTTTTTTTGAGAATACTAAGTATTTTTAACACACACACGAGGAGAGGGAGAGAATGTTTTTTAAAGAAACTTACAGTGGTGTATATCTAAAAGGGTTTAACTCTTTTGGGATGAGAAATTTTGATCTAGGAGTTTTCTCAAAAATGCAATTTGATAAATTTTTTGATAATTTTTTTGGGTTGATTTCCCTTGTTTGGATTAACTAAAAAGAATTATTTCAAAAATTCAATGAAAAATTTAACTTCATATTATCAAGCATCCAAATACCTAATTTTGGATTCAATGAAAGAATTTTTAATTCATAAATTCTACTAACATTACTATTTTCATATTACCTACTATTCTTCACATTGCCACCACCATTGTTGTTGCCATTGTTTTCATCAGTACTACCACCCGTCACCAAGACCACCCCTATCACCACCGCCACACACAATTGACCTTACCCCATCACCAATACCACTTTGACTACACCATGAACGCTACCTATTACCATTGTCATTATATTTCTATCATTTTGATGCCATAACGCATAATTACTAAGTCATTATCATCACTATTTCTATCTGATGTAACTATAATAGGAATAATAACTTTACAATTTGTAAGTATACTCATTCAAATAATAGAAATTTAAATTGATGAAAATTCCCATCAATTTAAATTTTGATATTTTTCAAATTTTGCATCCAAAGATTCCAAACATGTAACCTTAAAATTTACTGGCTTTTAGGGTGAGTTGTAACTACTAAAGCTAGTTCCCGACAATGCTCATTTGAGCTTCATAAAGTCATCTATTCTGGGGGCATAAAAAAAACTCACCTTTTATTGGTTATTGGTGATCAATCTGAGGCTTTGTGTTGGAAATAAAGGAGAGATAATACCTGAATATTCCTTGGAAATTACACAATTTGATATTACCAAAAAGGAGGTGGCAGAGATGAGGCGTGGACCAAGTCACTGTCTTGAGACAAATCGTGTCGTCTACGGTAAATCCGATGTAGTTAGACAAATAGTTTCTGCACGTTGCCCCCAGGATACAACAGCCCAGCCACCTTTGCTGATTATCCTTGCGAGCCTACACTGCTCGTAGGATATAAGCTCTCTATAGTACTTTCTTTTCCCAGAAAATTTTGTAAAAGATAGAATATTTTTGTGAGTAGTAAAAAGAAATAGATGGTCAGTGTTTAGGACAATAAAAAATTGTTTTTGAAAGGTTTTCAGCTTTGTAATTCAAAAATAATGTGTGTCTTAAACTTTTATTTCTTTCCATATATATAGTGCTAGACATGTTGCTTGTTCTTAGCCAAAAAAATAAAACGTTTGATACCAATTAAATAGTCATAAAGTTATTGAAATTAATATATATAATCAATAGCTTTCTTTATATATATATATATATATATTTATATATATTATAAACCGGTCATCAAAAGCTTCTGTACGTTGAGAACAAAGAATGGTCATGTGTCCATCCTTGGGCAATGTTGGACCGTTCACCCGTGGGCGACTTTGGTCATGCATCCACCCTTAGGTGATTTTGTTTGTTGTCCTTCCCTTTTGGGGTGACCTTACGTTTAGACCATCCACTCGTAGGTGACTTTGGTCATATGTCCACCTTTGGACGATGTTGGACCGTCCACCTGTGGGTGACTTTGTGTTTGATGGCGCCGGTTGACTCTTAATTTTCCGTTCAATTAGGTTGTCGAACGACTAATGTACCTATCATTTGATCGCTTGGATTTAGTCGGACGACTAGTCTTAAGTCGATGCGTTGCACAAAATATTCCTCGTTTGTTGCCCCCCATACCATGTTTACCATTGCTACTTGAGTCGATCGTTTATGGAGGATCCTTGGATCGTTCGTCACCTTGGTGACATGGAGGATCGCTACTTGAGTTGATCATTCAATGAG
The DNA here is from genome assembly GCA_030021035.2 of Notholithocarpus densiflorus. Lineage (NCBI taxonomy): Eukaryota > Viridiplantae > Streptophyta > Magnoliopsida > Fagales > Fagaceae > Notholithocarpus > Notholithocarpus densiflorus. Next base: position 1,480,110 of record JARYZH020000092.1, on the reverse strand, counting down.
TATTAAAATAAATATAATATTTTTTATAAAAATATCCAACACTTTGTAACTTGAAAGGAAACAAAGGAAGCTTTTTGAAATATAGCCTTTACAACAGCATCATAATAAGAACTATTTATCTCAAATTTTGACAGGCTTTCACATAGAATCAAGCGAAAAGACAAAATTCCACACTTCCAAGTTCCAAGCATAAACTAAGCATCCACTTGTCTTTTTTTTTGGTAAGTATCCACTCATATCAAAAGCACTCAAATGCATAGTCCGGTTCAGCCTGCATGAATTGTAACCCTTGTGAATAGTCTTGTCTAAGAAGAATTTTATGACCATCTTTTAATGTACTCAGGTGAGCAATTTGTTGTCAGACCAACTAGACATACCAAGCTTTATAGGTGTGTTATTCTTTAGAGGTCAAAAATTTGTAGGAACTTCACGTTGGTGTTGTTTAGGCCAATGGCCTCTTAACTCAGTGGTAGGAAGGGGGTAAAGGCTTCAAAAGCATACTCATATCATAGCTTTAGAGCATTCTCGTCAAAGATTTCAAAAAATTTAGCATTTAGCATCTTAAAAACCTATTTTATCAATTTTAACAACTCACTTTACAGTACACCCAACATCAAAGATTTTATATTTTTTATCACTTCATTAAAATATTATTTTTTATTCTCATTCTCATCTTTTTCACTACCAACAAACCCACTGCCATTGCCAACACCCACTGCCACCACCGCCCACAGCCACAACTACAGCTGCTACCACCACCAACCACAACCCCAACTCCCAACCGCCAAAATTTATATAAAATAAAAATAAAAATAAAAATAAAAAATCCATCCATTCGTCAACTTTGTAGCACGCACCCACACACACGAAAACAAACCACACGTTTTTCTTCTGCAACTCAACCTCTGGTTCTACCTCTTCGTTCCCACGAACACGGACACCACTTCCCTCCCTGTTGTCATCTTCTTCCACGGCGGCAGTTTCGCTTTCCTTTCCCCTTCCTCCTTCACACTGTAAAACCAAAACACAATCCCAAAACCAAATCAACACCCAAAATCAAATCAAACTCACCCCGATATGAACCCACCACAAAACCGCAACCAAAACCCACCCCAGCCTTTCCGATGACCACCACCCCAGCGGCCTCGCCTATCTGGTCTAAACCCTAGCCAAGAACACCGACCACGCCGACTCAAGAATGATGCCTCAAGAACGTCGAATCAACCCAATCTGAACGCCGACTCAAGCTTGGGTTTTTGGGTTCGGCCATAGAGAGAAGATAAGAGCTTGGGTTGAGGGAGAACCAATAGGAAAAAAAAAAAAAAAAAAAAGGAAGAAGAAGAAGAGAGATAGCGTGATGACTGATGAGGCATGGGTTAAGGGAGAACCAGAAGAGAGAAAGATGGAAATCACGTGTGAGAAAGAGAGAGGGCACGTGTGGAGATTAAAATATAATATTTGGGTTTGACACTCAGCTACAGTGCGTTGTTAGAGATAGCAGCACACTGTAGCTAGGTGTAAAAAAATTTAGCATTTGCCTTCTTTGATGGAGCACGTTTTTTGTGATTGGAGCTATAAAAATAGCATATTAGAGTATTTAGCATATTTGATGAGAATGCTCTTAGCATGCTCATATCAAAAGCATACTCATTTCCTCTTTCTTTCAAAAGCGTACTCATATATAAATGGACTGAATGAACCAAAGTGGACCAAAATTGACCAAAGTGGAATGAAATGGACCAAAGTGGAACGAATAGACAGAATTAGACCAAAGTTGGCCAAATGGACTGAAGTAGACCAAAGTAGAATGAAATGGACAGAATTTGACCAAAGTGGACGGAATAGGCTAAAGTAGACCAAATTTGATCAAAGTGGAATAAAATGGACCAAATGGATAGAATTAGACTAAAGTGGCACAAATGGACTGAATTAGGCCGAATTGGACCGAATAGACTGAAGTGGACCGAATTAGACCTAAATGGACTTAAGTAGACCGAATTGGACCGAGTTGGACTGAATTAGACTGAAGTGGTCCAAATGGACCTAAGTAGACCGAAATGGACTGAAGTGGACATAATGGACATTATTAGACTGAAATGGACCGAATTTATCCGAATGGACTGAAATAGACCGTAATGGACCGAATTAGACCGAAGTGGACATAATGGACCTTAATAGACTGAAGTGGACCGGAATGGACGGAAGTAAGCTGAATGGACCGAATTAGACCGAAATGGACCGAATTGAAGTAAGATTCAGTAATGAAGAAAAGAAAAGCGTGGAAAGAGTTTTTTCTAAATTAAAGTAGATGAATGTATAAAAGCAAAGTTTATGTAAACTCAAAATTGTTCAAGATATTATTAGGAGAAAAAAAATGTCCCAGATGAATGTCAAAGTATATATAAAGTTAAAACCGTACGTCCAAGATATTGTTAGCCAAAAAAAAAACCCATTTAAGATGACTGTGTAAAGTCAATCGGTTAATATATTTTCTTCTAAAACAAAAACAAATCGGTTAATATATTTAATATTATCAAAATATTAGATGAACAAATCATTTAAAAAAATGATGACGTGGCAAATGATATAGCTCAACATGAACATAACAGCATTAGATGCTACGTTTCAATTTTTAGACATTATATATAAATTTCTTAACTAACTTTTTCAAGAAATGTCCAACCCCTTGTGCAGATCGATATTATTTGCTATCTCTAAATTTTCGTCTTAGTAGTGGCTTTATCTCACCAAAGGTATTTCTCTTAGGTATAGTTTATTTTCTTGGCTTATTTAGTTTCTTTTTTTTAGAAGTAAAATAAAATGTGAAGATTTAACACGTCGTATTGTATCTAACCAAACAAACAAAGTAAATTGAGAAATAAGTGGATTCAAAATATTGTGGATTAAAAAAACAAAATCTTGTTTGAAATAGCAGTTTGAAGCTTGAACAAACTCTCAAAGTCAGAAAACAGCTAAATGGACCTAACTCCTCGGTCCCTTTATCCAAGAGGTAGGTCCAGTACCTAACATATAGTATAAGTCAAATACTAATACACCTACTAGGAGTTAGATACTTACCAATATTCTCCAGTGAGAAGAGGGAAAACCTTAAATTAAGTAAAAACTAATATATGGGGTAAGAATATTTATCCTAATTTGGTTGTGTGTGTGGATATTTTTTTATTGAATTGAACGAAAAGACAAAATTCCACACTTCCAAGCATAAATTAAGCATCCACTTAGTCTATTCTGTTGGTAAGTATCCACTTATCAAAAGCACTCAATTGCAAAGTCCGGTTCAGCCTCCGTGAGTTGTAGCCCTTGTGAATAGTTTTTGTCTAAGATGAATTTTATGACCATCTTTTAATGTACTCAGGTGAGCAATTTGTTGTCACACCAACTCGACATACCAAACTTTATAGGTGTGTTATTCTTTAGAGGTCAAAGATTTGTAGGAGCTTCGCATTGGTGTTGTTTAGGCCAATGGCCTCTTAACTCAGTGGTAGGAAAGGGGGTAAAGGCTTCAAAATCATACTCATATTATAGTTTTAGCATGCTCATATCAAAAGCATACCCATTTCCTCTTTTTTTCAAAAGCATACTCATATCGAAATGGACAGAATTAGCCAAAGTGGACTGAAATGGACTGAAATAGACCAAAGTCGACTAAGTGTATTGAAGTAGACCAAAATGAACTAAATTGGACCGAATTGAGCAGAAGTGAACTAAATAGACCAAACTGATAGAATTGGGCTGAAATTGACCTTAGTGGACCGAATTAGACCGAAATGAACCAAAGTAGACCGAATTGGGCTGAAATAGACCTAAGTGGACCGAATTAGACTGAAATTGGGTGAAATTAATCTAAGTGGACTGAATTAGACTGAAATTGGGTGAAATTAATCTAAGTGGACCGAATTAGACCGAAATAAACCAAAGTATACCGAATTGGGCCGAAATGGACCAAATTGAAGTAAGAGTAATGAAGAAAAAGGAAAATGTGAAAGGAGTTCTTTCTAAATTAAAGTAGATAAATGTATAAAAGCAAAGTATATGTAAAGTTAAAACCGTCCAAAATATTATTAAAAAAAAATCGTCCAAAATGAATGAGTAAAGTTAATCTATTAATATATTTAATATTGTCAAAAAATTAGAAAAACAAATCACTAAAAATAGTGATGACGTAATCAATAATGACTCAACAAAAGCATAGAAAGATTAAATGTTACACTTCGACTTTTACATATTATTATATAGATTTATTAACTAACTTTTTCAAGAAATGTCCAATCCCTTGTGCAGTTCAAGATATTACTTGCAATCTCTAAATTTTCATCTTAGTAATGGCTTTATCTCACCAAAGCTAGGTATGTCTGTTTGGAATATTTTATTTTCTTGGCTTATTTAGTTTCTTTAAAATAAATAATAATAATTTAAAAAAAAATGCAAAAAGTATATTTTTATCTTCAAAAAAAAAAAAAAAAAAAGTGAAGATTGAACATGTTGTATTATATTTATATCTAACCAAATAAACAAAGTAAATTGAGAAATAAGTGGAATCAAAATATTGTTTGAACAAACTCTCAAATTCAGAAAACACCTAAATGTCCGTACGTTGCAAAGTTGGAGCTAACTCCTTGGTCCCTTTATGCAAGAAGTAGGTCCATTACCTAACATTTATATAGAGTCAGCTTCTACACCTACTAGGAATTAAATACTGAACCAATATTCTCCAGAGAAGAGGGAAAACCTTAATTTAAAGTAAAAACTGAAATATGGGGTAAGAATATTTATTGGTCGTGTGTGTGGATATGATATTGATAATGGGCAGCAGAAGAGGACAAGAAGGTCCACAAACTATGGGGGTTTCTATTACTATTATTTAAACAATAGTTTTCAGTATTTAAATAACATTATCCGTACACTTTTTTATCCACACGTATTTTTATAAAACAACAACAATGTTACTAGATGTTTCTTACCAAATCGGGCCTATATTTGACAGAAAACAGACATATGGGAAACCCAAAACTAGTTCTTTATGTTGGCAATTTTTGACCGTGCATTGGACGACTCCACACGAATATTGGTCAAATGGTAGCTGTTTTTGTGTTTACAGCTTTCGTCAAAGTTCAAAATCTTCTTGTCAAAGTTTTGTGCCTTTTTGCTGATGGATTCGTAGCACCTAAGTGAAACAAAAGGACAAATGACCCGAGAAATAGTTGAGTTTTTTTTCGGATGAGGGAGTTGGAATATGGCATTTATAAATCCAACAATACTAGGGTATGTTCACCAATACTCTTACATCCAATTTCACAACTTGTTAAACAGGTCAATTTTGAGTCGTAAAAATAATAATAATAAAAAAGTTGTGAGCATAAAATGTTTATCAGTCCCAGTCAACCAATTTAACATGCTGTAAAATTAAGTATGAAATCAAATATATGTATTCCTAAATTTATTCTACGTGCCCCATTTGCAAAATAAAGAGTAGCTTGATCAAGAAATTTATTTAGACAAATTACATAAAAATGCACGCAATTTGTACTATAGTAACATTTATTGTTAAAATTATTGTCTTTTCACTTAAGACTTGTTTATTAATCAATTTGACAATCATTGAACTTTACCCCCAAAATAGATAGTAATTCTAGGATCACACATTTTACCACACGCTTTTTTACAATTATATCTTTTTTTAGAGATAATTACAATATATTGTTAATTTCTCAACTCGAACTATTTCTCCCCTAAACCCCAAGCATAAAGTGCATGAGGATGTGCCAATTCAGCTAAAAGGCTCTTGACTTTTTTACAACTATCTTATGTGTTAGATTATAACTAACTGCTTGTCACTTTTACGTAAATCCATTATTTTTTTCTCTATCACTCACGATATGCCACGCTAGGATTGTGACAGAAAAGATTGTCCTTATATATATTTTCCAATTAAAGGCCTTTCACATTAAAAAAAGTGCCATCCTTGGCCATATGCCCTATGGTTCATTGGTTAGTACCATCCCATCCTTCTGCAACAAAGGCCAGATGGACATGGTGTCTTCAATAGAGGGCCAAAGTGCAGACCCACTTCATGAAAAAAGGCCCAGAAAACAGGACAGTCTGGCCCAACAAGGCCAACACTGTCTCAACTCTTTACATGTCCTCGTGTGTCTCTCTGTCATCAGAATTGACACAGCAGATCAAACGTGGGGCCCAGACAAGAGATTGGTTACATCATATGTGATATCATATAAGTATAACACAAAAGCATAGCATAGCATGGGATCCCAAAATTGTGGGTCCTATTGGTCACCAGTACCATAAATCATCCTGATCTTCATGATCTTACCCTCCTCACCCAAAATGTACTATAGGTCTTTATAATTTCCTAAGAGAATTTTAACCCCATTTAAGAATAAGATAACGATTGGTATATGTTTTTAACCCCAGAATGAAAGAAGTCAGTGGCAGTTATAGTTAATTATTACAATTGGTATATGTTTTTAACAAATTTCAGAACATTTTTAATGCAGTCTTAATGTATTAAAATTGAAAAAATGCTACTAACTATTTGGTGAGTTTGATGGTCATTGGTTGAAAAAAAAAATGTGAGTTTATATAAAAGTGATAGATAATTAGTTACCATCTATCATGTAAAATAATTGTAAAAATGAGTATAAAATTAATTGTGGTTCTAATTATACTCATCAAAATGCTATCAAAATTTTCATATTTCACCGCATAACCTTTAAGATAGGGTTCCATGGGTCTATCTTAACGCAAAATATATAAAAGAAAAATAAAATTGGTGAATTTTTTGTGTGGAGAGTTCTTTTTTCCCCCCTTTTAATGTGAGATAGCATATTGTGATTGATAAAAATAAAATGATCCGCATGATTCTATATATAAAAAAAATGGTCTATTTAAGGCATACATTAATCATCTATTTTATAAAAAATTAAAAAAAATTTAGAAAAAATGTTAATCACTTTCATTTCATCATAATTATTATAAAAAAAAAAGATTTACTAATGTAAACCTTAAAGCTAAGGAAATGTTTAGTAAAATCCATAAAAAAAATTATATTACACTAATCACACTAATCATACTACGATACCAATCAATTTTTTATGTAAGCAGAAATTAAATCTTAGTTTCCTTATTCAATCATTAAAAATTTTACTAGTTAAATTATCCCCAACTTATCATAAAATTTTAATTAATGAGAAGGATGGGAAAATCACTATAACTCTAACGAATAATTAATAAAATAAAATAAAAAAAGGTATAAAATTTGTTACTAGCAGTCTAGCATTATCAGATTCAGAGACTTCATAAGGAAGCAAAAGATAGTAATAAATAAAGAAAAGAGCGAAGAAAGTAAAGGGGGGATTGGTTAAGTTGGGACAGCATGCAGAGAGATTTACAGGTGCTAGGGAGCAGGTAATGATGAACCCTAACACATACTTACACACACACCCACCTAGACCTAGCTAGACTCCGCACTTCTTACACAACACCAATCACTTTTACCTTTGTGTGATTGCGTGCTGTGCCTCTAGTCATATTCATATAGAGTATTAGTGTGTACCCTCAGAAAGAAAAAAAACGAACCCCTCTAATAGAGTCTTGGGACTCGAGCCCAAAAGTCACATCTCCCACAAATGTTGCTGTTCATGTGGTTTATAAAAATGTTTTTTTTTTTGGTATAGTATAGAAATGGTAAAAAAAAAAATAATAAGCAATTTATTTTTGGAAATTGTGAACCATAAGAGGTCAAAAAGTGCACGTCTACTTTTGTCCTTTGGTTTTTCCCACTAGAGGGTCAGTTTAAAGAACTTTGTCCGAAAGGTAAAACATCTTTTTCTTTTGCACAGCTGGTCATTCAATTCAGTCCTATTAATAAATTCATTTTCTCCCTTTTAAGCATCACCCCAAAAGGTTCTTTCTATTTTTTTCTTTTTGTTTGTAGACTGTAATAGATAGCCCGGATTTTTATTAAAAATAAAAAAGTATCCCTAATTATTTGAGGTATTTTTGGGTATTTTCTAAGCTTTTTTTTGGGTATTTGAGGTATTTTTGTTGCAACTCCGAATATAACCCATCTTATATGTTATGCACATGCATAGAGTTATTTTTTTAATTTAATTTTCCTATCATGCATGCTAAAAAGAAAAAGTAAAGAGAGAAAAACATATGCATGCATCATCATATTAGTCCATGTGTTTAAGAGATAAAAAAAAATTGCATCATTAAAGGAAAAAAGAAAAAAGAAATAAAGAAACTGCGTCATTTCGTTAGTATTTAATGTTCAAATTAGTTATTGGATGAACAAAATGACTATTTAGAAAGCACAATCATACTTGGAGTACAAAAAAAATTTAATAAAAAAAAATCCCAAATTTAAGTGGTTAAAATGGAAACAAAAATATAATTTTATCATAAATATTTTAAAAACTAACATATAATATATAACTCTATAAAATGATTGGATGAGTTATAAACATGGGATACTATGAGAGATAAAGTCCTGAAAATAATAATTCGTTACTTCATAGCAAATTTACTCAATTTTTAACTCATAAACAAGCCTAGCATTTTGTATGTGATGGACATATTGTAGATTGTGAGTGGTAAAAAAAAAATTAAAGATTTATATGAAAGTAATAAACAAATTACTCATAGTCTATCACATTAGAATTATAACAAAATGACTTCATAAAACTCCCCACTAGTTAGTTGTAGCATGGCAATTCCCTCCCTATGGAGAGGATAAACTAAACACCAAAGCGAGTTTCCAAAGGCAACCTTGGTCTGGTTAGAAGTTGAGGCTTGATTTGAGACCTTTTAAGAATTTGGTTGAGTGGGTTTTCTCTTAGGTTAGGCCACACAACTAGCATCATGGTCATTCTTTGGGTGATAAGAGCACAATATTGGCCACTTACAGACAAAGGGTTATAGTCTTGTAAAGTGTAGACACATTATCGCAATGTGAAATCTATTTATATTTTTCATGACTTATATGATGAGTTAATAGGCCTATAGTATACATTTGCACTTTTGTTTTTGATTACAATAATCTTCTTATTTAAGATAAATTATATATATTGGGAAGCCAATTATTGTGCCGATCAATTAACTACATCAATGGGAGAGCGACAACATGAAAATCATAAGATTTAATTATACATTGAGTATACATCTTATTTACTGTTAATTAACTTATTTATTCAAAGGTTAAGAAAAGAAAGGTTTAAGACCTATTTGTAGACAAGTCTAAACCTAAAGTTAGTTAATTCATAGATAAACCAATAGTCCACTTTTTTTTTTTTTTCCCACAGTTAAAAACTGTATAAAGTCATAGCCAGGAATTGGAGTCAAAAACAAAAAGGAAGTGGGGTTAACAAGAAATAAAGAAATCATCTGGAAAAAGAAGGAATAGTGGTAAATAGAGGAGGTGGTAATGTGAAAAAAAGTTGACCTCGTAATCTGTAACCCTATTTGTCGTGCTTCCCACACTGCAGTGAGGTTGTCCCTACTTGTCACGGGGATATGTGAAAATAAGTACAGGAATATATATTATTCAAAGATTATATAGTGCTAGCTAGCTAGCTAACCTTTATACTAGTAGACCAATTTCTCCTCTAACTTCTCACACTACTTTCAATTTCTCGCTGTATCTTACTATAGATTACTTTTGATAATTAGTTCTTAGTTAATTAGAATAATTGTTGGAGAGGAGAGATGGATTCAAATCCTAATTATGTTTTGAGTGTGTATGAAAAGAAACCAACCCAATTCAATTCAATTCAATTCAATCCGATGCCTCAAATTGGTTTTTCACTTTTTTTTTTGTGATTTGGTGAATTGGGTTGCATTGAGATTTTATTTTGAATTTCGAGTTAGATCGAGTTTAGATAGATAATTTTGTAACTCATTTGACTAAATCTAATTTATTGAATTTATAGATTTATTCATTGACCTTATTTATATTTTTAGTTTGATTTATTTTTGTGTTTTGAAAATTAGTTTTGATGAATTTGAAAACTAGATATATAATTTAGATAGATCATGTGAAATTCTAATAATTTATTAAATAAATGCTTAAACATATTATGAAAAGGATACAGCTTATCTCTAGTGGTTAATTGTATTTGACATATGTCTATATCCTAACGTATCTAGTGAAACTGCTCGACACAAGCTCTATAAAAAAAAAAAAACCACTTTTTGTTTTTTAATAAGACATGAAATATATAAATACAATTCACTTATCCAACCCAACCCATTTGAGTTGGGTATAAAATTACTCAACTCAACAATGTTTGGTTGGATTGAAAAAATCACTTTAACAAGACTCATGCACACTCTTAATTTTCTTAATAAAATAGAGAATGTTGTAGTGTTACTAGGCTACAAGTTCCTTTACCTGAACTCTTAAAATTTTGACGGGCTCTATTTGGATCAGAGTGGTGCTTCTTCAACTTTAAACGACAAGTAGACAAGGGGCTTCAATTTATTTCAACCACTCTTTATATTATTGCTAACATACACACATAATAATACAACAATGCAGAAATTACCAAAATTTAAATAGTGTGTTTGCAGCCAAAGATTGCAGGAATCTCAACATCCGTACATATGGATCTCACTCAGTATTGTATGTACGGAATTCCCGTGATTCCTGTTATATGCATATGGATAATATATATTTTTTATTGATTTACTTTATTTCAAAGATAAATTGTGTAAAAATATAATTATACATACTAGAAAGTAAAACTTTAAAAAACTAATCTAACAAAATAAATAAAATAAACTTTAAATAAAAAAAGCTTAACCAATAACACTAATAACAGGTCCACTAAAAAGACGAAAAAGAGTAAAGGAAAATAGACCTCCGAAGGGTGGCCTCTTGATGGTAGAAGTCCCTTAAACTATCATCCTTGTGAGTCTGAGGGTTATAGTTCAAGTCGTGACGCTTTAGTTTAAAATGATGTGTCCACATGGATAGCCCCAAGTAGCTTCGGTGGTCCCACGCCATAAAATTCGGGTTTAAGTGGGCAAGGGCGATGATACTGCGCCGTATGAGCCATTTTTTTGTTCATAAAAAAAAGAGAGAGAGAGAGAAAAGTTCCCAATTTTATTTATTTATTTATTTATTTTGGAGAAAGAAGACTTGTAACTATTTTATTAAAGCAATGACAAATTGGCTAAATCACTTCTCAAAAAAAAAAAAAAAAATGGCTAAATCAGCATAGAATACAGAGTAAAAAGTTAGTAGAATATCCTCCATCTACACTGCTAGACATGGCAAAACGGGCGGGTCGGGTCGAGTCAAGTCGAGTCAATCGGGTTGCGGGTTAAACAGATCACGGGTAAAAAAAGGGGTCATTTTAAGCGGGTTAAAATCGGGTTCGGGTTAATCGGGTTGCAGGTCGGGTCAAGTTGGGTCAGGTTGACCCGTATTTTTCACATGAATTTTTTTTTTTTTTTAAGAAAACAACATGTATTTGCTATTTGAAAAGTTATGCAACAAATTACTTAATGTAAAATGCATTATTTTGAATTTACCACTTATATCAAGAATGAACTCAGTTAAACTTATTAATACTTATTCAATAATTTTTAAATTATACAAATCCTAACATTGCTATCTAAAACAAAATAACACAGAGATAAGTAAAACAAATACACAAGTTTTATTTCTACACAATATCAACATCCCAAAATATAAAACAAAATTACAAATTACTTATTGGATAACTCATTTGATAAAGAATAAAAACATATAAGAAATTTGCAATCTTGAAAATTAATTTTATAATCTATTATCAATTGTGGTTGACACTGTATTTCAATTTGAGATATACATTAAAGTTTGATTGCTTACTTATTTACACATGGTCTTTTTTATGAATATCATATCATTGTTAAACAACACATACTCTAGGAAATATCATAATTTATTTTGAAAAGCCGTTTATTTTGGACATAAATTGTTAAAAAATAGGTCTAAGCATTCATAATTTATGCTAATTTGATACTTTGGCTTCACTATTTTCACACTTGTGAATGTTTCTCACACATGTCTATAATTTTAAATCTATGTTTTTAACTCTACAGATTATCTTGGCATGTACTTTGCTATTTGATATCTAAAAATCTTTACTCATTATAGAATGCTCAACCACATGCATTTATCTTTCAATTAATTTGTATACAGTTATATAAATGTATCAATTGTTTCCTTAAAGTTCACAATAAACAATTAAACTAATATTGTCTTAATTTTACTTTTTTTTTTTACCAAAATTAAAAAAAAAAAAATGGTTCGGGTTAGGGTCGGGTTGACCTGCAAAAAACACGGGTCAGGTCATGGGTCAACCCGTTTTTGCTTCGGGTCAAAAAAATCGGGTTCAGGTCAGGTTAGAAAATTCTGACCCGTTTTGTCATGTCTATACACTACATAGTCAAAAGCATTTATGGAATAAGGTTTGGCTTGAATCTAGAACTAGATTTAGTACACCTATCGAAACTTTGCCCAAAATAGAAGAAATAATTTTCCAACACCGAAAATTTCACTGATTTTTACACACCCTTACAACCCTTTTGTTTTTTGGGTTATGGTGGATAAGTGGAGTAATATCTTAAATATTTTGTGAGTTTGATGTGAAAACGTGATGTAAAATTCAGTGTCCCTAATTGAAGTGAGTAAAGAAGGGTTTGACCTAGTATGCATCACAATTGATACTTGACAAAAAATTGAAAATCAAATCAAATTACAAGTAGGAATAATGGTAGCTCTTCCCTTCCATGGTTGTGAGCTGATGGCTCATGCAAGACTCGAATCCAATGAAGAAAACACGGGTTCTAGAGGCCTAGATAAGGCATGTAATTCAGGCTTGTAAGATGGTGTAACCATCAAGCATCAAAGAGAGATCAATCAAGGTATTCTCAAAGGGCTTTGCCTTAAGGTGCGGGGTTTTCATTCAAATCCTTTCACCTTAGTGTGGCGAATTGTAAGAAATATTTGGATTAGTTTCCTATGGAAGAATTATTTAAAATTGTGGAACCTTTTATTCAGGCAAGTTCTGATTTAAAAAGTTCTTATTTCGGGTCTACAATTATTTCCTGAATGGAGATGGTTCAAACATATGAAATATTTTATTTTCTTTTTTGGGTTGGTTAGGAAATTGGAGAGGATGATTAGACGTGGATTTGGCAAATTTCTTGTAACATGCAGGACTTTGCAGTCAGTACAACCAAACCATTAGGTGTTCAGCAATATTTCTTGTGACATTTTAGCAAATATATATAATGTGACATTAAGGAAAGTGATTTTTACACTGCAAGGAACAGTTCTATGCTAAGAAGAATGGTACAAACACTTTTTTTTTTTTTGAAGTAATGGTACAGACACATTTCTTCTGAAAAAACACTTTTTACAATGTTCTTTTATTCCCCAGTTTCCATGATACATATATGTACTAGTGTCTAGTATTAAATGGTAAAATCTATGGTATACCTTTCACAGCAATATTTTTGGTTAAACATGTGCTCAGTCATTCTGTATTTCTTACCAGTAAGCAACAATGCCCGATAATGTCCAATAATAACTTGTCCTACGAAATTGGATGACCTTTAGTCCCCCAAAAAATACAATAGACTGTTTTTACATTCAATATAATGAACTCTTTACATACAACAAAATTAAGTAGTTTAATATAAAATCTGATTTGTTCTTCTCGGGTTTTGTCATAAGTCACTAGCTAGCTAGTCTGCATAAAAGTTAGTCTTTTTTTTTTCTTTTCAAAAAACATGCTTGATCTCGACCTTCTTTTCCTAACAGGAAGGTTCATGCAATCAAAAATCAAGGATATGTGCTCACTGCTCATGGAAAGGTTGTTAGCTCATTGCTTAAGTAGTAGTGTATTAAAAGGGAATTCAAAGATGCTGCTTCTCTTGTTGTTTAATGAAAGGTGGGGATTATTAAAAAATGAACCGGTTAATGTGTGCCCTAAACATTAACAAATCTATTTTTAGGAAAGTTTTATTAGAAATTGAAAAAGTTGTCAAACTTTTTTTTTTTTTTTGGTCAAAATTTTTTCAATTTCCAATAAACTTTTTTCAAAATTAGTAAAATCTATTAAAAAATAAAAGCCTCTTATATGAAGGTCAACCTTGCTCGTACTGTCCAGGCTTAAATGGAAAAGCCACCGAAGCTATTTGACCGATTTTAATGGAAATCCCACCAAGCTATTACCATTTTGATTGCTATTTACTTAATCAACTCTTATTGAGCCTATAAAGTACAATTTTTTGTACTTAATTTTTTTTTTTTTTTTTTAAAGAAAGAAAATTTGGAGTTGTTTTCATTATAGCAACTAGTGTGTAACTCTGTGCATATACACGGATACATTTAAAAATAAGCACAATTACATATATATAATTTAGAATCTAATTAGATCTAGGCTCTTCTGTTTTTGCATTCAATAATTTACTTGCTACAAAAATTAAAAAATTAAATGGAACACATGCGCAAAATTGAACTCCAATTAAAATTCAATTTAGAATCTAATTGAATTTAGACTCTTTAATTTTTGCACTTAATAATTCACTTGAAACACAAATTTAAAAATTAGATGAGACATGTTATACAAAAAAAGGCTCATAAATATAAATCATTCAAAAATTATATTTTTTATAGTTTACTTATATTAGATTCCTCGTTTTTTATACTAAATTAACCCATTTGACACAAAAATTAAAAAAACTTAGATTAAATGAGACACATGACACAAAATTAAGCTTTAATTGAAATCTAATTTTTACATTGAATTAACTCACTTGGCACAAAAAATTAAAAACTTAGATTAGATTAGACACATGGTGTAAAATTAGACTCTAATTTAATTTCAATTTGAAATCTAATTGGATTTTATCTCAACTTTACTTATTATTATATTTATAGATATGTCTCAAAATTTTATTTTTACTTTTCACATTTGATTTCGTTTTCATATTAATCTATGCCGTCTATTTTTATTAGTAATTTGACCTTTAAATGCTCTTCATATTTAACTACTTCATTAAACACTAACTTTAAAATATTATAGAATGTATAAATTTCATTATCTATGCATAACAACATTATGAATAGTCAAATTAGTAATGAAAATATAGATGGTAAAGTCAATATAGAAACAAAATCAAACATGAATAACTAAAATATAAATTTTAAAACATAAAAAGAATCAGAATCAAAACAATCTCAAACGTGTCAAATTGAATGTCCTTAAAATGACTTACCAAAAAAAAAGAAAAAAAGAATGTCCTTATAAATGGCCTATGAATATGATGGTGTGACTGTTGAGTGCTCTTATCATTGTTTGTCAAAAATGAGTTGGTTGAGAGCTAGCCAAATACCCCATTTTTAAAATGTGAGCATTAATGCCCAGGTTACCTAAAAATAAATAAAAAAATAAATTACAGGACACTTTTAGTTTCAAGTTTCAACTTCAAAATCCAAAACACAGAGGACACATTAAGCTCAGAGCTCTCATATTTAAATTATCACGAGAAAATATTATTTATAGGGGTAAGTAGATGTGACAAAGAGGACAGAGATATAAGTCGGCCTGTCAAGTCGCTGTTCTTCAGTATTTAACGTTAAATCACATCATTTCAGAATATCAGATCACCCGCTTCTTTCTCTCTCTCCCACATTTTACTCCTTCCCTTACTTGCATTTCTCTCTCTCTCTCTCTCTCTCTTACTAACCTTTTTATCTTCAACCTATTCAGTATATGTGATTTTAATTTCCACCTGTTTGTCTTGGCATTTGGGTTTTGTATAGTTTGTCACTATTTTTGTTTTCCTTTTTATAAACTAAATTTTAACTTTACGTTCAACACCCATGTGCCTTTGTTTTGTTTTGGTTTGGTTTTGAGAAACTGAAGGGAGAGAAGAGAGAAGAGAGAAGAGAGACGAGAGAAGTGAAAACAAAGACCAAAGAGATAAGAGGAAGAATCTATCTATAAGTTATAGAAAACTCACATGCCATTGCTAACTCTTTTACCCCCACTAGCTTAGGTGTTTATCCTTTTTTTCTAGCACTGAGAGAGAGAGAGAGAGAGAGAGAGAGAAAAAAAGAATTCTTTCATTCCAAACAGCACTGAAGAAATGACTAAAGAAGAAGACTTTAAGCTCCTCAAGATCCAGGTCTCTCTCTCTTAACCACATTCTCTCTGTCTTCACAAGTCTTTCTTTTATTTATTTTACTATGAATATACAGCAAAGTGGGTTGGTGGTCTTTTCCTTAAGAATCTTTCTTCTTGTTTTATTTTCATTCTCTACAGACTTGTGTTCTCAAAGTGAGCATTCACTGTGATGGGTGTAAGCAGAAAGTGAAGAAACTTCTTCAGAGGATAGAAGGTGCTCGCTCTCTTATATCATCCTTTTAGTTTGTATTACAAGTTCTTGTCTTTGCTCTTTTTCGTGACTCAACATAGTGTGAACTTTATTGTCTGTTGTTATATGTTACTTCTAGTGTACTATTCAAAGCTTGGTTGGCTACTGAGAAAATGTT
This sequence comes from Notholithocarpus densiflorus, assembly GCA_030021035.2. Classification (NCBI taxonomy): domain Eukaryota; kingdom Viridiplantae; phylum Streptophyta; class Magnoliopsida; order Fagales; family Fagaceae; genus Notholithocarpus; species Notholithocarpus densiflorus. Next base: position 1,463,519 of record JARYZH020000092.1, on the reverse strand, counting down.
GGAATAAATTTTTTAAAATGAAGACTATTTTCTTGGCCCTTTGTGGAAACAAAAACCATGAAGTCGGGACGGAACCAAGATTTGAACATGGGGCAAAGCATGAGCCAAAAAAATTTCATGTGATATGGTCTATTAACAAAAAAATCAGATAAAATAATTGTACTTTATTATCATAAATATTTAAGTCAAGAAGGAAATAATATGAACAAAAAAAGTTGAAAGTTATAATATGATATTCTAACCTTTTTGAAAAAGAGAATTACAAAAAAAAAAAAAAAAAAAAAAAAAAAAAGAAAGAAAGAAAGAAGAAGAAGAAGAAGGAGGACTTCGGATCTCCAGATTTTGGGTAATTGGAATTAATATATTGATTTTATCACGTTAATCAACTCAAAAATATGATAAACCTATACTTTTGGATGCAACTAAAAATCACACTAATAAAGTTTTCAAAATTTTGTTTGAAGATTTTAAAAAATTGGGTTATTAATATTAAGAGTTTGTAATACTACATTATCAATATTGGCTTCTAAAAGAATTTTGCATTTTATCTTTTAAAAAAAATTTAAATATTATAATTGACTTTTTTATAATTTATAAATCAATTAAAAAGTCATAAATTATTGTCACCCCTTAAGGGAAATTTTTTTTTTATGAGATTTTTTTGGTTATGAATTATTGAATTATGATATTGGTAATTTGTGAATTTTTTGTTGTGTTGTATTAATAATTGATGCTAATGACTGGCTATTTTACCTTTATATGAGAGAAGATAATTAAAGTTCACTGTTCGTAGACCAAAGAGTTTAGGCAAATTTCTCATGAAAGTAGACTTTAAGCTTTGAATTTTGTGCATTACAATCTCTTAATCTGGTTTCCCCTTGTTCTTCCCTACTGTTACAGGTGTGTACCAAGTAAATATAGAAGCTGAGCAGCAAAAGGTCACAGTTTCAGGAAGTGTAGATGCTGCTACTCTGATTAAGAAACTAGTCAGAGCTGGTAAATATGCTGAGCTCTGGTCACAGAAAACCAACCAAAACCAAAACCAAAACCAAAAGCAGAAGAACAACAACTGCATCAAAGATGATAAGAACAACAAAGGTCAAAAGCAAGGGTTGATGAAGGGCCTTGAAGCCTTCAAAAATCAGCAGAAATTTCCTATTTTCTGCTCTGAAGAAGATGATGATTACTATGATGAGGAGGAAGAGGACTATGAAGAGGAAGAACTTAGGTTTCTCAGGGAGAAAGCTAACCAACTGAATTTGCTTAGGCAGCAAGTTGAAGCAAATAATGCAAAGAAGGGTGTTGGGGTTGGAGCCATAGCTACAGGTTCCAACAATGGAAAAATGAACAATAATGTTGGACATGTGAATGCTGGAAATGGAAAGAAAGGAAACACAGATCATCAGAATATGGGAATGAAGGCTAGTCCAGGTGGGATTGATCCAAAAACTCTTGCAGCTTTGAAAATGAATGCTGCTCATTTGGGTGGTGGGAACAATATGATCAATGCTGGGGAAGCCAAAAGGGCTAATGACATTGGTGCCATGATGAATTTAGCTGGTTTTCATGGAAATGGGATTAATGCTTCTGCTTCTGCTTCTGCTGCTGCTGCTTTAGGAGGCAATCCCAATGGTTTGGGAGGTTTTCAAGTCCAATCCAACAATGGGTATCATCAGGGATCTTCTGGTGGAATCCCAACTGGTGGATATGCTACTGGTCAACAACAATACCCTGCATCAATGCTAATGAACATGAATGGTTACAACAACCATCCATCACCTATGATGATGAACATGGACATGCAGACTAGGCATGCCGTGCAACAACAGCCCCAGATGATGTATCAAAGGGCCCCTTTGGTTCCACCTAGCACTGGCTATTACTACAATTATAGCCCTAGCCCTAGTCCTAGTCCTTACAATGCCCCATACCCTTACACTCAGCCTAATTACAGTGATCATAACTCTGCAGCACATATGTTCAGTGATGAGAACACAAGCAGCTGTTCCATAATGTAATAATAAAATAACATGTAGAGAAGTTGTTTAGACTTCAAATTCTCTGTTAGTGGAGTTGTTTAGACTTTTGATTGTATTAATGTAGTGTTTGGTGTATGGGGAGGGGATGGGATATCTGGTTTAAAATATTATCATCAGTGTGTATTGTGTAGACGTTAAGAAGTTGTTGCTTTTTAATTTTTTATTTACTACTCTAGTTATGTCTGTTTGTTCTTTCTCTGTTATCATGTGACTGACTACAATATGTAGTTTGTTAGCCACTACACTAGTAAATAAACAAAAGGATTTGATTAGCATATTAATGTGACAGGGAGTGACAATGTCACCTTTTTGAGTTTATTATTTACACTATTTTTATTATTTACTAATCTTGATAAATTATTTCAATAATTTTGAATCATGAGTAATTCATGTACATCTAAGTTCACAGCTTTTCTGACCATGGTTATGTTTGGTGGTTATATTGTAGTGAATTGTAGTCTGTCATCTACGAAAAATTTGTGTAAAAATTTATTGGGTGTTTTTGTTCTGTTGAATAAAACAAGGAGTTTACAGGCGTGGATACTGCCCTCAATTCACTTAAACTCGAGACCATTCATGCAATAGTAGGGCTTATTTACTCAAATCCACAACCTAAAACTCGTAAAATGGTTATGGACCTCTATTTTACTTAAACTCTACTCATAAAGAGCATGGGACCATTCATCCAATAGTAAAGGCTTGTTTACTTTAATTTATAACCTCGAACTCTTAAAATGATGGGCTGCAATTGGGTGTGGCATTTTTTGTGGTTATCAAGAGTATGGTTCAAATTTGAGTTTGTTTACTTGATCTGTGAGTGACGAGGAGGGGACATGGGTTAGTGGATGTTGTATAGTGACATAATGGCAGTGTGCAGAGAGCAAAGAACGGCTAGCTAATTAAGCTAAGGTTGACAATAATGTACGCAGAGGATTTTTTTGGCCGGAACAATGTGTATCACAGCACCAGACAAACTGTATACTATTTTTTGTATGGTGCTGTGAATATGTATTCAAAGTTTGGTAATTGTGCAAGTGTTCATCACGTGTTTATGTGTTCAGTGGCGTTACCGACAGGACAATTGTGGACCACAACATTCTTATTATTATTATTTGTTATTTTTGGACCGAAGGAAAACAAACGGATCATACTGTACCTTATCTGTTAGGTGATGCTAGCATGAATTTTTATAGAATGCTTTAATCGATTTATGCATATGGTATATATAATTATATAATCATATGCAAGTAGTACTAAAATGACAGTTTCTTTTTTGTGTGTGTGAGACAACAATATTTGATTATGTTAACACTTTTCTTTTTATTATAAGGGATATTATTTTAAAAGCCTTAACACATCACCTAAATGAAAGGGTATTCATTACAAATCACATAGTATGTAGGAAAGGACATGAGAAATGGTTACGAGGAAGAGAAATATTCCAAATACCAAAAACAAGAGGTAGAATTTGAAACAACGAATGCTAGTTAGGCCCAAAAACAATCTCTAAAATAAGAGCATGAAACGTGTCACACTATATTGAGGGATATGAATATCATGATAGATGGATTCGATAGCTTGATAATTCAAGACCTAACCACTTTTAGGATTTTGGGTGGTGCTGAACCTAGTAATAGTGATACGAAGGAGATAAAAGCACATAATTAATGATTTTGTATGCTAAAAGTGCCTAGGGCATGGAAGACACAGTGAAAGCTATGTTTGCCTTATTTTCATTGGGCTGACTCTAGTATGGCTTTGGGTCCACTCTCACTTCTATTCTTTCATGGGTTTTCCTTGTTGAGGGAAGAGATGGGTTAGTCACTCCCCATTCACCTTTTGTTTCTTTGTTTCAAGTTAAATTGAAAATCAGTAAATAATAAGAAAGGAATCTCAATTCTCAACTATTTACTATTTACTCCCCAGTTCTCCTCTGACTATTTAACCATTTATTCGGGTGCTTGTACTCATCCTATCTTACAAACATCAGATAATTATAGAGATGGCTTTTTTAGGGGCGGTTTAATATGTTAGCTAAAAGTTTAGACCCCTATGAATGCCATCAAACCCTAGAATTTTGGAATCAGTAGGCCAACTTTTTGGGGGGTTTAGTATACTCTTATTTAGGTGAATTTATGTCATAAATGTGGATAGGAAGAGTTTTTACCCTATCTCTTGTTAGCTCTAAGTTTCTGGGACAAATGTCAAGTTATAGTTCTATGCAAAAGGTAGAATAGGAGAGAGTAGCCATTGACTTATTTCAACATGGTACTTTTTTATTTTTCCCTAAAAGCATTGCTACCAAAATTTACAAGAGATAGATAATCATGTTAGTAAGGCTTCCATTGATTTGGTGATGTAGCAATTTTCAAATTGGTAGTTCTATTTGTTGAAAGTAGTTGACTGTGAATAAGTGACAGACAATCTTTTCATATGGATTGACAATTCTTTTTCCATTACTCACACTTGACCACTCACAACAAAGGTCGTGAGGCTAAACTCTTTTTAATAATAATTTGATCTTAATGAGTTTCAAACATGAATTAATTTTGACATGTTGTGTGGACATTGCGAAAAAACATTAATAGAATTATAGAAACAGCTCACTTAGTGAAGCTTACTCTCAGCAATGAATACATGACATCATGACACATAGAAAGAAGACAAAATAATCCCAATTAGCGAATCATATAAACCAAGTGCATAAGATTGGAAAAGCTTCCAAAATAATGATGAAGAAAATTACCTCAATCTTTCAAAAAGTCTGCTTGCTCATGTGCTCTGCTCTTCTAGATCTTGCCTCTACACTAGTCTTTACTTGCCATGGTTGTAGAGCTTGAGAAAAAATTCATTAATAAAACCAATCAGTACTTGGGGTACAGACACTACAGAGTACCACTTTTCATACTAAATTCTAAATCCCAGATCAAATCAAATTAATCAATCAACAGAAAAAACAGAGCTCATTTGCCAACAAAATTTTCTTTAAAAGGGAAATGTCACACTGTTACCATACAAGAGTTAGTATATTACAAATATTTTATACTACATTTTTTTTTAATACAAAATAGAAATTCTAGTATGGCATAATTTAAGTGTATATGTGTGTGAAGCTTGCTTTTGAAAACTTGAACCCCAACCTTTACCTTCCACAGCTCACAAGCACTTATACTTGTGGAGTAACCATCGCACCAAGAGTATGTGGTGGTAATACTACACACATTTAGCACATGCATATCTTGGTCAATCCTTGATTTATGACTAAAATCAAGGGACATTAATTGTCCCTGATTTTAGCCTAATTAATAGGTCAAATTTTTTTGTCTATATACACTCCAATTGTATAGAACCTTTTTTTTTTTTTTTGGAGAAACCAATTGTATAGAACTTTTGATGTACAGAAAATACAGATCAAGTTATACTTGTTCCCCATCCCAGCTACAACATTGTGCTCAATAGTAAGGTTGACCAAGTCATCCAAGATTCAAGATATTGTGTAGGGGAAAATAATAAAAGTTAAAAGGTTGTTTTAAACTCTATCGTTGACTATATATCATGGAAATTTCTTTGACTTCTTGACTTTCTATTTTTGAATATATGATAAGAATAATTCAAATTAGTTAAATATAAATAAGAATAACCCTTTGGAATTCTGTGCCCTACATGGGGGGCCATATTCATTATTCACACAGTAAGGTTGGTGACGGAATAATGTTCACAAAATATATAAATATAATTTGATAGTTGAGGAAGTATGATTAAAACTTTGGAATATGTTTTCAATCGACGTGTAAAGCTCTTGGCGATATGATATATTTGTGTTGTACTTGATACTAATAAAAGTGATACAAAAATTCAAGTGATAGCTTAATGGTAATGACATTTTTTATAGTGCTCCATGTCTATAATTCAAATCTCATATTCTCTATCTCTATATACTTATAACAAATAAATAAAAAAATGTGATATAGTGATGGATTCCTCTCATCACAATTTGCCACGTCAAAATTGTAAAAAAAAATTATGAAAATTGTTGTGTGTTTACTATTATTTAGCATTTTTGTACTTTCTCAAACATTCCCTTCGGAACTTTGATGAATAGTTCATGATTGGGCTCGGATGTAGTGAAAATCATTTATTTAGTGAAGTGTGTGCACTATGGGCTGGGTTAATAGATAAACCATGATCTCTATCTTGGAGAACAGTCTTTACACATATAAAGCCCATTGGGGGCTTGGCTCGTGAGAGAGAGAGAGAGAGACTATGAGTCTATGAGACTTTGAGAGGCGGTTAATTGAGTGGGGAATTTGAACAAGTTGGAGGGTGAGATAATGGGCTGGGTTTGTTTGAATTTTGTTGGGTTGTTTGGGTTTCGATTTGAGTTGGGCTCCAAATGTTTCAAATTCAAACACAATTTTTCAAAAAGAAAATTCATTACCAAACTGACAAAAAGGTACCACACAAAGTTCCAAATAGTTGGCCCTTATACAAATGTGTTTGGAACTTTATTGTGTTAATCTGATAATCTCTAATGGTAGAAATGGATAAATCCCATTACATGAAAAGAAAAGAGCTTCACACTCCCCCCACTCTTTCCATATTGTATGAAGTGACCTCTCTCTCTCTCTCTCTCTTGTATATGTAATACGGTCTTAAAAAAAAAAAGAAAAAAAAAGAAGCCTTTTTTCGCTATTAAAAAAGGGTATGAGAGTGGGTGGTTGTGGAGACTTAACTTATATTTGAACATAATTTTAAATCTAACTAATATTGAATTTAACTTAATTAGGGCAATGGTTCAAATGATGATAAAGTGATAATGACATTATTTATGGTACCACATATTTGTGGTACAAACACCATCTCTCCCTCCTCCACTATATATCTTAAAAAAAAAAAAAAAAAAAACCTTAATTAAGGCTTGAACATTATTGTAATTGTCATATACCTTTTAATTTTATTAATCCAATTCTCATGTATGAGGTCATAGTTTCTACACTGTAATAGTCATTAATTATGAAACAAAAAGAGAGAAGAATATATTAAATAATGAACTTAATACAGTTATTTAATTAACACTTAATCATAAAACTATTAATTGATAATGCTTCACGAAACACACCACTTAGCACTTACTCATCACTTTGACGAGTGCTTTACACTTTGGATATCCACAAAAGATGTTTTTTCTTCCATTCCAGGTCATCCATATCCTGTAAATACATGACACATAAACCATATCCTACATAATTTCAAGGTATCAGCTCCAAAGTATCAAAGCAAATCACATTTTGTAATGATGAGAAACATAAGTTGGTATCTCTATCATATCAATTACACAACAAAAGTGCTAAAGGAGCGCCTGTGGCCTATGCATTAAACAACTCCATGTCCTTATTTAAGCCACATATATGTTATCTGGGTTCCCATTGTTTTGAGATGACAACATAAAATTAACCTCACTTTTTTCAAAAAGAAAAATTGTCACTTTTTTTTTTTTTCTGCACATAAAAATGGCTTCACAACTTTTGGTCACAGAGCAATACTTAATGGGAAGACTTTTTGTTCTGATGTGACTGACTTTGGCCCTCACAGTTTTGGCTGTATATTGAATTTCTGTGGCCAAAAGAACTCGAACAATAAATGAGAAGCAAAAGAAAGACTATTCAAATTCCAAGAGATGCCTCCTTTCATTGTCTTTTTAGCCAAGGAGATGACTCTTCCAAGCAATGTTAGCCAAAATTATATCGACAGCATCAAACATGTGGCCTACTTTCATTGATGATTTGCTGTTTGATGTAACAATAGCAGTAAATATCTAGATTATCTAAATTCGTATCATTCATGTTTAGCTTCATCTGTATGAAGCTGTGATTTTATTTTTTTGAAAAATATATTAAAGGTATTATTACTTTCATTATCAAAATTTTATAAGTTCTTCCTCAAAATTTTTTTTTTTATAAGTTAGTGTGATAATTAATGAATGTGGTATCACAATAATTAATTAATAAATTATTTTCATTCATGTTTAAATAGTAAGACATTATTTTATAAGATTTAAGTTGTCAAAAGTTACTATGATTTTTTTTAGTATAGTTTATGATGTGTATTTAAGTTAGAACATCGTTTCATCTTTTTTGTATGTGTGTGTTTATTTTTCTTCTAAAAAAGAAAAGAAAAATGAGCTACATTTGTGAATCTTTTTGGTCGACAATCTCGTTAAATTTTAAGGGGCTAACACTAAAAAGTCTAAAGAAAGCATGCAGTACACACTTTTTCACAATCCAAGTGTGTAGTAACAACTCTGCCCACGCGTTGTCACAACCCAAGTGTGTGGTAGCAACTCGGCTAATGCTTGTGACTACGTAAGAAACTTGGAGGGTGTTTGGTATTGCATTTTAAACAACAATTTTTAGTATTTAAACAATATTACATGTATTTTCACACGCTTTTTCATCAATACGTATTTTCAAAAAATACAAACAACGTTACTCGAATAATATTATCAAATGGGCCCTTAGTTTCCTAAATACCAAAAATGTTGGACAACAAGGACTCTCCAAGCATATGGATTAGAAAGAAATTAATGAAACTTTTACGCGACTTTTTTCTTAATAATTACTTCTATGTGACTTAAATTTGAGAGTCAAGCCCCTTCTATAATAATTTTCCATTAGAGTGACAACTTTAAGACAACGGCATATATATGAAACTTTCACAAACATAATTAATAACTTTTAGCTTTTGTATCTTCCCAATAGGCATATTCATTTTTGTTTTAGGCTCTGAACCCATTAGGCACATTCACATTCACAATAACCTGCAGTATAATTTTCGTCTTATTATGGGCAATATAATTTTCATCGATACAAAGGACTAGAGTGGTCCATTTTAGATAATAATATATATGCACATCAATAACAAGATTAATTATTATTTGAATATGAACTTTTTATTGATTTTGGCAGTGATTGATGCTTTGTGGTTCTCAAATAAAATTGTAAAGCTACATTCTTGTCATCTCGTCAGCTTTGTCCTTGAACGGCAGGCATTCAGTTTTTGCCAGTCTGAGTCTTTTGTGTTCTTTGTCCTTTTTTATTTTTCTGTTTGGTAATAGATAGAAATCAATAATTTATACCATGTGGGCACGCAATTTTGGATCTAAAAAGTGTTTTTTCCGAGACAAGTTTAAATAAATATCATGGACAAATTATCAATAAAATAATATTTTGATTATAATAAAATATTATTGTATAATCTACTATTAACAAAGCCTAGAAATCGATTAACAAAGCCTAGAAATCGATGCTGCATAATTTCTCTTTTGACTATACCCTCCAAGATACAACAGTCTAGGCTGTCTAGCAGTTTGTTGTATAGTTCAAACCAATTCAGCACAAGTAGTTAAGGTTAAAGCTTCCCGATCAAAAGAAACACCATTCTTTGGCCTGAAATATCTCAAGTGTTTAAAAATATTGTTGAACTCACTCATTCTTACATATTACTCACAAATACTATAGAAAAGAGAAAACGAGCTCTTTTGCTTAACTATTTCTCTTCTCATAACTTACATATTATTTATTAGTTTAGATAACTCATCTTTATTAATTTAATTTAACTTACATAAAGTTACAATTTCTTTACTTTATTAAATAACTTGATCATCTCTTTTATAAGCTTTTGTTAATTAAAATTAGGTCTTAATTTTAAAATGCATTTACATTTACTTCTCTTTGCTCTCTCCAAAAAAAAAAAAAAAAAAAAAAAACACTCCTCTTTGAACCCAGGGGTGGCAATTCGTGTTCGCGGGTCGAGTTTGTGTTGTGTCGAGCCATGAGTATTTGGCTGTATGAGTTGACCCGAACCCAACCTATTTAGTAAACGTTTCAGGAATCGTCAACCCGAACATGACCTGTTTATTAAACAGGTTGACCCGACTTGACACATTTAACTCGTTTAATTAACAAGTTATATAAAGGTCAATACAAATGACCCGTATAATAATTTATTTGATTAATAGGTCATCCTTAACATATATAATTTTTATCAATTTTTGTATATCTAAAATTAAAATACAATTACAACCATAAATATAGTAATAAACATATAAAAATAATAAGAAATTAAGCAATAATATCAAAATAACTAATAACTTAATAAGCTAAACGGGTCAGACGGGTTTGCATGTTAAATACAAACACGATTCGTTTATTAAACAGGTTAGTTGTGTCAACTAGAATATGACCTGAACCCATTTAGTCTCAACCCATGATTTGTTTATAAATGGGTTAGTCGTGTCGAGTTCGCAGATCGTGTCAAATTTTGCCACCCATATCTGAACCTAATAATTTCTATCAACCCACTCTTCAAATCAACCACCCTTGACCCTTCCCTTCTCTTCTTAACCTAAAATTAAAAATAAAATTTTAAGACCTCATAATTATACTTGTCAATTTTCTAATATATATTTTTAATTGAGTTTTTCTATATTTAAATTCTCAATTAAAATCTTATCACAAATATAATTTATTTAATATCTAATTACCACAATTATAATATCTAATAATATATAGTTACCATAATTATATATATTAATATATATAATAAATATCTATTAATATATAATTAATAGATATATTAATAGATAATTAATATATCTATTAATATATTTATAGATATTTTAATTATAATTACCATAATTACCATATTATATATATTTAAAAAATTTCATTAACAAAAGTGTACTTTAATATTAATTTTTTAGATAGATTAATCTTAATTTATTTTTATCTTAAAATAATAGTGATTTTTTTTCCCAACCATAAGAGACTATACCATTTTTTTTAAAGATAATTTCAACCTATAGTGTTTGCTTCTGATAATAGTTCTTTATTATTAGACTAAGACACCAATTGATTTTTGGTGTAGGCGGGTAGGGACGGACCCAAGACTTGAGGTTAGGAGGGGCTGCTTTGTTGTTGGTTGCGGGTGGTGACTCTAGCCTTTGGCTCTGTTGTTTAACAACTAATAGTTATTTATTTATTTGTGTTTTTTATGTGTGCGTCTAGGTATGAACAAAATTATTTTGTTTAAAATTTTTTAAAGTGCTAGGTTGTTTGTTTTTGGTAAAATTGGTTGATTGGATTTAATTGTTTTTAGCTTTTTTTTTTTTTTTTTTTTGAGAAGTTGTTGTTGTTTTTTTTTTTTTTTTTTTTTAATTTTTTTTTTAGCTTTGTTATTGGTAATTTTTGTTGTTGGGTAATTTTTTGGGCTTGCTTATTTTGTTTTAGATTTTAGATCTAGCCTTTAAAAGAAGGAAAATGCTATAGTTACAAACTTTTTTACAAATTGTTAATGTGGTTAGTGATTATTAGTAAGTAAAAATGTGATGTAAGTGATGGGCCCATATGCAAACCAATAAGAATTTACTACCTAAAAAATTTGTAAAAATATTGTAGAAAAGTTTGTAGGTATAGTAGTACTCTTAAAAGAATCAATGATATTGTTAAGGCGAGCAAAGTATAATTTTATAGAACAAAATTGTTAAAATTAGTACCTATATATTAATATTTTTTTTTAAAAAAATTAAGGGGGCCCATTGCCCCCCCTCCTGTCCAAGTCTCTTTCCGTTCTTGTAGGCAGGGATTGAACTCCAGATCTCTTATTCAACTATTAGAGATTTTATCAGTTGAGTTAACTGAAACTCACAAATAATTGAGATTTTTGAAGTATCACATTTTAAAGATATGTTACAAATTTGCGCTGAAAATAAAATGAATTGATTAAAATAATCTCATTGATCAATCCCAAACGAAGACCAAGTAAATGAGCATTACAAATTTACAATCTATTAAAAGACTTTGGCAAATAGCCAAGTGATATTAAATCAACAAAATAGAATATTTTTTTGAAACTACAAAATAGAATATTTTAGAAACAGAGAAAATGAACCGTACGTACACATAAGTCTAACGCTCTGTTTGTTTCGAGGTAAAATATTTGCAAATGTAAAATATTTTACATGTAAAATATTTTCATTTTACCGTGTTTGATTGTCAACATGAAAATTAAGTGAAAATCATTTTTCAATTGTATGCTTCACTGTAATTTTTTTTTTTTTTCATATACTTCTCAAAACTCAACTGGTGCACAGACCTTCAACAAATAATAATAATAATAATTGGTGCGCAAACCTATGCAGTGTGCACAGACCTTCAACAAAAAAAAATTGGTGCACAAACCTGTGCAGTGTGTACAGACCTTCAACAAAGAGAGATTGGTGCACAGACCCCACCCCCCCCCCCCCCCCATAAAAAAAACTCCACATCGGAAGGAAAAACAACCGCCAAAACACCACCAACCATTCAAAAAACAGCCACCAACCAACAAACCACCATTGACCACTTAAATGACAACCACCATCAACCAAAAATCTAGATCGGAAAAAAACCCAAAAAAAAAAAAAAAAGAGATCAGAAAAACCAGCCAAAAGACAACCACCATCAACCAAGAAAAACCTTCATGAACTTAGATTGAAAACCCAAGAAAGAAAGAACATAATCTGAAAATCTAAGCCCAGTGGAGGCAAGATCGAGTAATCACCAAAAACTTAAGATCGTTGTCAGATCCAAGGCGGTGCAAGAGAGAAGAAAAGAAGGATTTGTGCAGACATGATGAGGTTGGTAGTGCCGATGATGGCGGTTGGGGTCGGTCAGTGGGTGGGCAGCGATATGAGATGGGTGGAGATGAGAGGGTTGTGGCCTTGTGACTTGTAAGTGAGAGAGCTGAGAGATGGAGAGAGGAAGAACTGAGAAAGTTAAGAGAGAAAAAGTTGATAAAGTGTTGGGTGTGAGAGAGGAGAAGAAATTGTAAAATGTTTAACCGACTTTTTAAGTGTAAAATATTTTACCGTTTTTGCCTTTGATTTTTCTTTTGACTGAAAATATTTTACATTTGACTAATTATTTTACTGTAAAACAAACATGGTAAAATATGAAAATATTTTACATCAAAACAAACAGAGCATAAGTAAACTAGTCCAAACTCCAAAGGAAAGTATTATGAGTTACGACCAGACGAAGTAGCGAAGTGTAATCTATATATCTATATAAAATTGAAATCTCTGAAACTTCCACAATTTTTCACGTCAGCACAATATTTAAATAAAATTATCATTTTATTTAAATATTAAAAAGGAGTGAAACTCTATCTCTCTAACAAGTCCAACTTAAACTCAAACTCATCATTATCATTTTTTAAAAACAAAATTATTTTTGTTTAATCAAAACTTAAACTCAAGTCCAACTTAAACTCAAACTCAAACGTTGATAATCTATATAAAAACAAAAATTCTGATAGGACTAAAAAAAAGAAAAAAGGAGACTCATGTTGAAAATAGGAGAAAGAGAGAGAGAGACTCACATTAGATTAAGAAAAAGAGAGAAAGAGAGAGAGAGAGACTCCTGTTAGGACTCTCTCTCCCTTCCTCAAAGTCCTAACAATTACCACCTCAAAACCCTAAACTTAACTTTACTTTAGGATTCAAAAAAAAAAGAAAAAGAAAAAGAAGAAGAGACTCACGTAACAAAGAAAAAAGTTAGGATTAAGAAAAAAGAAAAGAAAAAAGAGGACTCCTGTTAGGAGTCTCTTTTCTCTCCTCAAAACCTTATCAATTACCACCTCAAAACTCTAAACTTAACTTCACTTTAGGATTAAAAAAAAAAAAAACAGAGACTAATGTAAAAAAAAAACGCAAGCAATATGATTCAAATTTTTTCTTTGATTAATGAATTTTATGTCAAATTTGTTTATATTGTTATTATTAATAAAATTTCAATTCAACATATGTGGATATTTGTTTATATTGTTATTAATGAATTTTATCTTTTATGTCGAATTTTTTATTTGCTTTCACATGTGCCTGAGATTTTCTTTCTATCTTATTCTTTTGTTATATTTAGAATTGAATTTCTTTTGAGTATTTGGGTTAATCTTCATATTTATATTGACATTGTTTTCGTGGGTTTGATTTTTGGGTTGAAATTTCTACTAATTTTTTTATTTATTGTACAAGGCAGATAAAACATCTCTATTTTTTTTGGAGAAAAATCAAAGCTACAACCTATATTTTCCAGCCTAAGGAACGATAAATTTTTATTTGGTATGTTATATATAAATTTGTTGAATTTGGTTTGGTTTTGAAGTAGAATTTGGAGATTCTATAAATTTTGAAATTTTAAGTCTTGGAGTTTTTGGTATTTGCATCTCAGTAGGTTGATCTTAGTCATTCACCTTAAATGCTTTTTATTTAGGTTCATGTGATTTTTTGTTTTCTTATTAAAAGCTATGATTTTTGTTTGATTAATTATTTGTTTGGATTCAACATAAAAGATAATGAAATTAGGTATTATAATTTTGATATTGTTTCATGTTTTGAATTGTCTATATTGTTATTACTATGAGAAAGTCATATTGCTACTCAAATTTGAAACTTGGTGTGTCTTCCTCATATCATGGTATTTGTTTATATATTTGCAATATATATTAGTTTTGAGTGTGTGTATATATAACTATTGAGAGTTTTACTTTATTAATTTAAGAATTGTAAATTACTTTGTAGGTTTCGATAACTATACACTTGCAACTCAATAACGTTTAATGTTAGACAATACTTCTAAACTATGGAAAAGTATAGAAGTTAAATATTTCTCCATTTAAAAAAAAATACTAACTAGCAAAATGTCTATTTACTCATTGTTGGATTTTTTTTTAGAGTTAATAATTTTTCTGTGCATCGCACGGATTAGTGACTAATTTTGACTAATTCTTGTCCAACAACATGTTATTAGCTTATTATAGAAAAATTAAAAATAAATAATAATAATAATTATTATGGGATGATAACAGTGACTAAAAAAAACAAGGAAGCACACGAAAAACTCTCATAAGAAAAAAAAAAACTTGAAAGCGAGAAAGTCACGGATTTTTATTAAAATTATCAAATTAACTTGTCTTTATGGTATCTTTTCTGTTTCCAGAAACATCAAAGCCCACCAAGGAAAAGGCAAGCCTAATTTCATTCACACCCAAGATTAGAGATAGCACACTCTTGCCACAATTTTTGTCACAATTTTTACATGTGTCAATGTATGATTAGATTGCATTATTTACATATGGCTGACCTCAATTTGACACATGTCTATTATACTAAAAACGACCATCAAAACATGTGCAAGTTGTAACAAAGTGCGTGACAAATGTGTGTCATGCTTCTCTTTCTATATCAAGGTCTTTAAACTACTAATAAATACTACCAAATACCAACCTCACTCGCTCGCTCGCTCTTCCATCAAATACCACACACACACTCTCTCTCACTCTCTCTCTCTCTTCATGCAAAATAGAGAGATGGTCACTAAGGAGAAGATTTTGCTGTTTTCTCTGGCTGTTTTAGGACAGCTGACCGTTTCATTTGCAGAAGACAGACTTTTGAATCTAGCCAAGATGAAAATGTTTGTGGATGAGGTTCCAGACATGCCCAAAATCCATGGCTTTGATATGGTTTCTGGGGTTCCCAAATCCAAGTCACTCAAGATTGGCATGTTCAAGAAGAAATGGGTCAGTTTTTCTCTCTATTTTCTCTTTTTGTCACCGGTACTTTTAAAACCATATATCATATTTGGAAAGCTGGTTTTCTTTTCCTGCTCTCTTGGATTTAGACAATTTTTTGTTTATAAGATAAGATTTGAAATTTATACTTCCATTCTATACTAATTTCTGATTGATTGATTTTTTTTTTTTTTTTTTTTTTTTGAGGTAGTCACTTATAGATTTTATCAGCTAACTCTAATGTTTAAGACAGTGTTCCATGTCCTTGATTTTGATTGGTTTCTTGCTTCATGAAAATTTATGTTGTCCCTTCTGACTCTTTTCAGCTTTTTGATTGAATTATGTGAAGCCACAGAAGTAGTAACCGTTGCTCACATACTTCGAGTATTCGTTTTCGAACATTAAAAGCAACCTCTATGAGCATTTAAGAGAGATAATAGCTATGTTGCATTTCAACACTTCTATTCTACATCTTTTATGAATAGCTCCCCTACTGTCTAAAACTCATAGAGAGAGAGAGAGAGAGAGAGAGAGAGAGAGAGAGGAAAGAATGGAAACATGTGTAAAAGTGCTTCTCTTTTCCTAGACTCACCCCACCACCTTTGCCAATTTATCAATTAGAACTACTAATAGCCATGCCATTGGCATGTGCCACTGCCCCCCCCCACCCTTCTTTTGCAGTCTCTTTGCCGCTTTTACAATAATTCACTTGATTTATTAATACAAAATTAATTTTTCACTTTACTCAAAAGATAACTTTTAAAATTTTTTTTCAATATATTTGGACTAGGGTATAATAAAGTGAGGTTAGTAGTGATTCGGTATAAACATAATGTTGCTCTAATCAAAACTTATCGCCAACATAGTAGTAAAAGATATTGTAAATGGATTGGTGTCACTTATTAGAGATACTTGTAACTAAAAATATTTAGTTTTGGATTAAGAATTGGACCGTGATATTTTGTTCTTTTTTTTTGAGAAAGGTGATATTTTGTTCTTGATGCATCAATTCAATCGATAATTCGTTTATTAACAAAATTGTAAAGAATTCAAAATCCGATGGTCCATAATGATAAGCTACCCTTAGCCTTCGTTTGGATAATGCTAAAAAGTACTTGCGTCTGCGTTTCACGTTTGTTTTTTTTTTTTTTTTTTTTGAGAAGAGCGTTTTACGTGCACTGTAGGTCCCGTGCAGGAAGAGAAAGCAAAATTATGCTTTTCAATGGGTCTTATAGACTGTTCACGGGACCTACAAGTACTTTATTTAAAAAAAAAAATTTAAAATTGAGTCTACGGTATTATTTACACATTTAAAAAATATAAAAAAATTGTAAATAATATTTATTGCTTTTATCATTCTCATACTCTCAATAAAATATTTCTAAAAACGATGCTTAAATATTTCCCATTATTATATACTCTTAATTGTATAAATTATTATGCTTCGTTTAGCTGAGCAGTCTATTTCCTAGGACTATTAATAGCACTTTGCTTTATTCAAAGCATTTAGTGTAACTATCACTAGCTATCATGATTAAAAAAATATCTTAGGAACTGCCCCTATATATTTCTGAACACACAAACTTAAACCAATTTTTCGATTAATTCAACTTAATTCAGTTAAGTAATATTAAATATCTTTGCCGTGCCCCGTTTTTCAATGAACACATCAGACTAAGTTTGATTCTCTTGACAAAAAAGTCATTCTAATGAGGTAATAAATAGTTGTAAATTTTTTTATTTTTATTTTTTTGCAGAAATTCCACAAAGATCTTCCACCAACACCGGTGTTTGCCTATGGTACATCCAAGCACACGGCAACAGTTCCTGGTCCAACAATCGAGGCCCTTCATGGAGTTGACACTTATGTGACGTGGCGAAATCACCTCCCTAAAAAGCACATACTGCCTTGGGACCCCACTATCCCCACTGCCATTTCAGAGAAGGGCATTCCTACGGTGGTTCACCTTCACGGTGGAATCGATGAGCCTGAGAGTGATGGGAACTCATACGCATGGTTCACCGCTAAATTCAAATCAAAAGGGCCCACGTGGACGAAGAAAAAATATCACTACCACAATAATCAGCACCCAGGAAATTTATGGTACCATGATCATGCCATGGGATTAACTAGAGTCAATCTTCTAGCTGGCTTAATTGGGGCCTACATAATTCGTCAACCTAATGTTGAGGCCCCACTTGGACTCCCATATGGTAGCGAGTTTGATCGACCGTTGCTTGTATTTGATCGTGGCTTTCGCAGTGATGGTTCCATATACATGAATTCCACAGGAAATAATCCCTCCATTCACCCCCAATGGCAACCTGAATATTTTGGTGACGCTATCATAGTAAATGGCAAAGCTTGGCCACGTATGACGGTACGACGTCGTAAGTATAGATTTCGTATTATCAATGCAAGCAATGCTAGATTTTTTAGGTTCTTCTTTACCAATGGCTTGAGATTCATCCACGTGGGATCTGATTCCGCTTATCTTAATAAACCTGTGGTGACCAATGATATTTTATTGGCTCCCTCTGAGATTGCTGACGTGGTTGTTGACTTTTCAAAGTCAAAGAATGAAACTGTTATTCTAGCCAATGATGCACCCTATCCTTACCCATCTGGTGACCCAGTCAACGAAGCTAATAGCAAGGTTTTGAAGTTTATCATCAATGGGAATCACGAGCTTGACACGTGGCGAGTACCCAAGAGGTTGATGAAATACCCAAGGCCTGATCTATCTAGTGTGTCGCACACACGGTACATTGCTATGTACGAGTACACAAGTGACATTGATGAGCCAACTCATCTATATTTGAATGGGAAACCTTATGAGGCCCCAGTGAGTGAGACACCTAAAGTGGGGGCCACAGAGATTTGGAATATAATCAATCTAACGGAGGATAATCATCCTTTGCATATTCATCTGGGATTGTTTAAGACGTTGGATCAAACGGAGTTGGTGAAAGTGGAAGAGTTCAAAAATTGCATGACGAAAATCAACGATGCGATCAAGTGCCAAATAAGCAAGCATGCACGTGGCAAAAAGATAGAGGTGCCGGCCTATGAGAAGGGGTGGAAGAACGTGTACAAGATGAAACCCGGAGCTGTGACTAAGATTCTAGTGAGGTTTTCTTACATACACTCAAATGAATCATATGCTTTTGATGCAACTTCAGAGCCTGGCTACGTATATCATTGCCATGTGAGTACTCCTCTCTTTATTTATTTATTATTTTATAAATTTGATCTTTTTAGAATTAGTAAATACAAAATCTCCTTCATCTAAACAATGAATTCATGCCGGAATTAGTATTATAAAATTGGGTTAAATAAAAAAATTATAATTAAATATAATAGGATTTATATATTTAATGTACGAATTTTTGAGAGAGGCTTGTGACCAGTTCCACTGGACACGCTAGGATTCAGACATGTATCTAAAATTAGACACATGTTCACATCTTAACGTGTCCAGTGGAATTGGCCACTGGACACAAACCCAACCCGAATTTTTTGAATGATCTTATTATTTTACACCTGTCTAGTGCTTTAAATTCGTAAAAATATTCTGCATAGGTGGTATATAACCTCTCTCTCTCTCTCACATTAAGTTTATTTGTGTCTAAACTTAAATAAAGTGGGTTTTAATTATTAATTCTATTAGAATATAGGTTTGGAACTTTTAATTATTGAAAGTTATTGCTGTTTTACGTACTTATGCCAGCTTACTTTTATAGTTTTGAGTACATTTCAGGCCAATGTTATTAGCTTTCAAACAATTTAAATGAAGTGGTACCATATTCCCTTCTCATTTAACGAAAATTTGGCTCTTCAAATAAACTTGCAGATCTTGGATCATGAAGACAATGCGATGATGAGGCCCTTGAAATTCTTCAAATAAACTTGCAGAACTTGGGTTATGAAGACAATGTGAGAATTTGCTATGATATGCCAAGAGTTTTGTATATTATAGTTCAATTGATATTTTTTGGTGTTTCTAAAGGAAATGTTCAGTGTTTAAATCCTCTCAGCTAGCTATTGAATGTTTTTATTATTATTATTTATTTATTATAATTCATTGATATCTTTTAATTCTTTAAATTTAAGTTTTAAGTCCTCTCTATATATGCAGGATCATAATTCACGGCTCTGAAGTGTGAATAATCAATGTATAACTAATCCCGTTTCATGGTTGTGTCGCTTGAGAAGATTAAAAAAAATAGGGGTTCAGAATTGGTTTTGCTCGGGAATTATTTGTATATGTATATTCTTTTTATGAAAGGGAATTATTTGTATTGATTACCAAACATTTTTAGGAAATAGAAGATAGTGAACCTTAAATTGGGAACCTTTGCTGTCTATACTATGGAATATGTACCTTCTAAAAAAAAAAAACAGTAATCTGGAATTTGGAAATATGTTTATAACATTGATGTCAGGCCCATTTATCTTTGTAGTTTGTATGGGAAGAGGTAGCACCAAGCCACCAACTGAACATTTAAAAAAAAAAAAAAATTCATTGTTCACTCTAAAGGGTATTTTGGATTAAAATTTATCCAAATTAATGCTTAATTCTTTCTATTTTTAGGGCATTTTTATTTTGATCTCTCCCAAATTGAAATTTTGTTTTTATTTTTTTTTTCATCTCTCACATTTGAGATTAGTTTCAAAGTATTCATCTTGTCTATTTCTATGAGCAACATGATCGTAGTTTTAATGATGCACCCTAACTATAGGATTTAATTCTCTTGCTTGAGTTGTCATTGCCATATCTAGGCTTGAGCACAAACTCAATGGCACAACATCTGGAACCAAGGTTGTCAAAATTGGGATCTTACGTAGGATAGTTGAAGGTAGGTGAGATCGTAAATTGTAGGATCGGATTGTAAATCGTAAAATCTTACATATTTTCAAATTTAAAGCAAAAAACACATTGATAATGACTTTGTATATTGAATAATCACGTAAATTATAAATTCATCCATAAAAAAACTAAGGTTTGCATCATATGATGTAATTTGCATATCATACATCGCTAAGTCTATACTAACGAAACAAATATATTTAAGTTTTGACCCAATGTATCTAAAAAGTTCAATAAATGTTTAATTAGCAACCAAATACCAAAATATTTATCAAAACATATGGAAAATATTTTCCAAGTTACTGTTCATGTGGTTGCAAAAATGTGCAAAATACAAAAAGTGCTCAATTTTGCACATTTTAACTCAAAAAACACCCACATCAGTACTTGTAAAAATGTGCAAATATACACAACTGCTTTGCAAATGAACAGTAACCGTGCATATATGCACGGTTACTGTTCATGTGCAAATGATTTTTTTATTCTTTTTTTCTTTATGCACGGTTACTGTTCATTTGCAAATGATTTTTTTAGTTCTTTTTTCTCTCTCCTTTATCAAACTACTTCTCTTCCTTTACGTCTACAACAACCAGCAGCTTCCCCAACGTCTACAACAATCTAGCGCGGCAGAATAAGAAGAAGGAAGAAGAAAATAACCACCCAATCACCAAACCCAGTAGCACCACCAAACACCGCAACCTAGCACATAAAATTAACCTAAAATCAACAGAAAATTAACCCAAAATCAATGGAAAAGCAATTAGAAAACCCAACTCAAAATCAAGTCAAACTCACTGGAAAACCCAACTTAAAATAAATCACCCAAAAACAGTCTAAACCCACCGGAAAACCCAGCCCAAACCATACTCAACGGAAAACTCATGTGAAAAACCCAACGGAGCCGGATCTGCTGCCCGATTTGCTGCCATTGCTATCGCCCGATTTGCTGCTGTCGGGTCTTCCATTGCTGCCGTCGGATCTTCCATTGCTGTCGTCGGTTAGGGGTGGGAGGGGAAGGATTGGTGGTGGAGGAGAGAGGGAGGGGAGAAGGAGAGAGGGAGGGTGAAAGCGAGAGGGAGGCCGAATCGGTGGAGGGCTAAGGCGGCGGCGGCGGCGACAGCGGGCTGGGTGAGGCGGCTATGAGGGAGAGAGTGAGGGAAAGAGAGAATCGGGTGAGAGAGCTGAAAAAAAGAGTGGGAAGTGAAAATAATAATAATAGATAGGTATTAATAAATAATAATAATAAAAGAATAAATAATATTATTTAAGTAGAATAGATTTGTAAAATAGATAAACTGATGTGAGTGTTTTGGAAATGTGGTAATGTAAAATAGAAAAAGTATATTTTTAGTGTAAAATAGGCGGAAAAATTTGGCAAGACTGATGTGAATGCTCTGATAGTTCTTTCACTTTTTGGCATTTAGAGCAGGACCACAGTTTGTGCTAGAAACTCTTTTCAATGTGATGGATCAAAGATTATTACATTAGCTTAGTAGTTTGTAAATGTCACTTTATTGTTATTCTATGGAACATATTTTAATGGGACCAATGGAATCAAAGAAGAATTAGCTTACGACAACTTAGCACAAATGCACAATGCTTCACCTAACTTGGTACCTTCTACCTAGTTTCTGACTCACTGGTAGTGCTAGTTTGAACTGGAGATCCAGAAAGGTATTTATTATTTATTCTCAGTTCTCACACACCAGATACACCTGCCCATGAAGCAGGTTGAATACATATACTTCAGAACGAGATCGAGCCTCTAAAAAGAGTAAAAAGAGACCTAAAAGACCCAATTGGTTGTTGTAAAAAGTATGTGATAATTAATAATTATCCATTCATCATACTGTTTTTACTTTTCCTTAAAATATTGATGACACTTTTTGAACTTAGGGTATAGAATTGGTGGGCCTCTATGGTCATAATGAGGCAAGAAGTTGCAAATTGAATTAAGACAGCAAAATTTCCTTTGCTATGTATATTTAGCTTTCTCTGACTAGAGGCTTCTGTATATATATTTATATATTTAAAGTCAAAAGTCGAATGAGATATTAATTGAATTCTCAATTTTGTGCTATGTATTTTATTTAAAAATTTTAATTTTTGTGTTATATAAATTATTAATGCAAAACCCGAAGAGTTTATATAAAACACTATACAAATGCTATGCAAAACACGAAGAGTTTATATGACAAACTATATAAATGCTGCAATGGAGAAATTGGACTGTCACAAAAGCTTAACTCTTTGAATTCTCTCTCTTGAATGGAAACCATGAAATTGTTGATGAAGCCTGCTGTCTTCACTGCGCCATCATTCTCTACCTTAAGTCCCTTCCCTCTCTGTCTAAGTAAATATTTCTTTATGTTCAATTATTGTTTCTTAATTTGTTTGTTTGTTTCTTTAATTTTTTTTTTTTTTTATCATTCTCACTAAGCTTCATATCTCTCTCTCTCTCTCTAAATTTCCTATTTAGTTTTGATTATCTTATTTAGAATCCTTATGAGTTTCTACTAATTTAGGATTTTTGCAACTTCAACAGTTTAATTTTTATCATCATTGTTTAATGTTCCTATGCGTAAGCTCAGGTTATAGGCTAGTATAGTTTAAAGAAATTATTCAACTCTTTTTAAATTTTTTTTTTATAGATTAGTCTGTCCCCTCCTGACTGTAATTAGTAGGAAAAAAGAAAGTATTTTTAATAAATGAATTTATTCAAATATGAATCTTCTATATTACTTTTTGGTGTTCTATTTTATGCTTTACCAATTATGTTATATTGTGTATTTGATTTTTTTTTTTTCATTTTAAATTTTAATTATTTTATAAGGAAAAAAAAAACATTTAACAAGTTATAACTAGTGAAGTATAAAGTGGAACAAGAACAACAAGATAGATGAATTGTATTTTATGTCTTCATCGTACTTGTTAGCTCAACAAAAATGGAATAGTCTTACCTTCGGACTCTCTTAATCAGTTTAGTGATTTAATACCATTTTAATTTATTCCCTTAAAATTAATGAAAGGACCCCAACGTTGGGTCTCTGACTCTCAATTCTCAAAGCCCAATAAAAATAGCATACAACATTGTTGACACACAGAAATATCAAATTTCCAAATAATATTAACCGTCTGGTTTTGAACCATGCTGGAAAAAATTTTTGATGATGAAATTTTGCATACTTTTTTCCATAACATAGGGCCTTCCTCTTCAAAAAAAAAAAAAAAAAAAAAAAAAAAAAAAAAAATCATATCAGCTTGAGAAAAGGAATGGAGCCAAGACTTGGAGTTAGGCGATGGTTTTGCTGCTTGTTGTGTGCGGCGGCTCTAGCATTTGACTTGACTGCTTTACCACTAAAGATTTTTGTTTAAAACTTTTTAAAAGGCCGAGTTGTTTGTTTTGGGAAAAATAAGTTGATTGAGCTTATTTTTTTAGCTTTATTATTAGTAATTTTTGTTGTTGGACTAATTTTTTTGGACTTGTACATTTTGTTTTAGATTTAATTTATTAATTTTTATGGCCTTTAAAAGGTGGAAAATACTAAAACTACAAATTTTTTATAAATTGCTAATGTGGTGGGTGGTTATTGGTAAGTAAAAAGTAATGCAAGTGTGCGAACTAATAAGAATTTGCTACCTCAATAGTTTGTAAAAATGTTGTAAAAGAGTTTGTGGCTATAACATTACTCTTAAAAGAACATTGTTAAGTGGGGGAAAAGTGTAATTTTATTGAACAAAATTGCTAAAATTAGTACCTATTAATACTAATTTAAAAATAAATAAATTAGGGGGTCTATTCCCCCCCCCCCCTCTAGTCCATTTATAGCACCGTCCATGCTTGAAAACAATAAAAAAAGGTTACATCGAGAGACTAAGGCACATAACATTTGTCACAACTCTTAAGTATCAACCGTAAGTGATAAAGAAAAAATAATGAGTCTATATAAACTTATAAAGTAATCATCCACCCCTCATAATGGATTGCTTCTTTTAAGTTGTGGTTGTAGAAGATAATTGGAGTTTTCGCTTGCACGCCTCATTGGATTACCATAATTCTAGCTACCAATCAAACGTTAAGAAACATATATACATCCCTGTAAAAGAGGTGGAAGAACATGATAACTCTCAAGCCAAAAAGTATTGTCCGATCAGACTGGAGTAGTATTTACCAAAATATGCCAAATTGCCAACCACATATATAAAAGTCCATAACTAAAACGACGAACTGGTGGCTTTCCAATTTCCATAGTGCTAAATAGTGAATAAATTAAGTATTTTGTTTTTTTTGATTGATTCAAATTCCGCACCAATTAAAATAATTTATAATATAAATTCTTATTTTTTTAGTTACTCCAGATTTGACGATTTCCATTGTGCTTACTGCTTAATAGTGAATAATTAAAGTATATTTTTTTAGAAGAATAATTAAAGTATTTTGTTTGTCTGATTGCTTCCAATTCCGGACCAACTAAAATAATTTATAACATAAAATTCTTATATTGTTTTAGTTACTTACCTACCAGAGATTTGACATTTAGTCATTTATTGAAATTTAAATCTTTCTCCTAAAAAAAAATTAATAAATAAAGCGTGTGCCAGCCAAACGACCTTGAATACAATAAGTTTGATAATATGCTTTAAAAATTTTAAAATACTATACTATAATTTTCAAGTTTTTAATTAAAAATGGAATGTTTACCAAAAAAAATAAAAATAAAAATAAAAATGGAATGTCACTTTTCAACATTATTGCCGATAGTACTGATTAATATATTAACACGAAATCCAAATTTAGATTTGGCAAACTTGCAAACGCAATGTTATTAAATTAAAAAGTCATCAACATTAGACTTTGTTCTGATAGGCAAGTCTATCAAATGATGAATTCAATACAAGGTGAAGTCAATTCAAAATGATGGAACTTTTCTTATTTTCAAATGGGTTCCCCTATATATATTAATCTGCCTAGATGATGCCTCTACCAGTTGCCTCTACTAGTTGTGTTAAACTTTAAAGTACAAAGCAAGTTTATAGATGGAACAGGTAGGAAAGCCTTTAATTTAAAAATGAAGGATTCGTACATATAGTAAATGAAGACTTGGTTTAACTTGTTCTGGCCTTCTAGTTAGTGATATAGAGTTTATGGATGTAACTAGTGCTTGGAACATGTCCTAATTATTTGCCATATGACTCGGTGCTGTAGGTTGCAGAGGGTGTTAGTACCATTGAGTTATCACTGAAACCTTGATAACTAGTTTTACTAATCAGATAAACAGTTTTAGGAACATGGATATTGTTAAATTATTAATGTTAGGAAAAAATTTAGATACAATTCCTTAAGTCTCGTGCATTAAGTTCCCAAATTGAAATCAACAATACAATGATATTAACTAATGTAGTAAAAATAACATCATGTTTTTTAAAGACAAATTAATTTCAATCATAATGCAACCACATGGTAGATTTTAAGTAAAGAACCTAAGTTTTTCCCTTAATATTAAAATTTTAATTTCATATTCATTTGATTTTTATTAACATCATAATTGAATTTATTTATTATAATATATTTTACTATTTGATTTAATATAATATTTATTTTTATTTAAAATAATAGTAATGACTAATGAGAAAGAAAATAAATTATTCGTCTAAGATCTGGAGGGGTGTTATTGGAATATGTGTGATGTATTATGTATAGTTCAAGAAATACTGCTAAATATTTAAAATAAAATTATGAATTATGATGTACAGTTTATATACATACATTAGTGATTAATAATTTACAGGTAAGTGTATATAGATTTTAATATATTTTCTTAATATCACGTCCAAATAAGTCCAATTTGATTCTCAAAAAAAAAAAAAAAAAAAGTCCAATTTAACATTATTTCTTGAAACTCATATATAATAGAGTAAAAAATATTCACATGACTTGTGACTATAAAGCAGTCCTTAGAGCTTTAATTGAAAAATGACTGTTACATACAAGAGAGAGGTGTGCAAGTAAGTAAAAAATTACGAGAGGAGAAAAAATATTTTATATATCAAATACATTTTTTTTTTGAAGTGTATATATCAAATACATGTATCATTCATCTTATAGTATATGAATCTCACATAATATAGACATATAAAATAAAAAATAAAATTCGAAGCGAAAGTAATGCATGCATGCGTAGCATCACAGGATTTTTTTTTGATAGAGTAGCAGCCCAGGAATTGAACATGCCTTTAGATAGTATTATCACTATTATTAATTATGGAAAAATAAGGTTACTTTACATTCTCGCCAAGGATTCTTTTCACAAAGCAATATCTAATATCGTCTATCAAACAGAAACCCCACCTTTATAGTCCTTCACCCTTCCTATAAATACCCATATCTTTCTCTCATTCTGTGTATATGCTTACATGGAACCAATGATAAAGACCATGGAGAGAGTTTTGCTGCTTGGTTTCTTTTCTTTAGCTTTGTTAGGAGTGTTCACTACATCATTAGCCCAAGATACCAGTCCTCTTCTAAATTCATCCAAGTTGGAAATGTTTGTGGATGAGCTTCTAGATATGCTCCAAATCCTAGGCTTTGATTCTGTGTATGGTGTTCCCAGATCTAAGTCACTGGAGATTGGCATGTACAGTAAAAAATGGGTAAGTGGATTTTGTTTTTTCCTTCTAAATACAGTCTTATTGCTTTACACTTCTTACATGTGTTTTGTATATATAGTTCCTGCTATCTGATTTTCGATTACTTAAGTCAGTAATTAACGACCTTACCACAATCATCCATATTGCACTTCTAGGCTTTATTGTTAGTTCACCGAAAGAAAAGCAAGTGACTTAAGTTCTTGCATATGGAGTAAGTATGCCATCCATGGGATATACGTATATTCTCTCTCAGAGCATGTGAGTCTTATATAACTGTAAGAGGGAGGATACTTAAATCCGATGTATGAGATATTTATTACTTGTTTACGTTTTAATCTTTTATACATATAAAGACATGGTTCCAATTGTGTTGACCATATTCTTGCCACGTGGGTTTCTATTTAACATAATATTGGGGTCTTGCTCATCTCCAATATACTAGTTCATGTTTTGTCTGTTGAGATGGTAGATGGCCCAGGCCCTAGTCCTCTTTTGCATCAACAACATATTTCATTCAGCCAAAAAAAGAAAAAAAAAAAAGACAGGATTTTGACGAGAGAGAGAGGAAAAAAAAAATACAAATAGTATGCAGAAGCAGAAGCACATGAATGAAATCCAAATAAGATGTTGGGGTGTTCCTTGTTCATATTATGTTCAGGGCTGGAATTACAATCGTAGAATGGCTAGACAGTTTTATGTTACAAAGATTTCAAGTCAACTTCAAGTCTTTTGAAACCAAGGAAAATTAATTTTTGCCAATTGGTACTTGTTATAAATGTTAACCAAAATGGCTAGTTTTGTGCCTAACAAGGGGATTAAGGAATTGGAACCACTTAGGCCTTAGCTCCTTACGATGCCTTGTACGGTTGCACCCTCGTGTTTTGCTATCAATATTTTATTTAATTTTCTTAGGTATGGTAAGATTCTTCGCTAGTTCGCAAAACATATCTAGTTACATACTAATTTTTTTTTTCCTTGAACTTTTCTTTAGTCATTACATAGCTGATCAATGCCTTATTTAATATTCTTGAATAATAAGATTTTATATAATTAAAGTATCAAACACTCCGTTTGTCTAATCATGTCATTACCGCAAAAGACAAGCATAATGTCCTAGTAGAAGCCTTCCCTCGGTCTTGGTAAATTTAGAAGGACAAAATTTTCCTTAAATTCACTACATGCTTGTTCAAACTAATACTTAAGTAAATTTTTAGTTATATGATTTATTCAATTGTTATGTAACTTGTCCAAATAATTTAATATACACGAGTGGTTTTATAAACTGCCCTAATGAGTTAGAGAAAATTTCTTTAATCCGGTTTCGAAGAAAATTGTCTAATATCAAATGTGCGATGAACCCCTAGCAAATTAGTTGTAATTTCATTTGCTTTTCTTCACAGAAATTCCACAGAGATCTCCCTCCTACGACTGTGTATGCCTATGGTGTATCTAAAGAAGCTGCAACTATTCCAGGTCCAACAATCAGGGCCCTTCATGGAATTTACACCAACGTGACATGGAAAAATTATCTCCCTCCAAAGCACATATTGCCTTGGGACACAACCATCACAATTGCTGAACCGGCTGACAAGATAGGAATCCCTACGGTAGTCCATCTCCATGGTTCAATCGGAGAACCCGAGAGTGATGGAAACCCAAAATCATGGTTCACTGCTGGATTCAAAGAAAAGGGACCTGCATGGACCAAAGAAACATATAGCTACAACAACAACCAACAACCTGGAAATTTATGGTAACGATGATATAATAATTCTCTCAAAGGTTTAAATTGTTAAGAAATAATGGACCTTCTCAAAGTGGGCCAATCTCTCCCTTAATAAGTGAGATTTTAAGTAATTATCTGAAATGATAA
Organism: Notholithocarpus densiflorus; assembly: GCA_030021035.2. NCBI lineage: Eukaryota > Viridiplantae > Streptophyta > Magnoliopsida > Fagales > Fagaceae > Notholithocarpus > Notholithocarpus densiflorus. Next base: position 1,434,483 of record JARYZH020000092.1, on the reverse strand, counting down.
AACATTTACAAAATGAAGAATTTAATCAGTTAACCAATATTTTATTGTAACAGGTACCACGATCATGCTATGGGATTGACTAGAGTCAACCTCCTAGCTGGATTGGTTGGGGCCTACCATATTAACCACCCCAAATTGGAGGCCCCACTTGGACTCCCTAGTGGTGCTGAATTTGATCGTACATTGATCGTATTTGATCGTAGCTTTCGTACTGATGGTTCCATATACATGAATTCCACGGGAGATAATCCCTCGATACACCCCCATTGGCGACCAGAATATTTTGGTGATGCTATCATAGTGAATGGCAAAGCTTGGCCACGTATGACAGTACGACGTCGTATGTACCGATTTCGTATTATAAATGCTAGCAACGCTAGATTCTTTCGGTTCTTTTTCACCAACGGTCTAGAATTCATCCACGTGGGATCTGATTCGGCTTACCTTAATGAAGCAGTGATGACCAATGAGTTTTTACTGGGCCCATCTGAGATTGCTGACGTGGTTGTTGACTTTTCCAAGTCAAAGAATGATAGTGCTATTCTAGCAAATGATGCACCATATCCCTATCCAACTGGGGACCCAGTTGATGAAGAGAATGGCAGAGTCATGAAGTTTATCATCTTGACACATCCTGAGAATGACACGGGTCGAACACCCAATAAGTTGATCCAATACCCAGGTCCCAATTTATCTAGTGTGACGCAGACACGATATATAACTATGTACGAGTATGAGAGTTCCACTGGTAACCCAACTCATTTATATTTGAATGGGATATCATTTGAGTCACCAATCACTGAGACACCTAAAGTGGGGGCCACAGATGTGTGGATTGTGATCAATCTAACGGAGGATAATCACCCATTACACATTCATTTGGGGCTTTTTGTAGCGTTGGATCAGACTGCGTTAGTGAACGAGACAGAGTTTAAAAATTGCATGATGAAAATGAACGATGCGATTAAGTGCCAAATAAGCAAGTATGCAATTGGGAAAAGCGTAGAGGTGCCTGCTGAGGAGAAAGGGTGGAAGAATGTTTTCAAAATGAGACCTGGATTTGTGACAAAGATTTTAGTGAAATTTTCTTACATACATTCAAATGAATCGTATCCGTTTGATGCAACTGCGAAGCCAGGCTACGTATACCATTGCCGTGTAAGTATTTTCATTCTCTACTTTTTACTATGTTTTCGTTTTGTTTTGTTTTTTGTTCAAAGAATGACAATAATTGTAGAAAAAAAGTTATAATGGGTTAAGGCTCGGGCCTATTTGACATAAGTGATACAATAAACCTAACTTCGTTTGGTTAATTTTGTTTAGTAGAAAATGTAAACTAAAAGAAAAAAAAATTGCAAAAAAAAAAAAAAAAAAAAAATTGATGAGTATTAACAAGTGACCTATGAATAAACGTTAAAAACCACTAAATATTAACTATGAGCTATAATACAAATTTTTAAAAAAGTGCACTTACTGAAAATTAATTGCGTAGAACGTACAAATTAATTTGTTGTGACTAGCTATGATTTAAAAAAAAATTAATGTACATACAGTTTTTATTATTATTATTATTTTACTTGTACTCTTTAAGACTCCTCGTAAGTGTTAACACTTAACAAAACTCTTAGAAGATTCTCAAAAAAAAAAAAAAACCTCTTAGAAGAATTAAAGCCATTTTTCCTCGTGGAAATGATGAACCTCACTCTTGAATATCACCTGGAAATTTTATATAAATATAAATATATATATATATATAAATTTATATCTATGGAGGTCACAAGTTGTGAATGTCAAATGATGAAATGACCTCAATGGTAAATCAAATGAGATCCAATAAAAACATATTAAATTAAGAGTTATGAAAATTATTGTGTTTGTACTCTATATTGTTACTCTTCATGCATATAATATATTAATGTGCATTTTTTTTCTTAGCTTACGGTCTTAGGGATTTCATGGTTGTGTAAGATTCACACTTTGTGGGAGGAGAGGCATATTTTTAATATGCATGATAGAATTACGAATAAAAATTGTCATTTTCTCACTTTAATCTGCTAGATTAGACTGGATATGAACCTTGCCATCAATTTTATAGTGAAAAATATTGTCTATTTGCGTACTCTAATTTGCTCCTTGACGCATACAGATCTTGGATCACGAAGACAACGAGATGATGAGGCCCTTCAAGCTCATCAAATAAGATGGCATGAGAAAGATATATGAGGATCATAAATAAGGTTTGTCACTCTGAGCCTCCCTAGTCTTTTTTTACTTATCTGATACATGCCTGAAATTTTGAAAATTCTCTCTCTCTGAATTCAGGATATTACTTGTTCTCATGCGCAAATTTGAATAATCAAGAAAAGATTTCTCATCTTGGAGATCGATTTGAATATTCAAGAAATTAAGAATCCCTCCTCTTGGAAATTGTAGTACTAGTCTTTGTTGTATCAAAAAAGGGAAATAAAGGAAAACAATTATACAATTGATTGGGAAGAAAGGAAAACAAGTGTCTAATTTATTGTGTTTTACAAAACGTTTAAAATAACTAGCTCAATTGTGGGCATTTGGTTTCAATGTTTAAGTTTTAGATAGACCAATTTACGCAACTTTATGTTGAGGGGTATGTACCAAAACAAAAGGACAAGCACCTAAAACCTAAAAACTTTATTTTATCCAATAATAAAAAATAACAAAAAATTTGAACAACGTTAATATGAAAACCATATAAATTGCAATTATATTTAAGATATACAAATTTGGATAATTTATTAATGTAAATTTTATATGGGATTCATGCCAAGAGTCTTGTATCTCAACGCATCTCATTCCTAGTATTTTTAATGGAAATGTCCAGGTTTAAATTCTCCCATATTAAAAAAAAAAAAGAAAAAAAAAGAAAAGAAAAGTAAAGGGATTTATGTAAAACCTACATGAGCCCCACCTGTGGTCTAACAGATGCCTTGCAAGAAGGTAGGAACTCAAATTGTAAAGAATGAGAATGATATGTTTCTCTTTGTTTGGGACTTTAAATTTTTTGTAATTGAAAACATGATATAAATATATATATATATATATATATATATTTATATAATAGTTGGTATTGTGAGTGACCGCACTCCCAACCCAATCCTTCCAATGGTTTTAGCACATAGAATCTAACTATTACCCATGAAAGGAAAAAAAAAAAAAAAAATTGTAGTACTGGTTCATAGAGATTTTCTACATGTGTCCATGTTTTCCAGCAGATGGAAAAATAGTGACGGGTACCCTTGTTTTTGTGAATTAGTAAATTTATGTTTATCTAGTAGAAGCTGTATTAAATAAAAAATAATTAAGCCTTGTGATTCTCTTGGTGCTCAATGTCCTGGCTCTATAATGAAAGTTATGACTTTGTAATGATAACAATGATTAAGTGTCTGTGCTAACTTATTTTTATCTATCCTATGGATGGATGAATGCCTATTCAGCCGGTACTGCAGGGGAAAGGAGAAAGAGGGAGAAAAGGGTGCTAAGTGCTAACCTGTATATTTTATTGTTATGTGATTTTAATAGATGCTGCATGTTTCTTTATTATAATGGTATGAGCAGTGATATAACATTCAAAGAGAGCATTTTTTTTTCTCTTTTATGGTAGGTACTACCTTGAGGTGTGCAAGTAGATGAAATCTTGAGGCATGCAAGGATAATGTAGACTTTTGATTTTCATTTTGACGTATTCATGTTATCATTTAGGATTTTTGAACCATTGTGGACTTTGTAATATGTGGTCTTTTGATATACGCGTGGTTGTAGTAAACATTGAAAGAGATTTGGACTCCATTATACAAATTTGTAACGGTATTATAGCATTATTGTAAATTTTTTTAGGATACAAGTCCGACTACTGGGCTCTTTTTGTGTCTTGATGCTAAATTTTTCCTACATTTCCCATTTACAATTACCAATGAGAATGCTCTTACTGTATATATAGAGTAGTCTTTGATTTTTTTTATTCCCAATTTTCCCCTTCTAGCATAATTGTTATTTGTAGGTGGATTGAAAGTGTATTGTAGTCGATTTCCTATAATAAGAGAACAGGCATTTCTACTTCTAATGTAATATTTTTCTTAATTTCTTCCAATATCTCAACGACTGTACTCATTGAACACTTCTTTGCAAAACTATCAATATGATATTTGTTTTGTTTTTTTTTTACAACTTTAGCCTTGATTGAATTAGTTTTTTTGTATTAATATTAGTATGACCATGCTAAAATAATGAAATATTAGCCATGTTATTGACATGCTAAATGCCTTTCATGAAAATTATGATCACATTTCTATAATGATTTTTATGAATATTTTAATTATAAAATAAAAAAGTTTTAAGAACTTGTAAATTCTATAATTCAATTTTCTCATTCATCATTATTGTATGGGCACAATTTGATTCCTAAGCGCAAAAGGTAAAAGGACTTGGGCCCAAAGAGCCTAATATAATGAATTTGTAGAGAGTGGGTTAGAAAACTAGGTTCTATTGAGTTGGATAACAATTATAGTGAATCCAGATGACAAGAAAGCAAAGATAAACTAGTTTTTTCCAAAGAAAATCGTCCTCGGCCCAATCCAAGGAGATTAGTTCTTGTATATATTTCTTTTGAATTTGATTACAAGTTTAGCTCCTGTTGTTACAGTGTTTTTCCCTCAATTTCTCGATCCCCCTACCGTGGGGCTTCTTTCTCTATTATATACCCCTCTCTTCTTTATCTCCATCGTCCACGTGTAGGTCAAGTTCTTGGCTTTGGTTCTTATCCCATCAGCACCTTCCTGAAGTCTTTGGGAGCAGCTGTAAGGCTGCTTGCCACTGTTCAGGTATTACCTCCACATTAATGCGGCCAGAGGGTTAGCTGCAGTGCATTCAATGTGGTGGTAGTAGATTTTCCTTAGATATTTCTTACCTTCCCCATGTCTCGTTCCTTCCTGATACTTATCCTTAATAGTGGAATTGCCTGAAACATTGCTCTTGATGGCAGGTTAACCCTTCTGACCTCTACACCATTATAGCCGAGGAGGAATTTGTCCTCGGACCATCTCCCTGAACCTTTATGACCAGTCACTTTCCACTATTTACTAGCCCGCACTTCTACATTAATGTTCCCTTGTTCTCGGATTACTAAGCGTTCTCGGACAGAGCCCATGGCCCAATATACATTACTGGGCCTATCACTCCTACAATTATAATTATCGAAATTAAAAAAAAAAAAAAAAAAGATTCGTGTACAACCTACATGGGCTCTACATACTAATAGGTACCTTGCAAGAAGGTAGGAACTCAAATTGTCAAGGAATGGAATGTTTCTCTTTGTTTAGGAGCAAACATTTTGGACAACTGAAAGTGAAAACATGATATACTTAAGGGGTTGTTTGGCACCTATTCCGTGTTTTTAAAACCAAAAAAAAAAAAAAAAAAAAAAAAAAGTTTTGTGCTTTGTGTTTTCAAAACAGGTTGTTTAGTGTTTTTCTCCCTTCACAAAATATATTGCTACATTAATATTGAGAACAAAAGCTGACAAGAAAAAAAAAAAAAAAATTTGGGTTGTTTTCAAATGACTAGTTTCATTTAAAATTGAGGGAAAATAAAAGAGCCCCCCAAACTCTTGGGCCTTTATAAAAATGGGCCTTTCCCAAACCCAAACCCAAAAAAAAAAAAAAAAAAAAAACCAATCAAAATGTCATTTTAAAGAACAAGAGATTCTTTATCTTCGTTCCCTCTTCTGCAAGAGATAGAAACATAAACACTCCGCCAAAAAAAAACTAAATGGCAGTCCATCTCGGCCGTCCATTTCACTTTATCGCGAAATCCCAACCGTCCAATAAACTAAGAATCTCCTGCAGCTTCACTCCGAACCACTCCGCTAAGGTGAGCTTAACAAACTCTCTTTCTCTCTTCTTTTTTTAAATGGAATTTATGGAAAAGTGTGGTTGTGGGTGTGTTTGGAAACGCAGTTAAGGAGGGAGTACACGAGCGTAATGATAGTCCCGACAGGGATAGGAGCTGCCATTGGTGGGTACGCAGGTGACGCTCTTCCTGTAGCTCGCGCTCTCTCCTCCGTCGTTGATTGCCTCATCACTCACCCTAATGTATGTAGTAATGTATTGTGCTTCTACGACCTGTCGTTTTTCTTTTGGTTTTGGTAATTTCTGTGTTTTGGATTAGAGTATCTCAGTCATTAAAGCCCAGTTTTATTTGTTTGGGCCTGTAATATGGGCCTAGTTTTGGATTTAGAAGAATGGCTCTTTTGCTTTGTTGGGCTATACTTGATAAAATTTAACAGCCCAGCCAAACTTAATTAACTTGACCAACGGGCCCATGGGCCCAATGGGCCTCCGAAGAAAAAAATATACTTTAAAAGAGGCATATGATTTTTTTAAATAATTTAACAGGTCATTTGATTACAAAATATACACATACATGTGTGTGTTTTTGTGTATGTGCGCGCGCGTATGCCTAGAATGATCATTTGAATTATTAGATGATGGATTGATGAAGAGTTTTTTAAAATGGCTTGGACGAAAACTTTGTCTTTTTTTATTTTATTTATAACACGGCCAATATTACATCTTTGTTTTTGGGCACATTTTGTACGATCATAAATATGTTGGGTTGTAAATTTTGGTAATTTAGAATTTAGATTGCTTAATATATATTTTTATTTGGATGTATATTTTGATAAATATGCTATTAGATTATATTTTCTTTGATACTTGCAAAATTTCAAAATGATCAAAGATTAATAACACAAATTTGGTGCACATGTTAAGAATAAAATATTAATCCAATAAGACCATGTATAATTTGGTGGCATAAAATAATGGCAGGTGCAACCAAATTTGTATCACATTATTTATGTATTATTATCAACAACATTATATTAGCTTTATGTTTTTTGCAGGTGCTTAATGCAGCAATGCTGTACTGGCCCATGCCTAATGTTTTGTACGTGGAAGGTTATGCTCTTGATCGGTTTGCTGAAGGATTATGGGCGCTTCAACCTGTTAACCAAAATAGGGTGTGTTTTTATGTGTCCCTTTCAATTTGCAGTACTGTATGACTGTATGTGTCATGTCATATTCCCAGCCAAATAAGGTGACAAGGTGCTGTCAGATTATTTCCTTGACCAATGTTATGCAATTATGTATTGAACTTGTGATGTGAAGCAGGTGGGGTTGGTTCTTGATGCTGGATTGGAGGAGGAGCTTCGGATACGCCATTTACAAGTGGCTGATGCTGTGAGGGCTTCCCTTGGATTGCCTGTGGTGGAATATATTGTGACTGACACCCCTTTGGAGGTACCCATTTTTATTTTAGCTGAGATATGCAGTAAAATGTAGTGATTTCACTCACTCAGCTTATTTTTAAATAGGGCTATGCTCACTCACCCCTTTGGAGGCACCATTTGTTAAGTGTTCTTGTTTGAGGGTCAAGTACTTAGTGATTGTTCAATAGGCTGCATCACATATCTGCTTATGATTTTTAACTTCATGAGAACCATTAAAGTCTGTGAAGAAAAATAGGAGCTCTGATTGGTCAGCGACGTGGTAAGCGCGCTGTAATGGAAAAGTTTTTCTTATATTTTAGGTTGTTGCAAATAATATTTTTGTGTGAGTTTTCACTTCTTACACATCTGATGGAGAACTGTTTTTTATTTTTGGCATTTTTAATATTTTTCTCTTTCATGGTCAAAAAGTCATGTATACTTCTAATTATTATGATTTTAGATAAATTCTAAACTGCCTAGCCAAGAAAACATAATTTTTCTTCCAATGTGAGTGCAAGAATCTGAATGGAACAAATATAACAGGTAGAAAAGTGGGTTGATCCAAAGAGTGGGCAATCAACAGGGAGGATTAAACACCCTGGCTCATTACTGAGAGCTGTTCAGTCTTTAGTTAACCGATCAGGAGTAAATGCCATTGCAGTTGTTGGACGCTTTCCAGATGATGATGTTGAAGACACAGATGAATATCGACAAGGGATGGTATGACAATAATGGTTTTGTTATATATTTATCTTTAGGTAAGGCCATCCTGCTGCCACAATTACTTAACTTTGAACATAACGAGCATGTGAAGGCATGTTGTAGGTTTTACATGGCTGAGCTATCTAAATTGTTGAACAAGACCTTCATTACAGCCACATCTGCATTAATGAGAGCCATTGCCATTCATAATTAAATTATATTCAAATATTACAATACAAGTTCTAAATAATCCAGGAAGGTTGCATTAAAATAACTTATATGTCTATTTTCCTTTAACACTTGTCCATCATTACTTTTACAATTTAGAATAAAATTTCAGCTAAATAACATCTCCCCTGGCGGTGGGCAGTGGTTCTTAATGGTTCTTGATGTCAACTTTGTGTCTATGGTTATTGATAGGTGTGGCTCATTGGGTGTTTGAGTGCAATGCTTATGCGAGTGCTTTTCCACCCATAGACTGTAGTAAGTTTTTTAGCATAATGCACAAATTATATTTCCCATAAAAATGCTTCAGCTTGAACTTTGTTCTAACCAATAGCTCTGATACCAATTTGTAAATGAAAAGCATGCATAACTATAAAAGACAAACAGCACAAGACACAAGAATTAATGTGGTTTGGTAACTCTATGACTACATTCACCAGCAACACAAACCAAAATCCAATATCAATGGTATGAGTTACAACCATTTCACAGACTCATAAACCTCACAAACAATAACAAACAGATAATTTTTGTATTCTAACTCCCACATTTACAACAAAATCTAGACCACCACTCTATTTGTAGGGATTGTTACACCTACCTACTTCTTTTCTTTACCATTCCTACCTGGTATTATTACACCTCCTTAGTAATCTTCTAATCAATGCATGATTCCAAAACCAACTGAGAAACCTCTAAACTTATCCTTTAGTGAGTTGGACTCAAAAACTTCTTAAGTTGATCCCAAGAATTTGGTATCTTTCAGTTTAGTTTGATGATTGGTTTAAGCCAAAGCAATGTTGTTTCATTTTATTCTATAAAGATTCACACTTCGTTACACCTTCTTCTCTTTGCTTTGCAGGGAATAGATCTATTGGCAGGAGTTGAGGCAGTTATAAGTCATTTGGTGGTTCAGGAATTCAGAATTCCTTGTGCTCATGCGCCTGCATTATCACCCCTTCCCCTGAGCTTGTCTCTGTGCCCAAAATCTGCTGCAGAGGAGGTCAGGATCTCTTTAGATCATAACCAATAAAAAAGTTACTTTTGAAGCCTAGGGGTGAAGTTCTCTCTCTCGTCTTTGCATGTGTGTCTGCCCATACATGCGTGCATTGTATAATAGGATGACATCAGTGATTTAGATGCAAATGGTTTTTGAACTAAATAGCATCACCTTGCCCCATAAGCAAGAGATAGAGGGTAAGGTCATGGGTTTGATCCTTTAGGACATGTATTGTATTTACCTAGCAATTTGATAAGTAACAAGATTTTTTTTTTTTTTTTGAGAAGAAGATAAGTAACAAGATCATTGTTTAGTTTTGGATAACTTTTTTCATGCTGAATACATATGCAAATAATGTGGGCTATTTACTCTTTTAGTTTGCCGATAACATATTCATACCGATTAAATGTAAAGAGAAAAAAATGTACTTAAAAAAAGGGTGTGACTTGTGAGACCGCACTACTTTACGAAAGGAAACTTTTAACTGTCATCAGATGGAATATTCATGAATTAAGTTGCAGATTATTGGAATTGTTTCAGTCCAATGACATCATGTTCATTGATTACTGGAGAGGATAAATAAAAAGTGATTTTTCTAAACATGCTAGTGCACTATAATTATTCTTGAAGAACATAGCCAACTAAGATGAAATAGAGCTGTGCAGATCAAGCTTGCAAGTTGAAGGATCTGAAAGGTCACAAGGAAATAAAAAAAAGTTACATTGGTATGGTTAGAAGTAAAAAATTTTCATGCTCTGGCTGAAGCTTAAGGCTTTTCTGTTTGTCGTTTGGGGAGTAGATTTTGGAGATGTGATTGGGAAAGCCTCACTTGTGTTGCAACATCAGGACAGCGTATACACACTTTGGTAAATTAAAATAAAAAGCTAGCCTATTGATCAGCGTCATTTGCATGATTTCAATAGATAGCTTATATCCAAATCTAGACTGTCTCATGTGTCATTCCTACCATGTCTAGACGTTTACAGGCTGATTTTTTTTGCTTAACTATTCTCATTCACTCTATCTCATATATTCTTATATCAAAATCCTGTGCAACAGTTAGGACACACATTCTTGCCATGTGTGCTTGCTGGGCTAAGTAATGCACCACAGTACTTGGTCAAGAACAATGAGTCCTTGGAAAAGGGTTGCATGTTGGCAGGTGACGTTGATAGTGTTGTTCTTCCTATAGATGCGTGTGGAGGAGATGGTACTCTTGCTTTTGCAAGAAGAAAAAGGAACAAGGTATAAATTCAGACAACTATTTTCACATTTTCTTCTTTTCCTGATTAATAATGGTGGTTAAATATGCCAAGAGCGAATTTGCTTATTCGAAGTTTTGATTCTTAGTCACCTCAGTCCTCCTTATGCCCCCAATAATTTTAATGATGAGCAATGAAGTTTTGGCTTCCAGTTCCTCAATGATCACTAATGTTGTTTTTGATACAGCCACTTATTATTGCTGTAGAGGAAAATGAAACAGTTCTCAATGATACGCCAGATAAACTTGGAATTGAAGCGGTATGTGTCTTAATACTTTTACACCCTTTTCCTTCTTTTCTTTTCATTCTTTAAGTGTTCCCCGAAAGATATTCATTGAAGAATTAATATTGATGTTCCATAAATCATCATTAATGTTGAAATTCTCATGTTACCAGAAGGGTAAAATAAAGGCAAAAATGCAATATATAATTTTACATTTTTTGTTCATTGTTCATTGTCCATTTAGGCACCCTTCAAATTTATCACCAATGGTTGGGATTTACCAATAAACTTGCTTAGTCCTTGTGAACTCTATCAATTGAGCCACTTCCATAGTTCAGTTTGCAGCATGCCTAGGAGACAGTATCTAATGAGACATCTCTCTCACAACGTGTGTGCCTAGAGTTGTGAGACTGTTCTATAATTTGCTTTTGAAAGTTTTAGAGACATTTGTTTTTCTTTCGTCTTTTAGAGTTACATTATGAAGCAATACCTACATACCTCTGATGTTCTTTTTAAATGAAGATTTTGGAGAAAATGGCAGTTAAATACTATAATTTGGACAAGACACCTTGGTGTATAATACGGTTCTTCATAGTCATGTCTTAGGTAGATTGATATGTTGGTAATTGCAATTTTCCACAAAAATGAGGAAAACGGATAAAGCGGAAGATAAAGAAAAAAAAAAGAATCAATGCCCCTAATAGGCTGTCAAAATCTCCTTAATAAAAAAACTAAAATTTTTATTATTTTTCTGACATTACTCCCGAAGGAACCACATATATATATATATATTTATGGTTATTGAATGGGATTTCACCTCTCATACAGATCAAGGTCTCAAACTATTGGGAAGCCATAGGTGTTATTGCAGCTCACAAGGCAGGAATAGACCCAATTTCACTCAGAAAAAACAGAATAAACAACATTCCATGCAATTCCAATATGCTTTCTAATGGTTATGCGTATTCCAGGATTATGCCCATCACCTGATTAATGCATGAGACTATTTGTTCAACTTATATTCAAAAAAAATATTTAAAAGTTGTTCTTTTGACTAATTTCAAGCTCTAGCTGGCTCACACTATAAGTTGATGTAGCCATCTTGATCATGAAAGAAGAGCCGAAAACCTTGGCAGGTCACATTGGAGTAATCAACGTGAGGTTAGTCAGCATTTTGTTTTGATGGAACTTAAAACAATCCCTAAATGCTTGTGGGAGTTGAGTCTCTTCAATGTTTCAGAACATTTGGACATTTGTTATCAGTTGTACACAGTACACATCAACTTTTCTTAACGTTAGAATAATATGGTGGTTGGTTTTGTAATGTTTTTCATCTTTTAGCTTGCAGTGGCCCATATGAAGCTTTCATGATGCTCATTTATATAATTCTGCGACAACATTGTTTTGTCCTATTGTTTTTGTTTTATCTTCTGTGATGAGCTATTTTGTGACTGAGATCCTTATGTCGCATCCAAACTACCTTTATATCATGGATTGCTTGTTCGGTTGAATTATTTTTCATTGGTTGAGGGGATTTTTTTTTCATCCTAAAGGGAATGTACATTAAAAAAGAAGGTATAACTATACTTTTACACAATAAACAAGATAAACTAATGAAAATAAGTTCATTTAAACGCATTCTTAGGTTACAATATAACATGTTTTTTGCTATCCAAAAAATCCAATACGTACATTCTTAGGTTACAATATAATATGTTCATGACAGTTTCATGGTGCACGTTAGCCCCTATGTGCTAACGTGAACTCAAGTCCTTAGCCTTTCTACGAGTGCCGCTCCCAATATGAGCTTCCCCCTGCCCTCTTAGAGAGCTTTATGCTCCTCTCATGGGTCTTTCCACCTTTAATGGTGGCTTTGTCCATCCCCTTTGTGGGTCTCGAGCTAGCCTAGATTAGTTGTCTCCCTCATTAATGATGGTTAAATCACCCTCAAAAGCCCTTGGAGGTATTTTTCAGCCCAAATCTGACTCAAGCTAGTTTAGATCTAAGTTCCTTTTGCACCAAAATGTTGGACCTTTTTAAAAGTGCAATTTTTCGAATATCACTTTTTTTAATGTACAGTTTTTTTTTTTTTTTAAATAATTGATTTTCAATTTTAACAAATAAACTACATTGACTAGACATTATGTTCATCTATCCTCGGAAGAGGAACAAAAAAAAAAAAAAAGAAAAAAAGAAAAAAAAAGAAACAAAATGAAGATATTATTTGTACATATAAATCATTTATGGCTTGTTTAGTTGAATTTATTTTCATTGGTTGAGTTTATTTTCATCCTAAAAGGGCCCGTAATTTTTCTCTGGGGGCCTAGTCTCTCCTAACATATACTATTCTTGTAATTTTTTTTTTCCTTGTAATTCTTTAGTGATTAATACTGTCGTTTTCTCTTCTAAAAAAAAAAAAAAAACCCCATTTTTTCTTCCAATTTGGAAGAATAAGAAACTAAATTCAACCCCCCCCAAAAAAAAAAAAAAAAAAAAAACACCTGCTAGATCAAGACCAAGAACAACCAGGCTAAACTGCGCACAAGCATACCTAACTACACAACTACAACAAACCAAAAACCCACATAAAGCAAATATTCCAACAATATAAAGTACCAACTGTGAGATGAAATGTAAACTAATCACCAATTAAAAAAGGCAAATGCAAGAAAATATGCATCCGTTAACAAAATCTTTTCACCTTGTAAAAACAATGAGTATAATTTTGATGCAAAATTATTCAAGAAAAAGCAACTATAGCACTACAAAGTCCAAAACAAATCAACCTATCTGGCATTTGGGTACTACTGGGAAAAATGCAAAGTGCACAATAATCGACAAAGTTCCTGTCCGGAACTAGTACAAATTAACAGTATGTTTTTTTTTTTTTTTTTTTTTGATGGGAATTAACAGTATGTTAGTTAGCTAAAAAAAAAACACAATATGTTATGGTGACCCATTGAGTCGATCCTAATGCCCTTCTCACTCCAAAATAATTGTATGCAACAACAATCACTGAGGTTACAAAAATTAAAGTAAGGGCAGGTCACGGGCATGAATGAGGGGCTAATTGTCACCGTTATCTTTTTCACAACATGTGTTCCATAATTGTGTGGGCTTTATATTTTGTGAGGGAGATGATACATATATCAGATGCATAATTTTTTTGGAGCCTAAAATAAATGTCTGTGACAACAATCACTGAGGTTACAAAAATTAAAGTAAGGGCAAGTCATGGGCATGAATGAGGGTCCAATTATCACTATCATCATTTTCACAGCACGTGTGTTCCATAATTGTGTGGGGTTTATATTTTGTGAGAGAGATAATACATATATCGGATGCATAAGATAATTATTGTCTCTTTTTATAATTTGATATATAATTGTGTAGTGTTTATACCTTATATATTGTGAGATAGATTATACATATTATGTATTAAGATAATTATCGTCTCTTTTCGTAGTTTGATATTTTGTTTTCTATTATTTTTTCCTTCATTTTTATTATGTTTTTTTTATATAGTCAAATCATCATTTTTTTTTTTATAAAAAAAAAAAAGAGAGAGAAAGGAAATATTTCATTTTTTAATTAAAAAAAAGATAAAAGAAAAAGAAAATAAAAAAGTAAAGTTTAAATTAAAACCAAATTCTTTATGTTATAGTTTATTATTCTTCATAAAAATGATTGCATAAGTGATATAAGTTGAATATAAGTATATAATACTTCACAACTTGATATTGTTTTTTAAGCTAAACTTGAAAGTCCTGAATGCACAAATGGTTATTATAGTTTAAAATTATTATAATTTAATCATTTTATGAGTTTAACAAAAAAATGACATAAAGTTATGCTTGGTGCTTTTTCTAGTTGCTAGAAATCATTTTATGAGATTTATGTGTATTTTTTACAATGAAATAATTATAAAACAACTTATTCATATATAAAATTATCATAACAAATAAACATAAGATAATGAATATATTATATCTTTCTATGAGTTTTCTAACAATAGAAAAACCGTTTGATATTCATATGGTGACATTTTTTAATTATTGCATGGATTGGTTTAAGTGCATGTATATATACATTGTGTGTGTGTGCTGTGCACATGTACATATGTATTTATGCATGTTTGTAGATGTAATGAGATATATGCATGTTAGCAAGGTAAATTATCTCTCTTATTTTGTGTGTTTTACTTTATGATCTATCAATTATAACTTGTTATGCATTATTTTGACTTTCCTTATAAAATAACTAAAATTTTAAAATAAATAAACATATGACAAGTTGTGATTGGTGGAGCATAGAGTGGTACGCAAAAAGTGAGATGGAGAATTTGTGTGTGTATACGAGAAATGTTGTATCTACAACATTTTCACAACAAATCCTAAGTAGCAGAAATATTTGTATTCGGATATATATATATTAGTTATAAAGTTTAGTGCTTAAATTAAATCCTTACTTTGCTACTTTATTAAATATCAAACACGATCTAATCTTGTTGGATAGACTTTTTATCCACTATAGAAGTCTAGAATTAATAGTTGAGATTCATTTCCTATAGATAGGTTAAACCAACCCTTCTAATATAGGTGCAATATGGGCAACTAAACCACATTCAATGAAAACAAGTGAGAAGGTCTATCAATAGCCCATCTGCATGGTGGGTGTTGCCTGTAGTGATTACTTCATCTACCCGCTCTTTAGTCCTATTGCTTTTGAATTCTTGCTCGTGATGTGCTTCATTTTGTGGTAGGTACTATATTCTCTCCACCAATAAATATATATATATATATATACATATATATATATATATATAAAATGTTAATTAATTTTACCATTCCTTATCTGTTTAAATTTTTGGTTAAGTAATTTACAATGATAGTAGAACATGTGGTAAAATTCCCTAGATAATGGAATCCTGGAAGGAGAATTCAAATAATGATGAAGTAGTTGAATTTATCATTTATTATGAGCTTAAACATTTGGGGAAAAGCGATAGTTTATTTATTATTAATTTTTTTTTTGATGAAAAGTGATAGTTTGTTGAATAGAACCAACATACACAGGAGCAATTAGGCATAATAGTTTTTATTTTAAAAAAGAAAAGACTACAAGCAAAGCCTTGCTTTTCTATTTTGATATTCATTAAAGAGAAAGTAATCAAAGTATTACGTAACTCATATTAGTACAATGCCAATCAATGCCACTAAGTTACAAACTTCTTAACAATCATATATTCACAAAATTTTATCCCAAAGATTTCATAATAGTTTTTTTTTTTTTCATCATTCCTATTACATTAAATATATGTGGATTCCAGTTAGCTTAATTGATAAAAAAAATTTATAGTTGAATAAGAGATCTGGAGATCAATCCCCACCTACACAAAAAACAAATTGGTGTCTTAGTCTGATGATAAAGAGCAATTATCAGGAGCGGACGCCATAGGTTGAAATTCTAAAAAAAAAAAACATTGAACACATGATTTTCAAAATTAGAGATAGTGATTACATATAGTTTTCAAAATTACAGTTGCAAAACAGTGTGAGTTAATATATATTGCAAAATAAAAAAAAATTTATTGTATGAAAATTACTAAAAATTTGTCACCATACAGATCGAGATGAGAACCACAAGAGCCCTAGAGAATCAAAAGCTATAACAGCCGTTTAAGACATGAGAACAGGGTTTAATTTTATCCACTCAGTAGCCAGTACTCTATTGCCAGCATTGATTAATTGCCTTTTCTAAATTATTGTTCCCCAATTGTATTGGAATGCAAGGCTTAACTTCTTGACAATTTTAAATTACTAGTTGTAGGCTTGTACGTAGCTTTCATCTTTATCAATTTAGCACTCAAGTGTAAAAACCCTTGTCAATCATTCATTGGAGTTGTTGGCAGTTCCATATATACTGAGTTCTTGTTGTTAATAATATAAAGGGATATACTAGAAAGAATTGAGAACCTCTCAATCTTTTTCTATTATCTTTTGGAAGTTCTCGGTGCTGACTCAGAAACTACAACCCTATCCACAACTATTTGTATCCTATTCTTTCAGATAGAGATAGTGCAAAGTCATTCCTGAAAATTCTCTCTCCTTTTAAGTTAATTAATTATGTATAAATTTGAGGATTTAAAATCAAGAGGTTTTAAGAACAGTTATTAATTCATAAATTATACTTTTTAAAAAAAAAACCATTGTGGTGGATTTAAAATAATATTGAAAAAAAAAAACACATTTTTATTGAATTTAATCAATAGAACAAATTTTCTTTTTATATTTGATTCAATTTATTTAAACTCAAAACTAAAAAAATTGGAATTTATTTATCATTTTCACTATGGAAAAAAAAACAAAAAAATTCCAAGTTGTAACTTTACATCAAGGGAGACAAGAAACAAGAAGGCCCATCTATTGTGATGCCAACCTTGACTTTGCTACTTAGAATTGCATTATGAAGAAAAAATATATATTCCACCTCAAAAAAAAGAAAAAAAAAGTATAAATATATATATATTTATATATATTTATATCCATTACGAGGTGGCACTTTCAATGGGTCCTCTTTCACTGGGTATTAAATTAAATTGATGGTGGCTGGGTAGATAGCGCGTGATCTCCGCTACCAGCACGCCCACCATCAATATCCACGTGCATGTACTTCTGTACGTTTCTACAAAACAAAAGGTTCTCCCATAATTAGGTGAGTTTTGGATCATATTAAGAATTAAAAGTAAATAAAAGTACATTTATATTTTGAAAAAAAAAAAAAAAAGACTCTATAAGTAAATAAGCCAAATAAGGAAAAAAAATAAAAAAATAAAGACTCAGATTGCATGTGTGTGTAGGGCATCAATCTTAATCAACTTCAATTTAAGTTGTAACCAAAGATCCATATTAATATATATATATATATATATATATATATATATTTATATGACCAAAGATCCATATTGATCAACCTAAAAGAGTAAGATGTTTAGTTCTTTATATGTAATATCCATAAAGCATGCAAAACTTGTATCAGTAATTAGAGGAGGATTGAATCTCTATTGTAAGATGAAATAGGACATAATAGAAATTACCAAAAAAAAAAAAAATTACAATGATAATTAACAAAGAGAAATTAGAAAAGACTATATTAAAAATCCAAATTCAGCAATTGTAAAGTATATACTGTTTCTCTTTGTCAACAAGAAGATGGAGAAAGTTTCCTAATCCTTTTTTTTTGGATAAGAAAGCATACTTTTATATATATATATATATATATATATATTTTTTTTTTTTAATATATATACAAGATAAAAATTCTACTCTAACCTAATCTAAGTGTATATATATGTGTGAAACTCTTTTCTAAAGACTTGAACTCCGACTCTTATTCCCACAGTACCCCACAAGCACTTATACTTGTGGAGTAATGAGTTATGTAGCATCAAAAAGAAAATGGCAAGTGTTTAAGAGCTCACCTGATCATATGCATTGCACATGACCATTAGATACATGTTACTTTCTTTTTGCTGTCACATAACCCAATATGCAGCAATTGCTGCATATGCAATAAAATCTTTCACTTATTTAATTAGACTTATAGATTTATCAATAAGGCTGCAAATAAAATTAATTTCAAAAGTACAAAACTTGATGGCTACAACGTCCTATTGATGGAAAAAAATTCCCACAGTAATCTAATTGCATTACTTTCAGATTAATAAAAGCTTCCAAAAATAGTTGAGATGGTGATCACCAACAAAATCATAATCATGCTTATGGTTATTGGTTACCAAACATGCAACAATTCAAAAGAAAGAAAAGGCACAAAAGAAATAACATTAATATGATTATTATTTAAATGTCATTTCTAGTTTAGATATGTTAGAAAAGTGTTAGGCGGATCACAACACACTTTTAGCAACGGTCGGGCAACTGCTACTAAATCTTTAGAAGCAGTTTTTTGACCTTTTGCAGCGGCTAAATTTCCTGTTGTGATGGAAAGTGAATAAAACAGTGTATTTTGTGTTGTAAGCTTTGCTAATGCAATGTGAGAGAGAGAGAGTTTTGGGTTGCAATCTACTATGTATTTGTAGGATTCCTCTACATGCATGGTAGATCTCTAATATTTTTGGGGGTTTGATATTTGACACCTACTATGGAATTATTGTTTGTGAGTTACTAATGGATCATGTGATAAAGTTATTGTTAGATTATATAGGTTTACTTTTGCTTTTATATTTAACCCTAGACAATGTTCACTTATAGCTATGGCTATTTTAGTGGCTAAAGGGATAAGTAAGTCGACTTTTAAATTTATAGTGTCTCCATGGGATAATTCCGTAGTGTGGTAGCTAGGGACGGTGGGATCTATCAAAATTGAAGCCATCAAATTTGTAAGGTTAATTTTAGACCTTTAGCATCATAGTATCTCAAAAAGTTTCAAAATTCCAATTTAATTTCATCAAATTTTGATCTTGCTTCTTGTTTGCTAGATTGATGTTTTTCCTATCACTCAGCTTAATTTTCCTTCCTTCTCTTCTTATTATCACGGCCTAAATCGTTTTAATTGAGTGGAACTTGGGGCTTCCTAAATTTATAATAAAACCTTTCACTGCTGCACATTTTTAAGAATCATTTAAACTAAATGCAGAGCTAGGACTTTTTTTTTTTTTTTTTTTTCTTTTCTAAGAGAGAGATTCAAATCTTGAATGTTTTTATTGAAAATATTAGAAAATATCATTAGAGCTAAAGGTCATTTACATTTGCTGTAACATCTAACCTTAGAAGAGGTTGTTTATCGAATTTCAGAAAAATATTTTTCATTTTTTAACTTTGCACCTTTAACATTCTTGTCATTAGTCATTGTTTTATGGGTAACTCTGACTCCATTAATAAAAAGGTTGAATTTCATGAAGCGCTGTATGAAACAAGACGAAATAGTCAGTCAACCAACCAACCAACCAACCACTAGTCATTTTTTGTTTGACAGGTTCCATTTTTGATTCTATCTTTATATATATTCTTGTATAATTTTGATACTCAACCAGTCAAGTTTTTGATCAAACAAGCTTCTACCTTACAGTCTAAGTTTATCCTCAGCTTTACGAATCAAGTGCACCGAAATTGTGAAATCATTTGAAATTTTGTCAACCAAATTATATTATATGAAAAAAAGTGCTTAGGTCCAATGAACGTAGCATTTTTTTATTATTGTGTTTTGTTTAGAATTGTGATTGTTTATCTTTACAAATTAGAATGAATTGACTTGGTTTTATAAGAATGAAACACAGATTACACCATTATTAATGGAAACATCAGTATTATAATGGACTTCTTTAACCTTTTAAATGAAAAGTTGACAGTACACATTCTTACTTCTTACAGTCTAGTGATGGTTTAACTTATTAATTACTATATATTAAATTTATAATGGAGATGGATAAGGCATTGCCCTAGTTATGAGGTAAATTCTAAATTTCTTTATGGGCTCTAGAATCCTATAGACACCATTTAATAACTAAAATAATGGTTGATCAAAGGAGTTCTTGTAATGTACTAAAAGTTCGCATGCAAACGTGTTAACTAAAGGGTTCATATGTTAATAAAGGGAAATTCGACAATGCCCTCATTATTTTTGTGGGTATGATACTTCCACTAGTAACAAAATTATACATGACAGTATATTTGTTACATGTGTTGGTAATTAACATCACATTGAGTAGTACCTTCATAATTTTTAGTATTTGTAATTTTATTTCCTTAGGTTAGACTGTGATTCGGTTGCTAACAAATTGCATACCTCACTTCACTCGTGGGTAATCAGGAAAATGTAACCTATACTTAGTTCAATAGCTAAAATCATAACAAATTTCTTTTTATTTTGTTGATCTTAAACTCTGTGTTCATGTAATTTTGTAGGGGTTTTAATTGTATTGGATTGGTGAGGTGAAGTGATGCAAGTGCTGAAATTGAAGTTGGAAACTGCAAAATCTCACTCCTGCAAAGTTGGTTGTGTCAATCGGATTGAGATACGAAATCAAGATTTGAAAATCTATTGCAACAAAAAGGTTTTCCCTCAATTCGTACGATATGAAATAGTAATTCTAATACAAATTTATTTTTTATTCCAGTCATTACCCTTACCATATAACTCTCATTGTCCACGAATTTTAGCAAGGGAAATACCTACATTGAAGAGCTAGGGAGAACCCAAAACCTGAGAGGAAAAACCCTCTCATATCTCTTCCTTCTCCCTCTCACCTTTGCCAATTTCTATGAGAGGAGAATAAAACCATCACGCCTATTACTACCTTTTGAGTTTTGGTGTTGCAATTAGAGGTTCAATTGCCAATCGGGAATCATTGGAGCAATCCCAGAACATCTAAGGAGACTTGGAGATTGTAATTAGAGGCTCAATTGCCAATCCGGAGACTAGTGAGAAGAAAGATTCGTGAAATTAATTAGTTGCTAGTAGGAGTTGGAGGCTTAAGTACATAGTTACTATTTGGCTTGTGACGCCCTATAAAGGTTTCTTTGTCCAGTAATTGAGTTTTTCCTCTTCACAAATGCCTTGATGTTCTTGTGAGTGATTGTTTTTTTGTGGTTGGGATTAATTTTATGTTTATCCATGTATAATTATGTTAATTGATTAATTACGTAAGCTTAAATTTTGTAATTTCAAAAAAATTGACATTAGTTGTAAAGTTTAGAATCTAAATCGAGTTTTTGAAACTCTCAACCTTAAAGAAAATGAAAGATTACTTTTTTATATTTTAATAATCTTTCCTTGGTCTCCTTGGAAACTAACTAAGCAAAGAATAACTTAATTGTAGCGCACCCTAATCTAAGTCTGTGGTCTACGCGGACTAGCTAGCTTAATTACCTTCTATTAATCTGAATCAACTTGTTTAATTGGTGATAAAAAATATTATTATAATTGTGGGATTCAATTAAAAGATGTAATCTCTCTCTCTCTCGTGTTTGAAAAACTTTACCTGTCTTTCTTCCATTCTCATGCATGAGAGACACATGCCCATCAAGCAGTCCAAAGTCCAATCATTGGGAGATTTTATGCTTCAGGTCCCTAATTATCAAGCTCTTGACACCGTTCACTTCTTGTTTAATTTTTGTACAAGAGATGACATTTTATCCACAAATCATTGAGTTATTTATTTTCTCTTATCTCTTACTAACATACAGTTAGAAATCAATATATATGGTCAGCTTGTTAACATGTGCAAGAGTTTTTAGACAAATCTATAATGGGTTAGTTTAATTGATAAAATATTTTATTATCAAAAAAGAGATTAAGTGTGCATTTGGATACCGCTTATTTTGCTAAAAATTAAAAACTGAAAACAATAAAAAAATAATAAAAAGTTACTGTTCATGCTTGAAAGTACTGTTCATATGCCTGAATGCCAGACACGTAAAACGTAGACGCGGACGCGCAAGGCAAACGCACCCTAAGATTCGAGTCCTATTTACACAAACTGAAAAATCTATGGGCATCTTAGTTGGATGATAAAAAAACAATTATTATATACATTGGCGGCTCTAAAAATTTTCTTGAGGGAGGTTATTAAGAAACTTAAATTAAACAAATTTTAATAAAAAGAGAACTTGAATATATTATTGTAGGTGCATTTTTTGCTTCAAGGAAACTCATGTACTCCTAGGCAATCCAAACTAGTGGTACTCTTTCTAATTGGTTCGTCCCTTATAAGCTAGAAAGGGAAATGCCATCTTTCCAATGTGGGACAAGCAAAAATTGCCTAGGAGTACATGAGTTTTCTTGAAGCAAAAAATGCACCCACAATAAAAGGATCGAAGCAAAAAATGCACCCACAATTATGTTATTGGAAAAAGAAAACACATATATATGAAATTTTACAGTTTCTTTCTACAAGTTTTCATATTTTGAAATCGTCACATGGTAGTTTATTATCAATTGTCATTATCTATTGTTAATGTAGATGTGACCATTTTATTTTGTTAAGTTTGTATATTATTTTTATTTTTATGCAGTTGTCATTATTTATTTGTTATTGTTTTTTTAATATAAATTATTGACCCACATAACCACACTCATCTATACATAAATAATACATTTAATAATCATTGACTTTACTATTTTTTTCTTAAATCATTGGTTTTATAACAAAAAATTGTTATAACATGATAACAATATACACATTCTCACACACACACACACTTATATATATATATATATATATATATATTTATATAAATTTATAATAAAGAGAGTCATTCAGAACTCACAAACACTCACATTTTACTCTTAGATTCGAAGATACATAGAGAGTCAGATAGAGAATAGAGATGAGATGAGATTCATGAGAGAAATGAAAAGTGATTTGTGTTGTTAATTAGTTTTAGGACGAGTTGATCTATGTTGTTTGATTTTGAGCTAAATTGATTTGTGATCAGGGTGTGCAAGATTTAAGCTAAATTGTGCAAAAATATTTTTAAAAGTAATTAAATTAATAATAAATATTTTATACATATAATTTTTTTTTTTTTTGAAGTCAGGGGGTTCATTAATTTGAACCCCCTGAATTACAAGTGCAACTGCCCCTGATTATATAAAGTCAGATTTCAACTCTTACTGTCTTATTGTTTTAAAAAAACTATAATGAGAGTTTAAGTCTTTAATTAAGATCTATTTAACACGTACAACTATCACTAGAAAGGAAAGCACCACTTAGCTCCAATAATCTGATTAAATTAGTTGTATTAGGGGAAATTATTGTATACTTCCGGAGTACGCATTTATGGTACTCTCTTGTATTAGTCTCCTATTTACTTAAAAACATAATAAAGACTTGAATGAGAAGTCCATATCATCTATAACCAAATAAATTAATGGCTAAGCCAGCCTTAATTTGCAGGATCTATTGAATTTGAATTGGTTGAGAAGTGTCCCAAAAAAAGTGGTTACTTTCAACAATGTACAAAACTTTTTGCTTGGCCAGAGAGAGCTTTAAATATTTAAATTGCAATTTTTTAAAAAGATATTCTGATGAAAGACTTTTTTAACTCCATTTTCCACCGATCTAAACAAAAACAAATTCAACCAACAACAAAAAAAAGAGCTTTTTATTTATTATTATTTTTATTAACCAAAAGATAGATGATGAATAAAACCAACAGCCGTTATTATCAAATTGTATACATTATATTGTTAAAGCGTTTAACAGAAGGTTCATGGCAAGGAGCAAAAATTAAATAATAATAGGAGTAAGTTAGACCCATTTATTTATATCCTCTCCTCTCTTTTTTTTTTCCCTTTTAATTTAACTTCTTTTTGGTGCATTGGTGAAGTGTATATAAATTTTAATGCACACACAATCTCCATGTGAGTTCACATTGTTGATGATTGTCTCTCTAGGTAATTTAGTTATAAATAAAAGAGAAATTAAGGAAGAGGAAATTAACATAAAATTTACGTGATTTGAATATATCTTAATTTTGAATGGTATCGTAATTCGTAAACCATTAGCATTTGCTAAATTTTGAAAATATATTATAGTTAGTTTAGTTGACCAACCTCACCTCTTAAATTTTTACTGGACTACGCATTCAAGTATTAATAGTAGTAGAACTAAGAATAGGATTATCAGTTGTCAATCACATCTTGTAATTTTTATATGGTAGTTAGATATAACTTATCACGTCCACGTTTTGTTTCTTCCGCGTTTTCCTTTTTTTTTTTTTTTTTTTTTTTGCACGTGTTTTCTCCCAACAAGCGGCTACTGTTCATGTACTGTTTATGAACAGTAACCGTAACTTTTGACCAAGTCTTTCGTGAACAGTGCATTTGTGCACTGTTCACGGACTCACAAATTTCACTTTTCAGCAACTTTTTCATTAAAAAAAGGTCCCACGGCACTATTTACACATTTAAAAATTATTTTGCTACAGTGTTTTCAGTTTTCAGCAAAATAAGTTCTATCCAAACGGACCCATAGTTATATCCATCTAACTACCATATGAAGAAAGGAAAAAAAAATTAACATAAATAATTTTACGTGTCGAATCACAATCTTGAATAGTATCGTAAACCAATAAAACCATTAATATTAACTAAAATTTGAATATTAATATATATTATATTTAGTTTAATTATATAGTTGACCAACCTCACGTCTTAGCTAGAATTTTTATTTTGACCATGCATTCAAGTATTATATGTGGTAGAACTAAGAATAAGATTGTCAGTTATCAGTCACACATCTCAGTAATTTTTATATGGTAGTTAGATGGTTATATCCATGATGTAATTTATAGAGAGACATTAACAATTTGATAAGCGCCAAGTGTTTTTGGATTTTTCTACAAAGTTAAGAGTTAGAAAAATTGATATAACTAACCTATATATGTTTTCAACAAAGGTGTTCTGAAATAATGAATAACAAGTTGGCCAGCTGCCTAAGTTGGTTCTTATATTATCATAATTATGACCATATATATGATGCTTTTACCTTATCCTTATTGCACACATTTTCGATAATAGAGACAAAGATGAAACCATTTGTCACCCCTAATTTTGAGTAACAACCAAACGAATTGAATAAGACTTGCATTTGAAGCCAGAGTAGCAAGATAATGACTGGCGGATGGAAATTCTTGAAATTCTTAAAAACTAATATCATAAAGTAGTTGTCCTATCTCTCTCATTGATTACTAATTTTTCAAGGGTGCGATGGCTAAAAACAATAATGTGAGTAGAAATTTTCAGACCTTAGGTAATTTTTGGTTGCTAAGTCATTAATCAGTAGTATTTAAATTTATTTAATTAGTGCTTGTTCAGATAATAAAAGTATAATTATATAATTTCTATCATAAGTAAAACATACAGTTCAATGCTATTTATTTCGTGTCAATTGTCAAGAATCTTGTATTTTAACTAATTTTCACATTTTAATATTTCTAACGGAGATATTTACGGTTCAAATTCTCCATCCCTAGATTATTGCATGATAAAAAAAATGTTATTTATAATTTATTCCCTTAAATGGGATTGTTGATTATGATGATGATTATTCATTGTTTATGGGTTCAAATTATTAAGATCTCTAATTTTGACAGTTGGCTATGCTTGACCTCTAGTTAATCCAAATAAAAAAACTTAGTTTGGCCAACACAAAATTTGGCTGTCAGCTTTAACAATCTTCCTTGCAAGGACTATTCACATGCACAGCAGTAGATATATACTTGGTTCTCAAGCAGTAAGTACAACACTGTTGTACATTTCCTTTCTATCCATATATTATGAATGAGATCGTTTACCAAAAATATATATATATATATTATGAATGAGATCCAAAAATAAGTACTACTCTGTTCATCCAAAAAAAAAAAATACTACTCACACATTTTTCTTTTTATTTATGGGTCCAGTTAATGTGTGCCCTTATGATACATATTAACTATCCATTTTAGGAATATTTTTATGAGGAATTGAAAAAACTGTCAAAATAATTAATTTTTTTTTTTATTTTTCATAAAAAGATTCCTAAAATAGTTTACTAATATGTACCCTAAGAACACACATTAGTAAATCCCTTTATTATATATATATATATTTTCCCTTTTGATAGGTATAGGGTGTAGTTCCTATAATCCCTTCTGAAGATGGCATCTTCAAGATGCAGTTAAAAACTTACTATAGGTTACTGTGCATGGTCTTTACGTAAAGGGAGTTAGCACAAACAGCCCATTAAAAGACTTGTTTGGCATGCATCCAATATTTCTTTTTTCTTTTTTTGGGGTAAAATATATATAGATATTTTGTGTCTTGTATAAATAAGACGTCACCATAATCTTGGAAATTATCCCATGATATTATAGGCGAAAAATGTCCAAACAAAAGAAATATGAAGAAATAATTTTCAATTAACTCTACTCTATTCTTCTTCAATCCAAACAAACCATTATAGTATGGTTAAATTTTCATCTATCAAATAGAACAAGTATAATTAATAATTTGAAAATTAGGCCATGTTCTCTCCTGAAATTAGGGTCCTCTTTGTTTTAAGGCAAATTGAGGGATTCTATCTCACGGCTAAAAATGAAAATGAATTTTTTTAATAAATAAAAATATTGTACATTTTCATGTTATTTAAATTCTCAGTCCATCTAATAAATAATAAATAATTTTAAAAAACAAAGCACTATTATATTTTAGAGAAATATTCTTGAAAAACTAAATGTTGTTTGTTAGTTTAGACCCTTGTATACTTAGATTGTTTAACCTAATTAATAAACCAAGTTGTTACTTAGGTTTATTATTCATATCTAGGTCAAATACAAACAATCATATCACTAAGTGCGGAAAAGTAAAGAAGACAAGCGATACGATGACCTAAGAAAACCAATGAAACCGTCCAGTTTAAAGGTAAAAAAACCTGAGGATGATTTAACTTAAAATATCCTCAAAGCAACAAATTCACTAAAAAGAAAGGAAGTTATACAATAGATTTTTCCCTAACACCCATGCAGCTTCGAATCCACAAACTCTTCTATCTGAATTTGTCACACACAAACACCCACGTTTGTGACTCTAAGATCCCACTCAAAACTTTAAATCATCAGCTATGTATGATTTTGTTGTAGCAACTTCAAATCTACCAGTTCTAATAATGTGTAGATGGAATTCCGGTAGTGATTTTGAAAGGAGAATGCATAATACCTTTTAGATCTCAAAAGAGAACCTCCAAAATTATAACAAAACGTGGTTTAGGGTTTCCTTTAAATACTTAGTAAAATAGATCTGAAACCCTAATCACTTAATGGGCTTAATGAGCTATTGGGCCAAAATTAAATTTTGCAGATCCGTGTATCGATCGGTCGAGCCTTCTTCTGATTGGTCAAACCTAGTATGTTTCGAATTTCCTAAACCTGCAGCTTCCTTTTTCTTGTATTTAGACTTGCAGCACCTTGAACATTGTCTAATATACCCTATAAACTTTAATATCTATATCTAGACAAATTTGTACTCACGGTTTGCGAATTATTCTAAACTTTTAGAACTTAACAAATGTCAACTATGAAATTGTCTTTTCCTTCGAAAACAAATAGGGTGAAACCTAATAACACTCTCCACAGTCCCCGCATATCATAAGTACTTCAATTCCCAAAAAAAAAAAAAAAAGGTTTCAAAAAATATAAGGGAAGTTTTTTGAATTAGTTTTAAAATGTATTGAGGATAATAATTGATAAAGTGCTTCTCTTAAATCAATAATGTGAATATTGATCAAAAGAACTATGATGATGTTTGTGTTGTCTTCATATATATGTAGTTAGCTATTATGGGGTGACCGGGTGGGGATTGGGGTACATGTGTTATATGGCAATTGCACAATCTAGGTAATATTTTTGGTACTTTGATTTAGAAGGGAAGCTAAAGGTCTGAAAGAGAATGAATTCAAGGAAGAAAAACAGAAAGTATAGTTTTTAAACGAAGTATAATCTAAAATGGTTGCTTCTTCCTTTATTATGAGAAGATTAAAGAAAAGAGTCAAAATTAAAAAATCACATGCATGTCATTTTTGGTTTTGCCTTTTATTTTAAATATAAGATCCACAATATGTTGTATTTTTCTAAAAGTTAATTCCTTGGGGGAAAGGGGATTTTTGGTTTAGAGAATCAAAGAGGGCAGGGTTTAAATATATAATTTAATATGTATAAGATAACCTTTTTTATTATTTATTTAGTTCATTTGGGGGGCCTCCCCGATCGGGACTAGCTACAGCTATATATATGGTGTAAGAATTGGGTAAGGATTAGATGACACAAAATCTTAATATAAGTGACAGAGTTTCAATTGATAAAGTATTTTGTTATTGAATAAAAGATTTGGGGTTCAATCCCCAAATTCTATCATATTTATAAAAGAAAAAATGTGACAAAGCCTGTCTAATTTAGGTGTTGCAGAGATGTCTCTTTTTTTTTGGGTCAACTTTATTTTAATTGAGAAAATAAATGAAGTCATAAATAACATACATGTGAATTTAATGAAATGAAACAAATATAAAATAACGCAATAAATTAAACTAATATTTATAATTTGTGATTAGTAGGTTATACATGTGTACCTTGAACTTGTAATTTCATTCGGGACCTATTTAATACAATTGGAGGCCTAAGATGATAACTTTAAATGAGTCTTTCTATATTTAAATAATATTTAGTTAATCTTAATATTATAATTTTTTATTTAAAATTCATTATTCTTAATTTTTAATATGACTAATTCACTTAATAGTGATTAATTTGGATTTTTAGTAATCCATAATTTTTTTGAAAAATGATAAAGTTTACAAATTTTACTTCAAAAAACTGACAAATTGATGTGCCTATGAATTACTTCTTATGATTTGTGACAGATTAATTTATAAGACTTATAAAACTTGTAGTATTTTTAACATTACTCAATTTTTTTTAGTCTTTTTAAGAATAGATATATATATATATATATAACTCATATTTTTTTTTAATAAAAAAAAATATCACGTATTGATATTTTTTGGGGCCTTTCTCTAACCTAGACCACTGCCTTTAGTGGTCTATGCGTACGGCTGACTGTGATTTCATCCAACACCTTATTCTTGTCCCCACCTTATTCTTACAAGAGGATGATCTACCATTTAAAGCATGTGCTGTGTATCTAAGAGTTAGGTCATTTTGGATATATATCCTTGTAAGTTTCTTTAAAAAATCTTCTCCCCTCTTCCCGTGTGTATGTGTTAAAAATATTTAGTATTCTAAAAAAAAAAAAAAAGGGTTAATCCCACATTGAAAAATGAGTGTGAGTAAAAGATGTTTAAAGCATGTGCTGTGTATCCAAGAGTTAGACCCTTTTGAATATACACCATTGTAAGTTTATTTAAAAAACCTTCATTGAAAAATGAGTGTCAGTAAAAGAGATTTAAAACATGTGTTGTGTATCCAAGAGTTATAAAAAAAAAAACTAAATGAGAGAATATGATACAATATCATGAACCCTCTTAAGGACGATATATAGACCAATAGAGATAAGCCAAGACTGATAGGTAGTGATTCTTCAATTGTGATAGATTACTTATCCAACCAACAACTACAAGGTCAATACTCTTTTATTTCCTTTTTTTTTTTTTTTTTGGGTATGTTACACAAATAAAATGACTTTTTTTTTTCTTTTTTTGCCAAACCTTATGCATCAAAAGTTGTGCATATAATTTCTACATAGTTTTGCGAAATTTCGAGAGAAATCTATATAATTTCAATAACAAAATGTAAATAAAAGGTAGAGGTGCCTCTCCTTTTACTCTTTCCTTTCTTCTTTTTATTATTATTATTTTTGTTTTTTTTTTTTTTTTTTAATAGCTTTTTTGCTTTTTGTTTTTCCCAAATTCCTCCTATTGTTGGGTTATAGCATGAAAGATTCAATTTGTTTTTCTTCGACTAGTGAGTTGTATAATTTATAAGCCCCCCAACACCATTGAAAGGAAGCTTCAAGTATAAGTCTCTCATCCTAGATCTCTAATATTGTGCCAAGAAAGTTTATCATATAAATTAGTTGGCATCTTAAACAATAAAAAGGGTTGGTTTATAGGTTGAATACCCAAAAATTAAAAAAAAAAAAAAAGCCAAATAAAAAAAATACTCATCACCTTTTAACAAATGGAATTTATTTTTTGTTGACATCATTGAGTCTTCCATAATTTTTATCCCGTGCCAATATCATTCTTTTTCAGAAGATGTGGTTAGGTTTAACGAAAACTACTATCACACAAAAATTTTCCAGGGTAAAGTATTTTAAAGTTCATTTAGTAGAATAGCAAACGTTTGACACTTTCACTAAAGAGTTTTAAGGTGGTTCTTAAAGCTGAAAATAACTTTAAGGTTAAAACTGAATTTCAGAGCTTTTATGACTTCAAAGAAATATTCACTATAATTTTTCAAACACTCAAAATTTTAGCGAGCATTCTCAGTGAAAAACTCTATGTGCCCGTTTGGTGTTAATGTAGGAAGTAAAGTTTTTTTTTTTTTTTTGGTTCTGTAGGAAGTAAAGTTTTAGTTGTATAGCTGTTACAATAAAGAACTTTAACTGAAAAGTGTTAATTTTAATATTTAGAGCATTTGGCAAACTATAGTTTTAAAATTAGTGCTGTAAAATAAATATTATAGGTGTCTGACAAATCTTTCTTCTTCTTCTTCTTCTTTTTTTTTTTTTGGTTGAGAATCAGACAATTGAATTGATAAAGAGCTTTAGAGTGAGAAATGACAATAGAGAACATAATAAATTTGTTTTGTATAAACAAATTGTTTTGTATAAAAAAATGCTACTAAAATTAACTTCTTCTTTTTTTAAGTGCAATGTTACTCAACCATTAGAATTTAGAAATGAGAATGGGTAAATATTTTAGTTGCTGGATGAGTTTTCCAATCTTATTTTGAAAATTTTGAAGCTTTTTCCTACTTTGAATATTTTATTAAATAATTTTAAATATGTGATATCTTAAGTTTATGGCCAATATATTTCGGAACCATGAATATATTTCTTATGCTAAATCTGAACCACAGAATTGTTGTTTTTGATTTCTCCCTGCTTTCTTACGCTAGGAAAGGAAAAATAAAATATCTTCTAGACCACTACATGTGATTTTTAATTGCAGACGTTGAAGAAGATCATCGATTCATCAATATCATGATTGTGGAGCCTAATGCACATTGTCACCAAGCTGGAGGGGTTGTTTGCTAACTGCTAATTCATAAAAAGTCTTACAGTTATAGATGAGAACTATGGGAAACTATCAGTCAACTTGGAAAGCATGTGACTGTGCCAACTTTTTTCTTGTTCTTCCTCTGCTTCCCCTTTTTTTTTAGGTTGTAAGTCTTTTTCCGTACTCTCAATATTATCTAACATATATAACTGTTTTTTCACAATTAGTAAATTTGGTTAGAATTACATTACTTTTACCTAAATTCATATTACTAAAACCACTTTTATTATGTACTAAAATAATTATAAATAAATAAAAATTGTGAAAAAATATATCCTAAACTTACTGATATTATCCATCTATGATGATAGCTTCGGAAAATGCTTTAAATAAATCAAAGAAAAAGAAGATTTTTCTCAATAAACCTTGGGGAGACTTCCGTATAAGGTTTGCTTAACTTGGTTTCCATCTTCGCTGCAATCCGAAAGTACCTTATCAAAACTTAGGGTGTGCAACACCTCTCTCTATATGCAACATTTCTGTCTGATGTGTGATGGGTAACGTGTTAATCAACTGAAAAGATACCATACTTTTTAAAATATATATATATTTATATATATATTTCTAGAAAATTTAGATCCCGATAGATTAAAATTATCCGAATTGATTATTATTAAACAATACTTTACTAGTTATTATTATTATTCAATAGTTAGGGTAGTTATTATTATTATTCAATAGTTAGGGGAGAGGAGGATAAGCCCCCCCACCCCCCCCATATTAGGGGCTCAAAGCACGTCGCTACTGGTGCCAGGCATTGTTTAAAACTCTTTGTACACAAAACACTACTATCAAAAATTATCATCATAAATATTGTCCAGTAAGTAATTAAATCACTAAATTGATGAACAAGTTACTGATAAACTCGAAGATATTCATTACCATATCTTTGAATTCATTTTGCCTATATATAAACCAGCAACCTTCTATCTAGATAACAAATATTCATTCGTTACAAATTTTGAGAAAGTCTGTAGGATCATAGGATATCTTTTGACAGCTAAAAAACCAAGTACACCCACTAAGGAAAATCCATATAACTTGTTTATTATTTAGCCAAAAATATCCCTTTTTTTAACTTCAAGCTCAGTTCGTTTAACAACAACCTATGTATCCTTTTTTAGCTTTTTTGAGATAACAAAAAGATCATCTAAATTAATTCATTGAGTGGATGGAATTGATAAAATCTGGTAGGATTTGTGTAAAAAATAGAGAATGGAAAATAATTTGAAAGTGGATCAGAACTTTTTAGTTTCTAGACTTGTACAGCCATGCAAAAACTAACGTACTCCCAACTCCTAGGCGGGCCTATATATGTATATATATAGAACAGTGAATTAATATTCCCTGAATTTTTTTTTTTCTCAGATTGAAAGGCTAAAAAATCAAATAGAGAGATGTCTAGTGCAATGTTGAACGATCTTCCTCAAGATGTATTAATGGACATATTTTCAAGATTACCCGTCAAGTCACTCTTGCAATTCAAGTGCGTTTGCAAATCATGGTGTAATCTTATCAAAGATCCCATTTTCATCACCAAGCATGTTAACCAATCTGCTTCTAGCAACCATGACTATCTTGCTGTAACAATGGTGATTGTTTAGGTGGTCACTTATAGCTGGGAGATTGCCAGGGCGTACAGATAACGAAGTAAAGAACTATTGGAACTCTCACCTAAGAAGAAAGTTGATGAACATGGGTATTGATCCAAATAATCATCGGTTGAGCCACATTAATGTCCCTCGCCCTCAAACCTCGAATGCCTCGGCTGGTGCAATGTCTTCTGGTTTAAAAACTCATGCCAATCATCAATCAGAGAATTCCCAAGTTGAAAATTGTGATCAAGTTTCAGATGCTGGAAGTTGCTTAGAAGATGATTCTTGTGGCTTGCCTGATTTGAACCTTGATTTGATGATAACTATGCCTTCTTTGAATTCACTTGCTAATGTGGAAGAGGAGCAAAAACTTGTTGAGTCTAATACATCAAGCGAACTAGAATTCACTCATTCTCCCACGCTTGTTCTATTTAGATAATCAATTTGTGAAGAAACTCAACAAGATTTTCAACTGTATTAGGAACTCATTTTAATGGTAAGCCATAAATTTTTTGGAAGAGATAATAAGGAGTGCAAGGATTTGCGGAAATTAAGGCAAAGAGTGTTGCGAAATGAACAAAGGAGAGGCATCCCCAGGAGTCACTGTCCGTCCCTAGTTTTTAGTTTACAGGCCCATGAGGTCGTGCACATTGGGCACAAAGATCGTATGTCTGATTACCTATAGAGATTATTTTCTTGTAAATTTGACCATTCATTGTCGAGATATATATATGGTGTCCATTGTCTCAGCATACTTGTAGTAATAATATTATGTAATATATATGTTCTGATGATGTAGGTTCCGAATAAGAACATTTGAATTTATGAAACCATTTTTTTTTCCAAGTGTTAGTTTGATATTGTGATACAAGTGTTATCTTGCATTTCGATAATTTAATTTTTATTTCATCTTATTTTGTTTATGATGTAAATATTCTTCCGTAACTTAAAAAAAAAAAAAAAATTGTATATTTACTTTGAGAGGATGTAAATAAATGCAATATGCCCAAATATTTAAGATTTAAGTTATTTATTTATTTATTTTATGCTAGCAATTTATTTCCTGAAATGATTTTTTTCCTATGAAAAATCCAGAAGTCAATGGACGCCGTGCCAATTTTAGGAGACTTGCGGACAATAATTGATGGATATATGATTGATTCTCTGTGAAAAGTCACTGAATATCCCTTACAGAACCAGCAATGGATAAATATAATGTTAAAAGAAATTCCTAGGATTCTGTTAATGTCAGAAGTCTTGGGAAGTTATCCATATATAAAAGAATTTCTGCAACCCCAGTTGCTTAGTTAATTTTTTATTCTACCAGAACTGGATCACGTAATTAAACTTGAAACCATTCTCTCAATAAGTTCAGATACACAAAAATTTACATGAAGCTTTTTTCACAACTTCAAAATGGTATATTGTGATTTGCACTAATAATGAATTATGTGAGTTGATATTGTTTCAATCATAATTTAGCACTTTTCCATTTTCAAATAAGATAGTGAACAATTTTTATACCTAACATTTCTATCATTGGTTAGATCTAAAAAATTGCCATTAATGGCAAGAAGTAAGAGATGGGAGATTGGGACGGGGGAATTTTAAAGAACTACCAAACATTCAAAAAAGTCTTAGGCTTAAGAAATTAATCAAATAATGATTCTAATCTGTGCATATTACCTCTTTTGTGGAATATAAATTCTCTATCATACTTTATGCGTTCTACTTTATATTCTATTAGGAAAAAAAAATTCAAATACATGACATATCATGATTAATGAAATATAAAAATAAAATACAACACAAAAAATGACACAAATGATTTATATTTTCGATTTGTGTATTCCCTTCCGAGATAGTATGCATAATCGCATGTGCATCAAGCTACCAACTAATCTCAGATCAATGCTGCAACATATTAGACATTTAGACTACGGTGGGGGCCGTGGGGCTAATCAGTTAATATTTCAATGTCCTTATTGTAACTGTGCGTATCATAATTAATTGCAAAAACAACGTGACAAAATTACTTTTTACTTGCTACATTTAATTTTGACCTATAAAAGCAGCTAATTATATTGACTTTATAAACAGAAACCCCACAAGTACTAGTGGGGAACTTAAGAGTAGGAAATAAACTTTAAGCCACATTTATTGAAACGGTTTTTATTTTTCATATCTACATGGAGTATTCTCTTTGTTATATGGTATGAGTAGTAATATGGTTTGGAAATAGCATTAGTATATCTAGGCATGAGTCCTCAACGGTAATATCATGCTTGTTATATATAATATATCATATGTACATATTGATTTTGCTTTTGTAATTTTACATTTTAAAAAAGAGTTCGAATATCAAATGATGATTGTAATGTTTCTATTGAATTTTTTTTAAGCTTATAACTTTATATGAGGCGGTATCTTATGTATTAGCTAATACATAAGATACATGTAGCTATAGCTACATGTATTATCTCTCCTACATTATATGGATCTCATAGATGAATGACATCTATATAATGTGTGAGAGATGTTACATGTGATGTATCTAAATTATCAAATTCATAATGTCCTTTACAAAGACAAGCGGTGATAATTGTTTTATATGAGTGAAAGCATTTATGAGATTAAGAATTGAGGATCCTGTTTATTTCCCTTAAGAAGAGGGTTGTGGTTTGGAGCATCAAATATTGTAGTCTCAATAATAATACTACCAATAGATTTTTTTTTTTTTAACTAGTATTTAATATAGAAAGTACAGAACAATTTTTTCATCCTAATTATCCCATACTAATGAAGCTATGGATAAAACCAAAAAGGCTATGGCAATCTAGTGGATTAAAATGCTTTAGAGTAACTCTACTTTAAGTTCCTAAAATTTTATTTATCCATTTGAAAATGAGTGAATTGAATTTTATCACATCATCAAATTGGTGATTTAAATGTTAATGACGTGGTAAAATTTAATTCACTCATTTTCAAATGAATGATAAGATTTTAGGAACTCTAAAGTCTAACCCTTAAACTAGACAGGATCTCAATCCACTATACAGCCTCACCAATTAGAACATACATAAATTTGGGGGTAAAATTTCCTATTCCACAGTGATTAATGAGCATGCACGTTGAGCCATCTACCATTCAATATGAATTGAGGAGATACTTGCGATCAAGTTTTGTTTATTGCTTTAAGATAGGCATTTTGTGGCCAGAGAAGAAGGAGATCCAAGAGCATAGCCATATCTCGTTTACTTTGGAAGTCTCCCAGCTACTAAAGTTTTGGCATTGACGGTAATCTATCATGTAATCAGGGTATTCTAACATGGTCAATGATTGTTCATTACAAAAAAATAAAATGGTAAATGATTAAATTTCTCACTTTCTAAAGTTTTTCATTGATGATAATCTATCATGTAATAAGGGCATCAGGTTTTATGTTCAATTTGAAAAAATATTGAATTGGACAAGCCAAGGATGGCCGTACCCTATTGGATATTTGGATGTACCATTAATTAAACCTAAATTGGAGAGTAATGAATTTGCTATTGCAAGATGCTTGTTAAAATTATACCATGTTTAAGTTTTTTAAATAAGTAATAATCTATCGTGATATATATCCGAATTAGAACTCTTGAGTTCAAATTATGTTTTTACTTTGGCTACCTTGTATTTAAAAGTTAAAATTTTTATATATTAGACCCACTTATTAAGGAGAGTTTAGACCACACATAATGGTAAGGGTTAGAGCTTAGAACAACTTTTTAAGTAATTAATCTAATGATTTCCACTAGCTTAAATGTTTGGGACAATTTTATTTTCTTATTTTTCATTTTTATTTCTTATTTCCAAGGACTATGAAAGCTCAATATACAATTAGTCTTTTTAAATATATTCCAATGTATAAGTGATTCAAGTAATAGCCTAAAGATAATGATATTCTTAGTATAGTGTCTCAGTTATGTAATTTGAGTCTCACCCTTCCTTCCCCACAATCTAGTTATAACAAAAATGTACATTTTAACCGTTATTGCCATTTTTCATGATGCAAATATGTTTGATTAATGGACAGCGTCAGTTTGGAGAACAATTACTGGACAATGTGTTTGGCAAATACTTTTAACTTTTTGTTTTTTATCTCAAAATTTTTTTTTTTTGGAAGAAAATTAACAAAACTAAAACTAAGGAAAACTATATCTTTTATATAACACTATGCAACTATATCAACCTTTTGTCATTTTTCTTCTCCCAAAAAAAAAAAAAAAACCTTTTGTCCTTTTGTTAGAGAGTTAGAAAAGGAAAGTTCTACAAGGTAAATGCATATCTTGGATGTGATTCCTGCATTACCCTAACGATAATCATTCATTAAAATATTAAAACAACTTTTTGGTAGTTTAAACAATTACGTATGCTGGTGATAAACAAATTAAGCACATACCTGTAGTCCTATAATTAACTTTGTGTGTTTTTACGTAATAACTTTTTGCTAAAAATTTATTTGTTTATTTGCTAAAAGATTTTTTATTTGTCTAATTATAACTTAAAAAATAAGGTTTAAAAAAACTGTATAGAGTATATATACAAGCAAACAAATTGAAAAACTAAAAGAAAAAGTGGTTGTTAAACAAACACAAATCACCTAGATAACTACTAACTAGGTTTAGCCTATATATAATTAATAGTTTATATTACATGAGTTGTATTTTTATATGACTTTGGGACATTTGCACCTTGAGTTCTTATCTTGCCCATGCCTCCATCTTAATTATCTGCTCATTGAACGTTACCCTTTGAAGCTATTCTTAAATTGACTTTGGGACATTAATATTTGCACCTTGAGTTCTTATCTTGCCCATGCCTTGATCGGCTGTATATACTTTATACCAGCCAATACTTTTTTTCTTTTCAAATTGCAACCCATAACGTATATAGTATATAGCTATATTCTTTGATAAAAATAAGGTACGGTTCATGCCAATTAATGCATGTGAAGGTGCTTACTGCTCAGTTTTACAAGACATAAATGTTTCTTTTGCTCAATGATATTTAAGAACTGTCTGTGTCTGATTCTTCAACCTTGAAGAATACATGATATTTTTTTCTGGCAAATGGAACTTTCAAGTTTCAACAATGAACGTCCCATCCCAATGAGGTTTAACTTTCTACGCTCTACAGGGGCATACTTATATTGATTTAGATCTAGGGTAAAGGTGATAGAGACACCTAAAAAAATGAAGTAAACACAAATTTAGAAAGAATTTAAAAAAAAAATCCTAGGGGTACGTACCTATATATAGATATATGATTTAACTAAAACGTGCACTTTTAACCATTTTTAGGACCAAGGTAGTGATTGATTTTGATTTCATTGCAATGGGAAGGAAAGCTAGAGAGAGCTACAATTTAGTTTGGTGGAAACTGGCTTAGATATATGAGGAAACCTAATAGAATACTTGCGTACCTGCACCAAAGGGCAAAGAGCTCTTACAAAATCTAGCTAGATGCATGTGAGACAAATTGGGTTTTCCATATTTTCTTACCTAGAAGTCAAAATTTTGTTTGGTGGTTCCTATTTCTATTTCGGATATAGCACCGGTCAATTGAAAAGACTGCCAGCTCCAAAGTCTAGAAGACAAGGATTTGGATCCGGTGCAGTACCTAGAGTATTGCACTGGGTACAATTACTCTAATCCCTCTCACATAAATTTTTATCATTCTTAACTTTTAACTTTAACTTTTTAACTTCTTTTAACTATTTTTCAACTTTTTGTATTTAATGGTTAAGATTGAAAGTTGTTTTTTTCAGCTTCCAATTTTAACCATCTATTGTTATTGCATCAGGTGCAATACTCTGATCTCAATCCAAAAGACAATAAGTTATATATAAAATTTAACTAATGGGCCTTTTAGATTTAAAAATAAAATTAT
The DNA here is from genome assembly GCA_030021035.2 of Notholithocarpus densiflorus. Taxonomy (NCBI): domain Eukaryota; kingdom Viridiplantae; phylum Streptophyta; class Magnoliopsida; order Fagales; family Fagaceae; genus Notholithocarpus; species Notholithocarpus densiflorus. The sequence continues at coordinate 1,395,451 of JARYZH020000092.1, read as the reverse complement.
AACATGTACATTTGCATGTATACATCACTAATGCATCATTTCTTTTTCTCCTTTATATTATTCTTATAACATACATATATAGTTCATTGATCCAAAACTATATACTCTTTTCTCTTATGTAAATGGACAATGCATCATCTTTTTCTCTTTAATTATTCTCTTATGTACCATATTTGTAGCTTTTTAAACTTTAAAGCAAAGCATATATTTAATATATTTAAAAAAAAAATACATAAACAATCTCTCTAATTGAGGTCTTCTTTATTTTTCATTTTTTTTTTTTTTTTTTTTGAATCTTGCATTTAGAGAATTAAAGATAAGGACACTATGTTTTATTTTTTATTTTTAGAAGAAAGGATAATTGTCATTTTTGAGGTTAGGAATTAGTGTCCGTTTGGGATCCGCTTATTTTGTTGAAACTGAAAATATTTTGTTGAAACTGAAAACTTTTTGCTGAAAGTACTGTAGATAAAGATAAAAGTTAGCTGAAATAGTACAGTGAGACTTATGAATAATACCAAAGAGTGTAGTAGGACTCATAAATAGTAGCAAAAATAAGCTGAATAGTAAAATAAGTTGGCAAAAATAATCCATGCCAAACACACACTTGGGTCTGTTTGGAATCCGCTTATTTTGCTGAAACTGAAAACTTTTTGCTGAAAGTACTGTAGATAAAGGTAAATGTTAGTTGAAATAGTACAGTAGGACCCATGAATAGTACCAAAAAGTGCAATAGAACTCATGAATAGTAGCAAAAATAAGCTGAATAGTAAAATAAGTTGGCAAAAAATAAGTTAGCCAAACAGACACTTAGAGTCCTCATCTCATTTGTTAATTATTATAAAAAATTAAGGTTTTTCTTTAATTCTTATTCTTGTTATATTTTTCTTATATTGATTTGTATTTGTTTAGATATGAAAAGTAATGTTTGTTAATTTAAATTACTTAAAATTGAGCTAGTTTATAAGTTTCATAATTTCTAAAACTATTAATATAGTATAATTTTGTAATCTCTAATGTATTCAACAAAAAATCTTGATCTAATTTTGTCTTAAATATTAATTAATGAGCAGTATGATTTAAAAAATAATTAATTTATAGTTTACAAACTGGCTTGATAAAAAAATATATGTTTGAGTTACGTAAAGATTATCAATATTTATTTTTGTTACATAACATAATTGTGTGTGTCTGTATGTATGTTATTATTATTATTATTATTATTATTATTATTAGAGAATTTCAACCTAATAATAATAATTGGACACTTATTGCAAATATGATGTTTAAAGGCCTTTTTAAAAGGACCAAGTTTCCAATAAACCAAGTTGGAGAAATTATCATTACCAGTAGTTGATAAGATTATTAATATGTATTAAATCATTTAACCATTTAATCAGTATTAGTATTTAGGCATTGACATTGATCTACCCGATGAGATTCTTTAATAACTAATAACCACTTGACTAAATTAATATTAAAAATGGAAATTAAAATTCAATTTCTGCTTAAACCAAAAATCGATTGGTGTTTTAGTCTAATGATAAAGAACGCAATCATCAGAAGCGGATATCATAGATTGAAATTCTATCTGAAAAAGAAGAAAACATGCAGGCAAGGTATGGGTTTCACAATTTGTCACTCCTGCTCAAAATGAGCAGTTTTACCAAACAGAGAAAAGTAAACTTTCATAGTTAAATGACATTTTCTTTTCGTAATTAATAACTTCATGTGTTTGCCACTGACAAGTTTACGATTTCTACTTAATAAAATAAGCTCTAGAACTCCAATCAAGATTAATGCCACCAAGAAATTGTACTAATAAAATAATTTGATGAAAACACTGTCCTAGATATGCCAACATCCTTATTTTCAGTTTACACACTTCAATTTGGTTGGCATTAAGTTTGTCTCCTAGTACAAGACTCATAACAATCTGTCTTTTAAGATATTTAAACGTCCAATTTGGAGCAACATATATAAAACAAATGTCCAGTACTCTTTGTATACAAATATAAAAATCAATCATACATGGTACTTCCAAATTTCTAGATAATGTCCAGAAGATTCTTTAAAGTCCATCTACTATGATAGTCTGGATAATTTTAATGCAAATACAGTTAGCTTTTTGTCCAATTGAGCTTCAATAAAACAAATGATCGACTGTTTCAATATTTGTTGTTTAAAAAAATGTTGTGTCTAGCTACCTCTTTTCCCATCATAGTCTTCCTTCTCAAGTTTACATGGAAATCTTTCTAACTGTATAGCTGGCTTACAATTTACAGATTACTGTTTAAGAAAGTATCATCCAAGATCTAAGTCTCAGGAACTGGCCCACAAAAGCAAATAATAATAATAATAGTAGGAGTAACAAACATACATACGTAAAAATAAAAATCATATGTCCGATATTTGGTGTTTCAAATTTTTATTCCATCAATCACAGCTTTTCAAATTTTTATTCCATCAATCACAGTTTGTTACTGCACATTCAATTTTTCCTTATAAATTAACCAAAATATAATATTGAAAAAAATAGATGTACAACATATTGCAATTGATCAAGTATAAAGTAAAATACGAAGAGAATAATTAAGACCCAGTCATGAATCATATTATAATAACGTATGATTTTTATTCATATGTATAGAAAACCCAGTCATGAACCTCTGTACTAGCTACTTAAATTGATATGCACCAAAGTACATCAGATCTCTCAGAAAAAAAAAAAAAGAACATCAGATCAGGAAACGCATCCATTTGCAGACTGCTGATATTATATATACTGGCAAAAAGTATCAAATTAAGACTTCTGTCTCTCCTATTTGATAGTATAATATTGCCTTCTACATTTCTAATATTTATTTTCACAATTTTTTTTTTTTAACTTTATTCTCAAAAGTACCTGTGATAGCCGATAGGTGATACTTTATTCTTCAAGTAGGTAGACATATCTACTAGTTCATGTTCATGTTTTCGTGTATAGGAAGTAGAAAAATGGTATATATTTAATCTCGCAAAGTTTGCATTAATAATGGCAATGATTGGCTCATATATAGCTTACCTTGATGACCACCCTTTTTTGAGAGATTGACCAAAATTAAGCACAAAGGTGCATCATGCACAACTGTCAAGTATGACATTTTAATGTCCTATGTGTTAGGAAGAATTACATAGACGGATTACTGCATTAGTAAGTGAAAGATAACATTTGAGAAAATTTGAAGTGGGTTCCAGTTAACTTAATTGGTAAAATCTTTTGTCATTGAATAATAGATCTGGAGTTTGATCTCTGCCTACAACAAAAACCAATTAGTGTCTTGTTTGATAATAAAACATAATCATCAGGAGTGGACGTCATAAGTTAAAAAGTATTTCTAAAAAACACATTTGAAAATTTGTAACTAGGTCTAACTTCTTCTTTTTTTCTTAAAAAAAAGGTCTAACTTCCTAGCATAATTAATCCTGTGACAATTTATTAATATGAAAATTAAATAAATTTGCTGAGTCAAATTCTTAAGTATCTCGAAATATGGATAAATGGTGTTCACTCCCACCTCTCACATTTATGGTAGACCATATCATGAATTTAATGAGTAGACTCTACCATGAATATGAGATGAGAAAGCATCATTCTCCATGCTCCAGAAGTACTTAAGTATTACTCATAATTAAATACTGTCTGCTTAACCTATTTTGAAAACTACAAAATTTACCATTTCATATCTAGCAATGAATATGAAAATAAATTGTCAATTTGCTTTGTACAAAAATAAAAAGTCTCGAAATAATTAAACTGATGCAAGAGTGATCATATGATGGATCGATGGTGTGTGTGTATATATATATGTGGAGTATAAAGTGGAACTTTATAATGGGACAAAGAATATTAATTCCTTGTTATTTTGGAAACTCCGCCTGTGGAGATTATCCAGCTTTTGTTTAGAGACTCTTCAGGGTCTGTTTGTACTAGACTTTGTTCTGACCCAACTACTCTTTCTGCTGGGTAGTTATTGTTTATAAAGATCCCTGTTAACCCCAAAAAAAAAAAAGAATATTCATTCCACACAGTTATTATTGGTAAGGTCATATCGAGGGGTTAATTATTAAAATAAATGTGTTTTGAAAGAAACATAACCTAGAGTAATGAACCTTGGAAATTTACAATTCACTTCTTTATTTTTGTTTTTTAGGTAGAATCTGCTTGGAGATGACGAAACTGTTATATTATATACAACTTTGCTGGAGAAAATTGCCAAATGCCCTTTTCGGGCAAAAAAAAGCAGCATTTTGCCCCTTTTCTCAAATTAATTAAGAAAATGCCCATCTTTTGAAACTTGATTTTTTTTAAATCGAGTTATAAAAAAAAAAATCTGGAGCCCTATAGTGGCATTTTAAGGAGCCTATAGTGACGTTTTAAGGACCTATAGTGGCGTTTTGTAACTTGAGCTCCATAAAGTCGAGTTACATGCAATTTTTTTCCTTTTTTTACCTATAACTTGAGTTCATGGAGATCGAATTACAAAACGCCACTATAGGTCCTTAAAACGTCACTATAGGCTCTTTAAAAACGCCACTAGCTTAACTCGATTTTAAGAAAATCGAGTTTCAAAAGAGAGGCATTTCCTTAATTAGTTTGGAAAAGAGGGCATAATGCTACCTTTTTTTTTGCCCGAAAATGGGTATTTGGCAATTTTTTCCCAACTTTGCTTGCAACCAAAGAAAGTATCATAGTAATTGATAACCTCGTAGTAGTAGACGGGGCTTGAAAATTTTTCTAGGTGCATGTGATGCAAAAATTGGATTATGTGTGATCAACTAATCTTCTTAACTAGAAGTCTTCTTCTTTGAGTAATAGTTGTGGTCGTTTGGTACCTTATTTAATGCTTCTCTTGTAGATGTATTTTTTTTTTTTTTTTTTTGGTTCTCTTTGTAGGTGTAGTTTAGCTTTAGCCACTCCTGCAGAGAAAACTCCCAGTTAGAAGGACCAGTGGACCAGACTAATTATAGGACTTTTATAACGATATAAGTTCCACACCCCAATTTTATGTGTGGGGTTACTGACCAAGACATTTTACCTATGGATTTATATGTAATAGTTCTTTGACATTGATTGATAGACAAGGACTTACGAACACATTCTCTTGAGTTTATTTTCACCTCAAATCAGAATATATATATATATATATATATATAAATATATATTTATATAAATATTTATTTATTTATATATTGGGGTTTTTACTACTTTTTAAAGCTTCACTATATAGGTATAGTTATATATTAATTTACATAATTAATAAACTAATGAAAACATGCTCGTCCAAACGATATGAAAATGTTTTTTCTTTTTCTTTTTTGAGTGTTTCTCCCAGGTTACCCAAAGGGCAGTGACAGTGAAGGCTCAAATTAAAATTAAAATAAAAACAAAAACAAAACAAAACAAAACAAAACAAAAAACAAAAACAAAAGGCATTGATGATATTGCTAGGAGTGACTTTGGGCTCCATTCTTTATTGTATATGCCAAAAGAGTGATTTAGAAGGCTCATCAAATTTTACACATTGTGGCACTAAAATATGACTCATGCACCAAATTATCTAGGTAGGACTACAATCATTTTTTGAGAAAATTACGTAAGTGATGAGCCAAGCAGAACTAATTTGTGAGTAAAAGAATACTAGTGCCGTACATTTGGGGCATCATCTTGTGAGGTCTCTAATTGTTCATCACATGTCTCCTACAGGTTTTTCCCATAATATGACAGGCTACTAAAAAAGATCTATAAAAAAACACTAGATCCACCCATATTTGTTTTGAATAATTTGACTAAATGACACTTTTTTACGTTTAATGACCATGACTGTTTTCATTTTGGTACCTTAAGTTTTAATTTTTATATTTAGTCTACCAAATTTGATTTCGTTTTAAAAATGATCACTTCGTCTCTGTATGTGACTAATCTAGCCATTCAAAAAAATAAAATAAAATAAACGTCATTTTGTTGGCACTTAATAGCTAAACATGAACGGAATGATCATTTTAAAAATGTAGTCAAACTTAAATACTTAATGGACCAAAATAAAATTTCTAAAACTTTTAAAATTGTCTAATAATGTTGTTAAAGTGTTTGGTATGAGGCGCTCTGCATTTGTTGGTGCAAGGTTATTGTGCAAGATCTCTTGTTTTGAGCTTTTTTTTTCTTTCATTTAACAAAATTACTCCAAAAAAAAAAAAAAAGGACAAAGTTAATGGCTAATCATCTTTGGATTCGCTCAAGCAATTGTCCTTAGTTTGCATAATTAATGTTTTTAAATTTTTATGGAACAAAACCTACAGCATTTTTGCTCAAAAAAAAAAAAAAAAAAAAAACCTACAGTATTTCAGTTGTAAGATATTGGGGCCCAGACCAGCCCATGTGGTGTGCCCACCGATGGGCCTAGCCCGACTCAAGAGAACAACTAATTTTGGAATTATACTCGCGTTGTAATACCAATACCCCCAAAAAGTTCTAGTTTCACAAATATCATTTCGAAATCCAACTTGATAATTACCATGAAGTTTTAATTTTTATACTTCTGGAGCTTGAGGCCCAACTCACTTACCCAATTAGGGTTACAAAGGAGGGTCTGACTAAACTATTGATGTAAATTGTGCTTCTACCTAGTATAACATGGATCCATTTGAACAGCGTCTATTTCATAGGCCCATACCTCTATGTCCTTGCTCTCAGGATCCATTTAACAAAAGAATGTCAATTATAAATGTGGTAGTATCATTTGAAGACAACTTGGCAAACACTTATTTATATCTATATAATATCTAAAAAATTAAGCGTAAAATTTATTATTGTTACGTCCTTATTGAGCCATATTAGCATAGCATTTCGGTTTGTTTTGGTTCATTAGGTCCAATTCGGTCCATTTGGTCCATGTCAGTCCACTTTTGTCCTTTCGGTCTATTACGGGTCCACTTGGTTCACTTCAGTCCATATCAGTTCAATTCGGTCCATATCAATCCACTTATGCCCATTTCGGTTCACTTCGGTCTATTATGGTCCACTTAGTTTACTTCGGTCTAATTCGGTCCAATTCGTTCCACTTTGGTCTATACGGTCCATTTCGGTCCACTTCTATCTATTCAGTTTAGTTTGGTCCATTTCGGTTTATTTGTTTCACTGTAGTGATGCTTTGGGATGAGAGTTTTGTAGAAAAAGGAGCTACCCATTGACAATTATATCACATTTTTCAGTGTAATGTTAGTAAGTTCTTGATAAAATTACTTTTTTTTTTTACATTATTAAAGTCTTATATTTTTTTCTAATATAAGTGATGAATTTATTCATATATGCTTCATTTTTAGGTTATTCAAGACGTATAGAGGATGAACCATTTACAAGGAATACTAGAAACAAATTTCAACCACACATTAGATTATTTACAAAATATCTCGTCTTATGTAATAATTGAATGTGAAATGCATTGTGTTTCCTTAAAATTAAAAAAACTTACAAAATTCTTACAAATAAAAAATATAGATAACTTAATTTAGAAAATCTAATATATTGTATCGACTATACTTTATTAGAAAATAATCACTTCATTTTAAGAAGGGTTTAGACTAATACTTATAAGTCTCATAAGAGACTTCTTCTTATAATCATTATGATTGTTTTCATTTTGGTACCTTGAGTTTGAAATTTTATATTTTGATCTAGCAAATATGATTTCGTTTTCAAAATAATCATTCCATTCATGTTTGTGATTGATCTAACTATTAAGTGCCAACAAAATGACATTATTTTTTCTTGAACGACCAGATTAGTCACCCACATGGATGGAAGGATTATTTTGAAAACATAATTGAACTTAAATACTTAATGAACCAAAATAAAAAATAAAAAACTTTTAAAATTGTCTAATAATGTTGTTAAGTGTTTGGTATGAGGTGCTCTGCATTTGTTGGTGCAATGTTATTGTGCAAGATCTCTTTTTTTTCTTTTTTTTTTCTCTCTCTCTCTCTTTCATTGAACAAAATTTCTCCTTCAAAATAAAAATGAATAGAAAAGAAGAGAAAGGACAAAGTTAATGGCTAATCATCTTTGGATTCGCTCAAGCAATTGTCCTTAGTTTGCATAATGTTTTTATGCGATCATAGTCATACCCCACCAAAGCCTACATGAAAGGAACAAAATCTACAGCATTTCATGTAAGGATGGCAATTTTGCCCCACCCCGCTTAACCCACACCTCCTCGCTTCGCCCCGCGCGGGTTTTCCCTGCCTTACAAAGGTAAGGTAATAGGGCGGGGATTGGGCAAGATTTTAGCCCCACACCATGGGGCGGGGTGAGGCGGGGCGGGGATGGGTTTAGACTTTTTAGACCCACCCCGCCCCACCCCTCTCTGTCCCCGCCCCGCCCGCGTTGCTAAGGGTTATACTTGTCAATTTTTCATACCCTAAAACCCTACTATTTAAATAACATATCAATATTAGTTAATTTTATTTTACCCAATGTGGTTCTCTGCTTTTATTTTGTTATGTGTTATACTATAAGTTTTTTTTTTTTTTTTTTTTTTTTGGTGATTGTCTTGTTAAACGCTTGAATATATTATTCAATTTTTTCTAAAAATTGATTTGATTTGATGTGATAAATTTAGTTGTAATTTCAAGTATATTTTTATTAATGAAATAGGTTTTATTAAAAAAATTGTATTAATTGTAAGGCAAATTAACAAATAATAGAGTTTTACGGGGTGGGGCGGGGCTTCGCGGGGCCCTAAGGGGCGGGGATGGGGTGAGAAAGTTTTCCCCGTCATGCGGGACGGGACGGGAATGGGGCAAGATAAAACCATGTGGAGCGGGGACGAAGATCCCATCCTTCTGCCCCGCCCCATTGCCATCCCTAATTTCATGTGTAAGATATTGGGCCCAGACCAGCCCATGTGGTGTGCCCACCAATGGGCCTAGCCCAACTCAAGAGAACTAATTTTTGAATTATACTCGCGTTGTAATACCCCAAAAAGTTCTGGTTTCACAAATATCATTTCCAAATCCAACTTGATAATTACCATGAAGTTTTAATTTTTATACTTCTGGAGCTTGAGGCCCAACTCACTTACCCAATTAGGGTTATAAAGGAGGGTCGGACTAAACTATTGATGTAAATTGTGCTTCTACCTAACATAGATCCATTTGAACGGCGTCTATTTCATAGGCCCATACTTCTATGTCCTTGTTCTCCGGATCCATTTAACAAAAGAATGCCAATTATAGATGTGGTAGATATTCTTTTTTTTTTTTTTTTTTTTTGAGAGATAATTACAATATGTTGTTAATCTCACAGCTCGAACCCTTTCCCCCCCTAAACCCTCAAGCACTTTGTGCATGGTAGATATTCTGTTATTATATTTTGCGTTATTACTTATTAGTATTATTTTAAGACAAATAGGCAAACACTTATCTCTTTCTATATAATATCTAAAAGCTTAAGCATAGAATTTATTATTGCTACACTCTTGTTGAGCCACATTAGTATAGTATTTCAGTCTGTTTTGGTTTATTAGGTTCAATTTGGTCCACTTTTGTCTATTTGGTATCCTTCGGTCTATTATAGTCCACTTGGTTCACTTCAGTCCACATAGGTCCAATTCGGTCCATTTTAGTCTATTCGGTCCATATCGGTCTACCTCGGTTTATTACGGTCCACTTTACTCTATTCGGTCCACTTCTATCTATTCAATCCACTTTGGTTCATTTCGGTCTAGTTCGGTTTACTTTGGTCTATTCGGTCTACTTTGGTCCATTCGGTCTACTTCAGTCCATTCGGTCCACTTCAGTCTATAATGGTCCACTTGGTTCACTCTGGTCTACTTCGGTCCAATTCGTTCCACTTTGATCTATTCAGACTATTTCGGTCCACTTCTCTCTATTCGGTCTATACCGGTCTACCTCGGTCTATTATGGTCCAGTTAGTTCACTTCGGTCCACTTTGTTCATTTCGGTCTAGTTCGGTTTACTTTAGTCCATTCGGTCTACTTTGGTTCATTCGGTCTACTTCAGTCTATTATGGTCCACTTGGTTCGCTCCGGTCTACTTCGAGCCAATTCGGTCTACTTCGGTCTATTATGGTCCACTTGGTTCACTCCGGTCTACTTCGAGCCAATTCGTACCACTTTGGTCTATTCGGTCTGTTTCGGTCCACTTTGGTTCATTTCGATCTAGTTCAGTTTACTTTGGTCCATTCGGTCTACTTTGGTCCATTTCTGTCCACTTGGTTCAGTTTGGTCCGTTTCAGTCTATTTGGTCCACTTCAGTGATGCTTTGGGAGGAGAGGTTTAGGTTTGTGTAGAAAGAGGAGCTGCTCATTGACAATTATATCACATTTTCAACGTAATTTTGGTATAAGTTAATAAAATTACATTTTTCTTACATTATTAAAGTCTTGTATTTTTTTCTAATATAAGTGATGAATTTATTTATATGTGCTTCCTTTTAGGTCATTCAAGACATATTGAGGATGAACCATTTACAAGGAGTACTAGAAACAAATTCTAATCACATATTACATTATTTACAAAATATCTCATCTTATATAATACTTGAATGTAAAATGCATTGTGTTTCCTTAAAAAAAAAAACTTACAAAATTTAAAACAATTACAAATAACAAATATAGATAGCTTAATTTAGAAAATTTAATATATTGTATCGATTATACTTTGTCATAAATAATCATACAATTTTAAGAATGATTTAAGACTAACACTTATGAGACTCATCTACTATATATTTTTATTTTTCACTTAACAAAAAAATATCATCAAAACAAATTTATTAATGTGTTGGAGGGATGTGTCATCAATGTTGATATAAACCCAGTATGTCAAGAGCCGAGTTCACGAACCTACATATATCTCTGAATTCTCTTATTACAACTGAAAAAGAAAGTGGAAAATAAAAAAGAAAAATAAATATATGAGCATAAGAGACTTCCTCCTATAATCATGATAAAAGAAGAAGTATGGTGCATCTAGTCAAATGGAAGCATGTTAATAGCTGAGGTTGATTGTTGTCTTCCTAATTCCTATAGCTAGATCCACTCACAAAAAACAATTCAACAATAATAATGTTGAAATTGTTCATTTCCAATGAATAAAATAATTCAATTGCCGTTCACCTTGCAAAGAACTATGATAGAATAATTATGGTCATACAAGACGTGCTCACAACTTATAATTGGTATGAGTACGTGAGTAATGAAAGTATGAAACAAGAGTTACAAGACGAAAATACCTTACTTGAACAAATAGTAATTGGCATGTACGTAGTTATATATTTGCTTTAGTTTGTATTCTGTGCCTCTTGTGCCCATAGGATACAACAATTTTAGGGAGTTCCAGACTTTCTCAAATGTTGATATGACACCCCTGTTGTGTGTTCTTTGTGCACAAAACAAAGGATGCAAAGTTGCAAACCTACTCAGCCAAAAAAAACAAGAACTATAATAATAAGGCAAAGTTGTAAACCTTATCCTATTTTTCATTTTTTTGGAGATAAAAAAACCTTATCCTTATATATATCACTCTTTGTTCTAGATTATCTAATACTTTGCTACTGTGCCCTTTTACATAAATAGTTATTTTAAAGTGAAATCTCCAAGCTGTATATATTGTTCTTTAACTAAAAATAATATTGTGTCGAGGTAATCTTTCGTCATTGCAGTATACATTTTTCTTACTAAGTATAAATGCCTATCTATCACAACAAATAATTTACAAAATGAATTTGTATATTTTACTTATTAAAATATTTAGCTTTTAAAAAAAAAAAAAATTTCAACCTATATCGTCCGCTCCTGATAATAACTCTTTATCATTAAATCAAGACACCAATCGATTTTTGGTATAAGCAGGGATTAAACTTTAAATCTCTTATTCAAAATATTTAGCTCTTAACTTGCAAGAGTCCACCAGGAAATTGGTTTGGTATGCATTTATAATATGGTTCAATGTTTGACATATAGTTATAGGAGGTTAGAGAAAAAAAATTCTTCGACATTGTTCGTTTGGATTTGGATAGAATATGACGTGGTTCAATGTTTTGTAACGTATATCCACCAAGAAAAAAAATGTTATCTGAAATTGAATAACATCGCTGCAGAGAACTAGACAAACAACTAGTTGTTGGAGCCACGACAGCACTAGTTCATATCCAAATTAAACATATCGATTTAGTACTGTAAGAATAACTTAGAAATTTTCAAAAGTAGATAAGACCAAAGACACTGACAGAGAAAATTGTCTGCAGTCTCCAATCTACAATTAGTGGGTCCCACATTGTTACAAGAAATAAGTTTTTGTTTGATGGAAAATCTTGATTATTTGATCTGTACGACTGTATCTCATTTTCGAAGACAACTATATAAAAATAAATAAATATAAAGATTGTTTAGATAACTTACTGTGGAGCTTCTAAAATTTTATTTATCTAATTTAAAATAAATAAAATAGATTTTACTACATCATTAATATTTAAATAGATATTAAAATAATAATGCTTAAAATTCGTTTAAATGTTGATGATATTGTAAAATGTAATCATTCATTTCTATTAGATTTTAGTTTGGCGAGAAAATGACTTTTTTGTTGCCTTTTCACTTGTCATCAAATCTATGTGTATTTATCGTTTTATTGCTTTTGTAGACTAATTTGGTGCTTGTTATTGTAGTTTATAGTATTGTAATTGTGATCACATAATTGGTTTGATTGGTAATAAATTGATAAATTTTAAAATCTCTACGGTAGAGTTACACTAAAAATTATAAGGGATCTTAATCTTAAAATTACATAACATATCCATTTCATTTGTGCGCTTGCATGTGTGTAAAGTTAGATTTTGTAACAAAAGAATTGAGATATTTTATTCATGAACCACACATATCATAAATATATATATATATATATATATCTATATATATATATATATGTACAAGCCTCAAATATTAGAAATTAATACCACTAGGATTTAAGCGTAGCTCAACAAAAATAATATCTTTCGTTGTGTCTCATATTTATGATTTGAATCTCATTATTCATCTCTCCTTTTCCTACTAGCTAGACGAGGGAAAAAACAACTACCATATTGAAATATTTAGCTATAAATGCTTGAGAGGCCTTCAAATAAATTGAACCAAGAGTGTTTAATGCCCAAGAAAATTTTGGACAAACCTATTAAAAAAATTTGTGGACACAACTGTCTTTAAATGTAGCCTATCTTTCACATCGAATTAAATGATATAACACAAGTAGATATCAGTTTAAATGTTGTATACGCATCCATTCTTGCTGCCTGCCTGTCTGTTTATCATGGTCCATTTTTGCTTTTGTACTTTGCAAGAATCCATTTTGGAGAGAAAAAAGTGCAGAATTGAAATTGGAGTGGGGCGCCTTTTGGAAATAGGGCCAAGAAGCAATAGCAATATGCACTTTTCAGAGCAATGCAATGCAAGCCCCGCATATATTTATTTCAAAATCTTTTTATAGTTTGTATGAACGTACAACTCCCACTATTAAAAAAAAAAAATTTATTGACCAATTAAAATTTATTATTTTGGTAATTTATTAAAAAAAATGTATAAAATAAATTGTGATCATATATTTGTTCTAGACTTTTAATATGACTCATTACTTATTTTATTTAGAATAGGAACTAACGGTTGAGTGCAATATATTGTCTTTCCACAATATAAAACTTCTATGTTTGACAAAACTTCACAAAAACATTAAAAAGAAGTAACGACTAAACAAGTGGCAACAAATATTGTGGAAATGATAAGCTTAGTTCCTATCAAAAAAAAAGTTTTGTTACAATTAAACAACAACTAATTTTTAGTCCTAAAACTTTGGAGTTTTTTTTTTTTTTTTGAGTAGACAGTAATATTTATTAGAACACACATGAAAATAATAATAGTGTTTTAAACCGGGTTTATAATACATTATATAACCAAAGTATAACTACAAAATGGCCTAATCTTTGTAGTTGTAAACTGGGGTTATAAATAGCGGACACTAAACACACACAATCAATGTGGGATAAACATCCCTAAAACTTTGGAGTTGTTTAGGGATTTTCAAGAGACTAATCATGGTTGATAGTTGACTACATAAATTAATATGCCATTTTTTACTACTTTTACTATTGTTATTTTAGGTCATCCTTTACCTTCTTTTTTTTAATTCATTCCACTTGAATCAATAACTTTTCCTTATTGAAGCATTAATTGTTTGCCTCTCCACATGATCAAACCATCTCAAGTGATTTGTCCTCACACTTTCATTATTGTGGGCTAATGATCACCCTTATCTTTAAGTGAGTTTCTTCATTTCGAATTATATCTTTCCTCGTATTTCCATTAATCCATTTTAATATTCTTATTTTATAAACATGTTACTTCTTAACAGTCCAAAATTCAATACCATGAAATATAAGTGGTCTTATAACAATCTTATAAAATAATGGTTACCACTAATTAGTTTCGAATCTAACTAATTTTAACAAAATAATAAAATCCTTAGGCTACCAATCATGCATATAAAATAATAAAAAGAAAAACTTAGCTTTTTATTTTTTATTTTTTATTTTTTGTTCTTTGGGAGGAGGTGGGGGGACCAAGGGTTGCTTTGTTGCAAAATTATAAGAAAGCAAAACCACTATACTTATAGCACAACTATTGGCCATACAAAGTGATATATGGTGTAAGACAAATTTGGGCAGACTCAGAATAAGAATTTAGTTTCTTACGAATATTATCTTCTTCTTTTTACTTCACTGCAGATTGGGTGCACGATCGAATTAAAAAAAAAAAAAAAAAAAACGAAGACGAAATGAGTGATTGTACATTTTTTTAAAATAAATAAATTTGAGGTTTTTATTAGTTAATGAGTGATTAAATTAAGGATATGAGATCATTTACTTCCCATGTTTGGAATTTTTAGATAAATAAAAAATGCGATAAATACGTAATAAATTCTACAATTTGGCCTTCTTCTTCTTTTTTTGACCAGAACAATTTGATCTTAATTCCGATCCAAATTAAATTTTGAAGTTATAATTGCATCAATATCTATTGCATGGTTTTAAAATCCTTGCAATCTAAAACCTAATTGAGTTGTGGGTTCCAATAAGCTCAACTTGTAAAGTTTAATGGTTGAATAAGAGATTTGAAATTCAATTCCCGCCTACGTCAAAAACCGATTAGTGTCTTGGTCTGATGATAAAAAGGGCAATCATTAGAAGCGGACGTTATAGATTGAAACTCTATCAAAATAAAATAAAACCTAATTGAGTCACTTTTGACTAAAAAGTAAAAACAACAAAACCCTCCGTAAAAGACATACTCATACATAAAAACTTGACAAATAAACATGATGTAAATACAACTTAATTAGTATTTATGCAAAGGGGGTTTAAACTTTAAATATCTACAAAGGTTCATGAACCATTCATAAGACTTTATATTTCTTTTAGTGAACAGATAAAGTATAAGTAATTGCTATGAATCAAAAATTAAAATTTTAAGATCTCATTTGAAACTAAAAATGCTTCTTTATTGATACAATTAAAACTATTATTCCAAAAAAAAAATCTTCTTTCATCTCTTTCTTTATAACTTTTATCTTGTTTTTTGGCACGATATTTTTAGTATTATCACATAAACATTAGAAATCACGCAAATAACATGAAGAACAAGATTAATATGGAGACAAAATCAAAGATGAAGACCCAAAAAAAAAAAAAACTTTGAAATGTAAAAGTCCACATAATTATTAACCAAACTTTATGGGTCAAAAGTGTACTTTAGTCTAATTAATAAGATCAAAACCAATACCCAATCCACATTATCTACCAGGCTTGGCTATGAACTTAGTAAGAGTAGAACCCAAGAAATTTGAAAGAAGCAAACATAACCTCATCCTAGCTCACCCCAAAGTCACTAACTTAAGCATATAAAGGGTTAGTGGCTAGCACCTCATTGATTTTTTTTTTTTTTTCTTAATGGTCTTTTTTGAAACAGCTCTTCAATTTTTATTTATTTATTTTATAATTTGATAGGTGGGGAGGAAAATTTTGAACATAGACATCTTCATCGAAAACACTAAAAAATACCAATTGAATTATAAGGCTCTTGGCCTTTTTTGCCATTGTTGATTGCTATATCAATAGTAAAATCAACTAGTTTATCAATAATAATAATACTACAATTCTTCTAGTACCACAACCTTTGTACAACTTTTATGTGAGTGATTGCGATTATGGGTGACAATTCGTGTTTCCGTGTCGAGTTCATGTTGTATTGAGCCATGAGTATTCGGTTATATGGGTTAACACAAACTCAACATGTTTAGTAAACGTGTCAAGAATCCTCAACTCTAACTAGATTTGTTTATTAAATAAGTCAACCTGACACAACACGTTTAACCCGTTTAATTAACAAGTTATCTAAAAGTCAATACAAATAACCCGTTTAATAACTTGTTTGATTAATAGGTCATACATGACCTAATTAACCTGTTATCAATTCTCATATATCTAAAATTAAAATTCAATTACAACCACAATATAGTAATAAACATATAATTACAACCATAAATTAAATAATAATAACAAAATAATAATAATAAATGCTAACACATTTATAAGCTTGGGCCAAACGAGTTAAACGGGTTCACATGTTGAACACAAACTGTTTATTAAAAGGGTCAGCCATGTCGACTTAATATGACTCGAACTCGTTTAGTCTCAACCTATGACTTGTTTATAAACTAGTTAGTCATGTCGGATTCGTGGGTCGTGTCAAATTTTGCCACCCCTAATTGCAAGTCACTGCCTACTACTTTTACATGAACTCACCATTTTTTTTTCATCACTTACAATTAAAATTAAGTTATAAAACTCTTGACATTTTTTGCAATAGTATATTGCTTATGTCAAAAATATCATCAAGAACAATAATAATACTACTGTTCTTCTAGTATCACAACTTTTGTACAACTTTGACATGGTGATTGTGAGTAGCTACTTACGAATTTCACTTAAACCTATCATTTATTCTTCATCGCTCACAATTGCACTAAATATATTAAAATTTGAACATAAACACGCATTCAAACTAAACACGTGTTCAAATTTCAACGTATCATTGCATTACTGCATTGGACGCAAGCCCTATCGTTAAGTAAGAAAAGTCCTTAAAAGTTATGTGGGTAGAACTCCTAATAAAAATAATAATAGAATGTCCCCGTTGATGTCATTCATTACAACTAACTAGTAAAATAAGCCAAAAAGGAAATTGCCACTTCTGGTTCGATACAACATACAAGTCATGAACCCTGCACATACATTCCCAATCAAAAGATGCCACGCAGAAACCCAAAACCCATCTACAAACACACACGATTGACCCAATCGTTGATCCTCAAAACTAAGTTCCAAAGTCTTACGTGGCATGACCTAATTGGTCACAAACCACCCTTCAGTAGAGAAAAAAAAAATATAATAGATTATATATGGGCATCACAGAGTTCACAGGCTGGCATGGTTGGAAAAGTAGCACCGTTGTAATAATTATTATTTTATAAAAAATAAAAATATTCCTATAATATAATATAGTAATGCTGTAAAGTAATAAGTGAAAAAGCGCGGAGGGAATTTAGTTGAGTTGTAATACAATTCATTGGATTCCAAATCCAACTGTATTTTCTTGTTTCTTCTAGTTCTAAATACCACTTCTTCCTCTTTCTCTATTTTATATTCCCCGAGATTCTCGCTTTCCCCAACTCACACTCTTTTTTAAAATAAAAATCAAATCAAAACGCTTATTAGCCTTTAAAGATAACAAAAACCAAATGCAAATGAATTATTATTATTATCAGAGACACACAGAGAAAAATTAGAGCTCTCAGCGACTGACTCGGAGGGGTCACGTGAGTGGCACGTGACGAGATGGATGTTACCGGCGAAGTTTTACTGGTGCTTGAGCTCGTCAGGGAAGTTACTGCTGCCGGCATTGCCGTTGGCGGTGGCGGAGGAATCGACGGCGTGTCGTTTAGGAAGGACTGTACGGATCTGGTGCGGAAGATTTCGCTGCTCACGCATTTGCTTGAGGAGATCAGAGAATTTCGTGCTCGGCCGGTGGATGATGCGGCGACGGCGACTTCTGATGATGTGGAGGTGGAGTCGGAGTCGTTGTCGTGGTCGTCCGATCTGGTTGTGGCTCTCCGAGCTGCTAAGCGGCTTTTGTATCTCGCCGGGAACTTCCGCTCCAAGAGCTCTTCCGTGAGTTTCATGTTATTCTTTGTGTGTGCATGTGTTTGTATGTAGTGTCTGTTTGGTTGCTCGGAAAGTGAGAGAGAAAGAAAAAAGAAAATTTCAAGCTCCGAAAATAGTTATACTTGACGTATTAAAGCAGTAGAGTTGAGTTTGAGACTTGAGAGTTTTTTTTTTTTTTTTGAATCTCGTATTCTGGATTTTTGTTCTGTTTTGATCGTTTCCTGCATTTTCTCGGCAAACAAACGTAGCGTTTGTGTGAATTGTCATGGAATTTGCTTTTTTTTTTTTTTTTTTTTGGGAAATTTAGATCTATGCTATAGTGTTTTTTTTTTTTTTTTTTGATAGTGACAATGTGATGGTTTTTCCGTACGATCTACTGTGAAAGTAATTAGATTGATAGCAAAGTTGAGCTTTGATTGCACAGCTTCTTATTCTAAATTACGTGTTTGGATTTGTTGATGATAAAGAATAATCAACATCACTATTGGTTTGAAATAGTTATAATTCGAAGAACAGTGAATTGCGATTCTCTCTTAAACTTTGAAAAAAAAAAAAAAAAACTCTATGATAAAACATTGTTGCCAAGTCAACTGGCATTTCCTAGTGTTTTCAACAGAGATTTTCAGAATCCTCAAATTGTCAATGTTTGAATTGGATACCAGGAAATTTCTTGCTAGCGATTTATTGATTGATTGATTGATTGGACATCATTAGCTGGATTTGAGTCAACCCAACAAAGCACATAAACTAGGTGGATCTATTATTTGTGCCTAATGGGCATGCCAAATTTTATACAAATTGGAAATTTTGAATCTTTTGCATGTAATTTCAAAAATACCCACGTGAAATTGTTATTGATCTCTAATCATCTTGATATTTTACATGCATGGAGAGTACAAGGAGATGATATAATCCAACAGTTCATATAAATAAATAAATAAAGTAAAAACTCATTCAACAGAAAGCCTATTTATAGCTAATTCTATGTTCTTGCAATGGGAATGATAAAGTGTAATTTTTACTTAGATGCAAATTGTTTGAGTTGCATACTTATTCTTGCTAAGACTCTGTTGTTGTCATGTGCATCCTTAAAAGAATGTCTAGGTACCTCTCTGAAATTTGCTATATCTTGATTTAAGGATGGAACTACCAGGAGAATTGCCTCCCTATTTCAATCTGTGACATGGAAATTGGAGAAAGCATTGAGCAGCATTCCATATGATCATTTTGACATCTCGGAGGAAGTTCAAGAACAGGTAGGAGTTGATAAATCTATGGTGCTTTTCTTATCAACTGGACTTGTACTTTATAGTTTTTCTTTTACTAGAATGGCAGAAATGAGTGCGTATAGCCGACCCTGACCAATCTGTCGAGGATCCATAACTGACCAAAAATTTTGAGACTAAGGCTTTGTTGTTGTTGTAGGTGGAGTTGGTGAGATCACAATTGAGAAGAGCCACAGAAAGATATGGGTCCTTGAATTCAAAAATGTTATCTCATGTCTTAGCCCAGCTGCTGAATGAAGAAATTGATCAGGGGCAATTGGGCAATAGGTTGATTAGAAGTCTCCTTATTCAGAATAATGGTAGTATTGACTGTGAAGTTTCATCGAAGATGGGTGCTGTTCCAGAAAGTAATGGTTCAAAAAGCCATGGTGTAAATATAATAAGTTATAAATCCAAAAGGCTCGGAAACACTTCTGATCATTCTGAAGCCTGTCTAGTAATTGACATTGATGCTGATGGACAAGACAATTCACCCAACAAGAGTTTAGATGAAATCAAGAAGCCTGATCCAATTGCAATTCCTGATGATTTTCTTTGCCCTATATCCTTGGAACTCATGAGGGATCCAGTTATTGTGGCCACAGGGCAGGTATATTACACTTAAAATTATATTTTGACATATGTTCTTTTAAAAGAGATTTTCTTGAAATTATGGAACTCTGTTCTCTTTCATATACCCTGCCTTCTGATATATCTCTCTCTTAATTGTTCAGACATATGAGAGATCTTTCATACAGAGATGGATAGACTCTGGGAATGCAACATGTCCAAAAACTCAGCAAAAGCTCGAAAATTTTACACTCACTCCAAATTATGTTCTGAGAAGTCTAATTACTCAGTGGTGTGCTAAGCATAATATTGAGCAGCCAACAGGACTAACAAATGGAAAAATAAAAAAGAGTGATGGATCATTTCGTGATGTTAGTGGGGACATAGCAGCCATTCAAGCTCTTGTCCGCAAGCTCTCTAGCCGGTCTGTTGAGGAGCGTAGAACAGCTGCAGCTGAAATTCGATCACTATCTAAAAGAAGCACAGATAACAGAATACTAATTGCAGAATCTGGAGGCATTCCAATTCTGGTCAACCTTTTAACCTCAGAAGACGTGTTAACACAGGAAAATGCAGTTACATCCATTCTCAACCTCTCTATATATGAAAACAACAAGGGACTCATAATGCTTGCCGGAGCTATCCCTTCAATTGTCCAAGTCCTCAGAAATGGAAGCATGGAAGCAAGAGAGAATGCAGCAGCTACCCTTTTTAGCTTGTCACTTGGAGATGAGAACAAAATAATAATAGGTGCATCAGGTGCAATCCCAGCTTTGGTGGTATTGCTCCAAGATGGAAGTACTAGAGGGAAGAAAGATGCTGCAACAGCGCTGTTCAATTTGTGCATTTATCAGGGAAACAAGGGTAGAGCTGTTAGGGCAGGGATCATCTCAGCGTTATTGAAGATGCTTACAGATCCAAGCAATTGTATGGTTGATGAAGCTCTAACTATAATGTCAGTTCTTGCTAGCCACCATGAAGCAAAGGTCGCTATTGTAAAGGCTAGTACTATTCCTGTCTTGATAGACCTTTTGAGAACTGGACTACCTCGCAATAAAGAAAATTCGGCTGCAATTTTACTTGCTTTGTGCAAGAGAGATTCTGACAATCTTGCCTGCATAAGTAGGCTTGGTGCTGTCATACCCTTGACAGAGCTTGCTAAAAGCGGCACAGAGAGGGCCAAACGGAAGGCCACTTCATTGTTGGAGCATCTTCGAAAGTTACAACAGCTCTAACAGGTGTAGTTGTAATAAAGGGAAATTTTTTTATTTATTCCATTGCTTCCAATTATTTGACAATGAATTTCAGGCGTGACAACTGAGAATAGGAGCTTGAGATATTAATGACTTTCTCATTGCTTCTACTTATTTAATATTTATTCCCTCCTGTATGAGTGTGTAAAAAGTTCATTCCTTCTGTACTGAGTGTGTAAAAAATTCATTTGATATAATGTCTATCGCAAAATTCTTCACTGGCAATTGCAGTTTCATGTTTGATCTTTTGTTGTGATTGAAAAGCTGTTACTTAACTTAGGATATGCAATGGTCAACAGTAGAAAACACAAATGATTCTGCTATATAAGCCATTTAGGAAATGATTTTGCAAAAGCAATCTGACATGAAAGGGACCTATAGATTAGATTCATATATGCAAGAGATATCCAAGGCTTCATCTTTGTATATAAAAAATTTGATGACAATTGGCTGCACTGTTTTTGATTGACACTCTAAAGAAGCACTGTATCAAAGAGTGCAGCCCTTAAAGTCATTAAAGCACTTTTGTTACATAAACCAAATTCTGTTCCTATTAAAATAATTGCCTCCTGGTTGGTGAGCTTTAAAGCATAATCTCAATGGCTGAGATTGCTATTACTTTGTGTTAGTCCAATCGAGCTACATTTTCAGCCCTTAATTGCTATTTTAATAAATGAAGGAAAAAACAATTTCTTGATTTCTTCTTTCTTTTCTTTTTTTCCCTTTTTCTTTATGCACATTTCGAAGTCAAGTTAAGTGCAAAATGTGAGGTCCTCGACACGTTGGTGCGGTTTGGATAGATATTATTTGTGCGTCTGCATTTTCTATTTCAGATTTCCCCTTCTTCTTTTTTTTCATTTTTTTTTTTGCACGCATTTAGAAGACAATTTTCACTGTTACGGCTACTGTTTATGTACGGTTTATGAACAGTAGCAGCACAATTTGACTTTTCAGCCTTTTTCAACACATCATAGGTCTCGTGCATTGTTCACGGGATCCACAAACCTCACTTTTCAGTAATTTTTTCATTAAAAATGGGTCTCACGGTACTATTCACACATTTAAAAATTATTTTGCTATAGTATTTTCAGTTTTCAGTTTCAGCAAAATAAGTCTTATCCAAACGGACCCGTTATATTCTTAAAATAAGTGTAGTAGACATGAGGGTGTAAGGTATATGAGTGACAGACCAATAAAAGATAAGGAGATAATGAATTCAGTTTAAAGGTTAGTCACATCAATTAAAGATAAGATAATGGAAAGTGTTAAGTCCTATTTAGATCCCAATATTAATTATGCAGTGGATTAATTAATTAATTATGAATTAACTCAATTATGTGATCCACAATATTAATATTATAAACCACAAATAGCAACGCGCCAAATCATAAAGCAATAAACATAAAGTGATAAAAATAAAAAAAAAATAAAAACTTTATAGCTTACATTTCAAGAAAATGTTTAAGTTAATAAACTGGCTTAAAAATTAAGCCAATTTACACAGTTTTTTTAAGTTTCATATCTTTAAGGTAAAGTTGTTCCTATATGATTTATGTTTCAAGTCAAATAAACCAATAAACTTAAGTTATTCCAAACTAACTTTAGTGTATGTTTGGCATTGTTGTAGAAAGTAGAGGTTTTTAGTTGTAAAGCTTTAATTGCATGTAGAGCTTTTTGTGATATAAAGTTTTAATTGAAAACCTCTTTAACATTTTAAGTGTGCAGTATATAGATACAAATTTAAAATTTTGGATTTATAAAGATTGAAAAATAAATTGTAAAACTTTTTTTTTCCTAAAATTTATAATTTAAATTTTATTTTATTTGTTTGCTGAAAAACACTTTAGAACTCTGAAAACTCTTTTTCTAGTAGTGACTAGACAAGCTCTAAGAATTGGTTGGATGGCTGCCAAAATTCTATGAGGATAAGGTATCAATTGACAATGCTGTCATAACCTGTTGGTGAAGTGAAGGCATATAAGACTAATAAAGTCGGGCTTTTCCTTTTTTTCTTTTTTCCTCGTGTTGTTTGTAAGGTTTGGCTCAATTTTTATGCTTTTGACTGTACTTTACCTGCAATTTGCATCAGTTTTTTTTTTTTTTTTTTTTTGAAATGCTCTCTAATCGTGCCTTTTAATTTTCAAATTTGCCTTTTTTGAATTGCTCTTTAATTGTGCCCTTCTAATTTTCAAATTCGTAGCTCAAAATTCAGTTGGTTTGCATTTTTCTTCTTTTGGGCTTTCACAGTTACAAGAAGTGGGAAAAAAGAATTTGAACTTAAATTCTCCAGCATGGTCATATTAATTTGTTTCAACCCTGTCAAAGATGCTAAAAATTTGGAAAGTACACAAAGGTGTTTGCCAGGAAAAATGGGAAATCATGAGTACAAATTAAGTACAAATTAACAGCTGGTGTCGAACCCAAAATACAGCTGGGTGTTATTGAAGCAAAAATTTCTGATCATGTTTTGGTCTGTGTGTAAAAGTTTTCTTAATTTTTGTCAAATTCTTTGACACTTTTGATTTAAGTCTTTGGACCACAACAATATATGTATGAATTATGATAGATATATTAATAACAGTAGTCACAAATTTATGAACAGAACAAACTACTTTTCTCGGTCAGTTGAGTTTCAATTATCGTCCAAGATAATGTTAGAAAACTTGGGCAGCTTCGAATTTGATGAGCGGACCATCATTTTAGACTTGGTGTTTGATTATTCTTCAAAAACTATTACGTTATAGACTAGAGCTTAGTAAGTTAGTCCCACCAATATTGGATCAACATGACAATTGATAAACAATACTTTACCTGTGTTAAAAGTCACAAACATATTACTTTACGTAGTTTTCATGTGAAAAGATACATATAATTTCACGTAAAAAAAAATGATCTTCCAATAAGCACCATGAGTTAAGTCAAATTTCACATGTATAAGTAGGAATATTAACAAAGATTGTGTGAATCCACGCCGTGATCTCCGTGAATCAATTATGTTATTGAAGAATGAAACAAATATGATTAGGTAATCATCTTTCAAACCCCCACATATCACGGGGCTAGGTTTCGGGGTTCAATTTGTCCTCCAAACATTTGAGAGATGTGGTTGTTGAAAACACTATAGTGAGGACAAGAATCAACGAGTTCAAATAGGCGCCCTTTTGTTTTTTTAATTAATACCAATGAAAGTGAAAGCCTACGTATATGTTATTTTGTCAAAAGGTAGGCTAATTTTCAAAATTTGCCTTCTTTTATTGACCAAAGATCTTAACCAATAACAACCCATGAAACAACGTCCTTATCCTTCACACCAACCGCTATAATTTTTAAACCACGAAGAGCTGCTTTATTGTTCACTTTGTACTCAAAAGAGGGATCAAAAACCAAACTTGGTTAGTGAGAGAGAGAAGAGAGAAAAGGAAAAGCCGAAAATGGGGAATAGTTTGGGAGCTAAGAAGAGTGCAAAGGTGATGAAAATAAACGGTGAGACATTGAAGTTGAAGACACCAGTTAAAGCTGGGGCGGTAGTTAAGGACTACCCAGGTCATGTTTTGTTAGAATCTGAAGCTGTAAAGCATTTTGGCATCAGAGCAAAGGCTTTAGAGCCACACCAAGAGTTGGAGCCAAAGAGGCTCTATTTCCTAGTAGAGTTGCCAAATGCTCCAAAAGAGAAAGTTCCAAGAAGGGTTCGGTCGGGGATAAACATGAGTGCCAAAGACAGACTTGAGAGCCTAATGCTGTCTAGGAGGTCAGTTTCTGACCTTACTATAATGAAACCAACAAGCATTTTGCCCGAGGAGTGTTACAGCAAAGAAGGGTCACAACATGGGGGTGCACTTCGTGTCAAAATGAGGCTTCCAAGGGCAGAAGTTGAGAAATTGATGAAAGAGAGCAGAGACAAGGCTGATGTGGCAGAGAAGATTATGGATCTTTGCAGGGCTAACACTGGCAACAATAATGGTGGGCATGAAATTGCACATGAGGGCATGGCCTTGGACCAACAAGTGCATTGGAAGGGTGACCATAATCATGGAAGAGTTAGAGAGGGCATCAAGGGGCGTGAGGTATGCTTTCTCTAAGACACTGATTCAATTTTCATGCCATGTTCACCGGAAGAATATACATCATGTATCTGATATATGCATATATTATTATTTTTTTACTGTATATATGTCTCATGTATATGATTGAAGAGTTCACACATTATGAGAGAGAATATGCATGAATCATAATTTATGAAATAATTATTAGTTCACATACTAAAAGAAAAAGGTATTTCATGCATCCAGTATACGCTTAATCATTTTTGTAGTCTATGCATCTTACTTAACTATAACTATAGTAGAGTTTACACATTATTGATTGAATTTGACATTTTGGCTTTGTGTGTTGAATAACATTTTCAGCAGTGGTCCATTGCGATTTGCGAAGTTGGTAAACCTAAAATTGACCATCACGTGGTTGTGGACCAGCAAATGATTATATTATTTGTTGTGCGTTTCTTATCAATACGTGGTTTCATGTATTTTGTGAGCTACTCCTTGATTATTATTTTTCAACAAAGGGTAATAATTTAAGCCATATATATAGGTTAAATTATATCCATAATTTTGTTCAAGTTAAGATCCAATTCCATGTGTCTACTACTCAGGGTACGTAATATTATTTAGCCAAACTGCAAGTAGTAGCTCACAAACTTTTACCAGTGGAAACTGAAAGCTCACATATAGTAGTTTATAGTTCTTAAAGTGCAAGTTCTAATACGAGTTTACTACTTTGAAAAAACCTCAAAATTTTTTTTTAAAAAAAATAGGTCTAATGACAATATATACTTTTTTCAACCGTTAACATGATCTGTTGTGATTTTCAATGGTAGATTCATGAAAAAAAAAAATGTCGATAACCTAACATATCAACAATTATGGGTGAAAAGTTATGTCCTAGCATTACTCTAAAAAAAAATTCATGTTTCAATTTCTGAACATTTCTTGGTTTCTCACACACACTACACGTGCTCTTTTAGCTATTTTAGACTTTCAAGTTTGAAAGCAGAATATCCCCTATGACCTTTTACCCCTATTCCATTAAAAAAATAGTACTTTCTTTGGGTGTTCGAATTGAGTTGTAACTGCATGTTTGACATTTTCTTTGTAGGTTAGTAAACTAAAGGAGCTAATTAAATAAGCTTCCTACTATATAAGCATATGTTCATTGAATTTGAATCCGGCCCGAAAAATAAGAAACATGGGCTCGGCTAAGTCTGACCTTTATTTATGTGGGCATAGGCTCAATGCATGCCTTTTGAACACCTGATAAAGTAGCCTGATCATTCAAAAAAAGAAACTAGACGGCTTGACTATATATATCCAAAATTGAATTTAGTCCAAGTTTTCAGTTTCTTTTTTATCCTTTCTTCTGGATGACTCAAAACCAGATGTGAATGCAATTGCATGTTTATTTTTTGTTGTTGACTAAGTGAAATCTTGGGCCCACAACAAGTGCAAAACAAAAGGGATGCGTGACAAAATCAATGCAAAATTCGGTTTTTATGGACTTTCTCTGTATGAATTGATATGTATATAGGGTCTCGCTGTCTGCTCTTATAACATATATTTAATTATCAAATTTAGAAAAAAAATTTATGCAAAATTAAATTAGTTGTCAAAAGTTAAAAGTTAAAATAATTAGATACTTTTTCATTTTCCCATAAAAAAATTCTAAAATAGTTTACTAATAAAATTCATGTGTGTATATATAGCCATACCTGAAGTTTATCGTATCTAGTGCACAAAGTTCTTAGTATTTTATTTGGCAGAATTACTAACTTTTTTTTTTTTTTTTGATGCTAGAAATTGCAGAAGCGAGTGAGTTTCATGCCAATGACTGAAGCAGAGATTCAAATAGCTGTTCAAGCTTCTTAGCAGATGATCAAATAAACTAGATGGGCATTTGAAATGAGGCAGAGAACACACAATCTAGACTCTGGACCATTATGCACTCTCTACCCTCTAACCAACCAATACTCAGTGTCATGTGTGTTACTTTTGTACATGTAACAAAGAAGTTGTTGGATGCTAAATAAAAGCTTATAGTGATACATACATAAACTACTTATTGAGGAGATATATATTATGGTACATGCAACAACTTTAACTTTACAATGACTCTGGTAAACTTTACATTTCTTCTTGGTTCTTCTTATCAAGATGTCTTTAGCCATGGATGAAGTTTAAATGGAACAAAAATTATATGGGTAACAGAAAGCAGATACATGCATGAACCAAAGTCACAACAGGTAATATAATACTTATAATAATTAGAATGGCGAAATTGTTAGGAATTTAACTCATTCCTAGATCTTGTGAGATGCAAAAAAATAAATAAAAAAAATAAAAAAGAATATGTACCAAAGAAAACAATCATACAACATAATATTTACGTGGTTCGGCAATTTACTTACATCCACAGGATTGCAATGATTTCACTATTTTTAAGAAAAAATACAGTACAATTTTTCTCTCTCAAAACAACACAATAAACTCTAATCTGGAACAACGATATTTATATCTTGTACAAAGGATTCACAATAGGCTAAATATGGGCTAAGCCTCCGCTCCATCGACTAAGCCTCTAAAAACCTCCCATTAAAAAATCGTAACACTTTTATATCGAGTTGGATCATAATCTGAATTAAATACAACTAGACTCCACATAGCCCAACAAAAACTTAAATACAAATCCTTAAATATTGAAATATTAAAAAGAATGATTGTTTCTTTCACACAATTGTGTACTTTTATAATTGAAAACGTAGGTTTAACTCATGTTTTCAACATACAATAATACATCCGTGTAAATCACATTGCATGAAAGAGTATTATTCCCTTAAAAAAACAAATAAATAAATAAAGGAAAACGCTTAACAAATTGCATCTTAATTGGAAACCATTTGCATTAAGAGCATTAGAGGACATGATGTCTAAAGGAATGAAGCACTAAAATACATAGGAACCTAAATTTTATTCGGGGCGCTTTTTGGTGTGTGGGTTTTACCCGACTAGGCCTAGACTTAGGCATTGGGCTTCCAAGCCTAGTGAGATCAAAGCTACACCACATGGACAAGATGAAATTCCTACTTACTGCAATGAAACTTTTCTATGTCTTGGACCTGAATTTGATGCCTTTTCCTACTGCAAGTGATGAAGACACTGATGAGATAAAGGCACAAAGAAAGAAATGAGGGGAAGACGAACTGATTTGCAGAGGGCACATTCTCAATACTCTTTCAGATCGTCTCTATGATCTCTACACATTGATGAAGTCACTGAAGGAAATTTGGAATGCTTTGAAAGCAAAGTACAAAACTGAGAAAGTAGGTACGAATAAAATAAATACAATTATCTTATTTGCATATGACAATGAATTATTATTTTGACATAAATACAAAGTATTGTTAAGGTGGAAAGCAAAATATATACTAATATTTCAATTTTCTTTCAAATGAGAGTGATATAAGACACAAACTTAGGTTACAACAACACAATCCCTGCTTTTATATTTTTAATAGATTTTGCTTGGGATGTTGGCATAAGGGATGCTCATTTTGAATGGGATTCTCTTGTAGTATGTGATGCTGTGAGAGGTCTGAGTACTCCTCCAGTTGGTATTAGCAACATTGTTTCAAGCATGTGTTTTAAGTTACAAGATTTTCGCTCGGTGCAAGTGTTGCATGTAAAGCGATTAGGAAATAAATCAGCACATATTTTAGCTTAATATGCTAAGAATTTAGATCCTTATGTAACTTGAGTAGAGGAAAATCCGATATTTCTTGAGTCTGTTTTGGCTCATGATGTATTGAATTTATCTTCATCTGAATAAAGTTACTCATCTTTTCATTATATATATATATATATATATATATATATATGATGAAAATGATGGCAATCTGACTTAATGCACTTGCCAAGATGATAACCTGGATCCAAATCCTCACTCCTTTATTTGTTGATGATGATGGGATAAAAGAAAAAAGTGGTGCTTTCAAACCCATTAGGCTATGTAAAATATGTATATAAAAAAAAAGGGCTTAATTAATAAAAATCCTCTGTTCATGAAGATGCTACTTTTCAACATGACTAATTCTCTAATAATGTTTATTATCAAAAATAAAATAATCTAATGTATATTATAGGATGCAGCAATTGATTCAATGAAAGTGTAACATATTTCAGCGCAAAGATTTCCGCTTTAAAGCAAACAAGTCATGTGAAGAAACCTTCCAGATGACTTTGGCACATGTGTAAAAAGATTTAGTACAAAGAACATTGACAGAAACTTCATATCTCTGATCTCTTTCTCTTGATATGCATGATTAATATACTTTACATAGATGTAAGAGAGTCCAGGACATGTGCATGCATGTGAATGGAGTTCTTGATTTGCTGGTGCCCTTTTTGGATTCGGGGCTGTTTCAACTTTCAACTTTGAACAAAGGAAAGCTAAAAAAGGAGGAAACATCGACAAAGTTGCCTAAGTGTGAGCAAAAAGGAGGAGACCTTGTTCCCTAATTCTCTCTCTCTGCTTTTATTTCAAATTTACTAAAAGCATGACTAGCCGCCTCGTTTATAATTTCATATTCGTAAATGTACAACACAATTTGCTATCAAACTACCATATTATTTTTAGTTGACTCCACACTTTCTTTCTCTCTTTTTTTTGGTTTATTATTATTATTATATACATTATTATTATTATTATTATTATTATAGCCAAATGTTAATAAGCACTGTTCAGTGTTTGTTAAGGTTAAAATAACGTATGTCTCACTTAATAAAAAAAAAAAAATTGGATAAATAGGAAAAAAAGAAGAACACGGTATAAAATTGATCTCACAGCCTATAGAGCTGGCAAAAATACTAAAATAAAGTTGGGTGTTAACGGGTACTATATATATGCATATATATACACACATGAGTCCTTTAATTGTTAAGAAATTTTACTAATTAAATTAACTAGAATCAATGGTAGGTTTTAAATCTAATCAACTCATAAAGTCAATCGAATGGTGTATTTTATGTAATCCTCTATAATGCGCTAAGAGAGGAGAATTGTTGTTGCAATACTTCGGGATACTTGGCAAAGTTTTAATAATATACATTAAACCAATGGCCATATGATCAGAGGTTAGATTCAGAGTCAGATCCCCATATTTAAACTAAACCACCCCCCCCAACAAAAAACACATAAAGGCTATACCATGCATTTGAAGTTAACTTCCATTATGATTCATGTTACCACGATGTGATGGCAACATGAGTCTCACGTGAGACCTAATCCATGTACAAGTGCAGAGTATGAAATTACAGTTGCAACACAACAGTCTCATGTGAGTACCACAATATTGTTTGGAACTGATCTACTTATTTATATAAAGTTATAAACCAAACCCGTGAGTTGAAAGAATTTAACATTGTACCTACCTTGGCTACTATATCAATTCATGGATTATTAAGCATTTTGGATTAACTTTCTCATTGGCTATTGGATAACAAACTGCAATCAGGACATCCACCTTAATTTCAATACAACAACAACTCGCGGCAAGGACGGAAAGCGAACATTTAATTAGTAGCAGGAAATGGCATAGAGAGTATGCACCAAACAGATGTTAGCGGAAAATTCACAATAATGTGTTAGTTTTCATATGATAAACAATTAATGGGAGAGCAATTTTGAGACACAAAAGCAGACCAACAATATAACCATCTCTTCTTGATTTCAGTGTAAATCCTCTCATTTGGGCTAGTTCTGCCCATATACAGAGTGTACAAAACAAGAAAAAAAAAAAAAAGAATTCATAGGAGGAATCTTACTTTCCTTTTATCTGCAATTACAATCCCCCCTATTCTTTATTGACAGACAGATGCATTTTGGAGTGTTAACAAAAAAATTGCAATGATGCAGTTCATGATGACCATTGATCAGGTACAGTGAGAAAATAGGTAGTCATCGCCTTCCGGAATCTTTTCTTGTATTGTTTGGGAGAAATAATGGTGGGGGGAGCATTTTTTGGACCACCAAGTATCCCAGATGCCTTCACCCATGTCTCCAAATGTTTGTCCCAGGTATACTGTCTCATGAAATCAATGATCCCTAAAACCAGCTCTTTGCGTTCGTCGTCCACCCCAACCAGCAGGGAATAGTCCATAACATCCACAGACTGAAGAAACATGAGACGGGAAAAAAAATCATTATATATTAAATAGTGCTTTAATGACAACAAAATCTAAAAGCCATTTTATGATTTTTTTGGGAATCCTATCCAATTCCAACCTTACACTTTATATTTAGGTAAAATATTGACAATAACCAGACACCATGGATTTCATATTGGCATTACCTCCCATGGACTTTACAAATGGGCAAAGATCCTGTTGGCAGATTTAACTGTGTTGAACAATATGTTGACATAGTTATCCATTTCAAGTTATTAAGCTCAAAACCAAATAAAATGTTCTACATATAACTAGCTACTTGGTACGAATTTAAATTTAACAGATGCATCATTAGAAATATGAAACCAAGGGGATGTCAATGATTTCTAAAACCTCAAAAGAGTAAGTTTCAGAAACCTAGGGAATGTCAATGCGAACTATATCCACAATTATAAGACAAATTAAACCATTAACTTTTGTTCTGATTTCAGTTAGGATCAAATTTGATGCTATTATAACAATTAGAAGATTAAAAAAAAAAAAAGATTACCGCCAAAAATGATGTATCATTCCAGACAGCTCTTTCTAGGCTTCTCTTTGCCTTGCTTCCAAGAAATATAGGTTTTGTACGTAATGTTTCCAACAAATTCATATCTAGCAGTACTTTGTTTGTCCCTGTTGTATCTGAATTATAGCGTGCTCGTGCAGAGCCCTTGAGATCATAAACCCTTGAGATATTTCTCTTGAAAAAGAGGTTCTCCATCACCATCAAATCCATTTTTGTTTCCTTACCACCTTTTAGATGTTTTACAGAGACCTGCCATCACATCACTAAGATGAGAATCACAAGAAGATACTACTGTTGGTCTTTGCACCATATACCCAGATTAACCCACCCGAGTGCAGGCACACACACACACACACACACACACCAAACAAGCAAAGAGTTAGGCCTAACCTGATAAATGCCAAGAATTTTTGCAAGGCAAGTTGGGCTTCTTGAGCTAAGAGATTCTGTCAAATATTTAAAATATTGAGGTGCAAAATCCACAAAGGAATCCAACTCTGTTTTTGTAACCTGTTTTATAATGAATCTTTCATCCAATGACTTGGCAAAATATACATTGCTTTTCCCCCCTTGTGCACTCCATGTCCGGCAGCGGCTCAAGGATCGCACAAAATCCACTTCACTAGGGCAGCATTTTTTTCTTAGAGAGTCAAATTGCTTGGCAAAATAACAAGTGACTGAAAACTTTACTTTGCCTCCAGCAGTTGAAAACTCATCCTCAAAAGATATTGTTAAATGTGGAGGTCTTTTGGGATCCTTAAAAAACGTACCCATAGATGATGAAGCATCTTCAGATCCATAACTACCATAATGGATATAATCAAACTCCAACTGCCAGGCAGAAAAGGTGGAAATTGCAGAATCTTCTTTACTGCTCTCATGGGGACTCCAGCTTCCCTCGTGCTCATTCAAATTATCAGCAACCCAATCATTATACTCCTTGGAACTAAGGGCATACGAAATTATACTAGTGGGTTCATTTTCATAAACGGCAATAACTAAATCGCTGTGGCCATTTTGCGTAAGCAGCAGCCGAGCACCTTCAGCCATATGAGATGCAGAGGAGATAAATGATGGTGTGGAACCGACTGTTAAGTTTAACTTCTGTGTCTCCCATGGCAGCATTTGGGAGTAAGTCCTCATTACATTGGAAACAGGATCTCTCACCATACTCCTGTAATCTCCAGAGGCATGGAAAGATCTAAGTGTAGACAAATGCAAGGAAGAGGGAGGCAATCCCTTCCGGATTCTTTCTTGGACTCGTAATGCAGAATCAAAAGAATGAACTCTCATTGGTGACATTAACCTTCTAAAAGGAGGATTATCATTTTGACTAATCTGCCCGACAGATCCAGCTTGGAGTTCATCTGCATGTGATGAATGAGGCTGAGCTTTCATTGCAGGTTGATTAGTACCCGTCCAAGCCGAATCTATTCTCTCAGATAGAGTAGACTCATTGGGGGATAAGCTTTCACTTAGTGTCTTATTTACACTAACTTCCCCATCTGAATGTTTTTCCTCCTCTCTGACATGATGATGACATGTGGTTAACATCGAGTCTACAGCAACAGAAGGTTCAAAGGGTGGAACATTAGGCTGCTCCTGCTCTGACTGCAAATTGTTGCCAGGAGACTCATGTAATTTTGAAGAGTCAGAATCTTCATACCCAGTACCAAGCATGCCATTCTTATGTGATAACTCACTCTTAAGCTCTTTCAGCTGGGCATAAGATGCATCCCCTTGTGCAGCCTTTGAAATAGAACTATTTTTAAGGAAAGAGTCCAATGAACAAAGCCGCCGATCCCAAACATGTGAACCAACTAAAAGAGAGCGTCTCAAGCGATTCAATTCCAGAATGTCTCCAGCCAGCCAATCTGGCTGTGAAGTCTCCATAATAGCCGGTTGAAGCAAACCCTATTAAAGAGGAGACAATTATAAGCTGAGAGTAATATTACTTGAAAATCAAAATAAGAAAATACAGGCACTCTACAAGGTTTTAGAACCAGGAATCCTGTAATGAGAATATTAAATATTGTCAGTACATACATGGTAATCATTTCTTTCCTTTTTAAGCAAGTCTTTCAGCTCCATGATGTGGCCCTGTAAGTCATTCGTGTCTGAACATTCATTTCCAAATGACTTACATTTTTCTTCCAACCTATCAAGCACATCAGATATCTCGGCATACAAGGTCTCCATTTTACGGACAAGCTGTAGCAAAAGGTAGTAGGTTACTAAAATAGT
This sequence comes from Notholithocarpus densiflorus, assembly GCA_030021035.2. Classification (NCBI taxonomy): domain Eukaryota; kingdom Viridiplantae; phylum Streptophyta; class Magnoliopsida; order Fagales; family Fagaceae; genus Notholithocarpus; species Notholithocarpus densiflorus. Next base: position 1,361,010 of record JARYZH020000092.1, on the reverse strand, counting down.
GATCCCAAATACTTGCAAAAGCTACTATATTAGCTTTATGTTTACTTATTTAGCATCAGTTCAAAATAATTGTGTAAATAAAATTTCAGGTTCATAAAGACACCTCTGCAGCCTCTTTTTTTGTCCACTCATGTTGAACATGGCCATTGAATTCAAGCACTGACGGTGGCAAATGAACAGAAAGAATATCGATTGGGGAATACCGGAAGAATGCAACCATGCTCCCAAACCTGTTGAATTTGATTGTCAACAACCACTAATGTGGCATTCAACAATTGAAATTTAACAAGAGTTCCAAATCTGATAGAATTTACCCATAGTAACGGAGACAGTCCCTTTGCAATGAATGACCACAGGGTGCAACACGATTAGCAGTTGCATGGTTTGAAAAGCTAAGTTCCAAGAACTTTCCAAAAGAAAGTCCCCAGGCAGCATCTGACATAACCACTCTACGAGTAGCTGGTGGAACTCCATCCACATGGGCACACCTTAGGCATCGGTGCCACATCCAGATCTTGCCATCCCGTTCCCCAGGTAGTCTTATATCCGGAAGGCATCTAACATTGATTGTGAGATTTCCCTGCCGATGGGTGTAACATAGGACATGGGCCTCAACTGGCTCTTTACATGATCGACAGCAACATGCCTGGCAATTACAAGTTCTATTAACCAACATATTTCCACTTTATAACTGAAATTTAGTAAAAGAGAATAAATAATAGAAGTTTAAACCAAAGGAAACCCAAAAGATTTACCTGGTCAAACAGGTCATCACGCAGATATCTCCCTAGAGGCTTATCAAAACAACCATAAAACTTTATGCGCAGGAGCCGAGAGCGTTCACATACAATTCCTTTCAGCACACAATGGCTTGAAAATGATACCAATATACTCTGGTGAGTTTCAGTGGCTGAAAAGTATTCACTAGAGACTTCGTTTTCATCAGCCCTTTCAGATCTTGTAGATCCATTCATCTCCCCAGCAAGCGTCTCATCTTGGGCCATTGGTTCTTGTTGGGAAAGATTTCTCATAACAGAAGGAAGCACTCTGGGCCCTTTAAAGTCCTCACACTGATTTAAAGTGCTTGACTCCAAACCCACACTAGATGCTAAATCATCATAGCATGCATCAGTTGGTGCATTTCCAACCCTACAGTTCATGGAACCAGTTGGATGAACAGGATCAAGATGCCTACCCAATAATTCCAATCCTTCAATTTCTAGATTGAGACCCACAATTTCTTCATCTTGAACAGAGTCATCAGTCAATTCTGGGCAACTGGTTGAAGCGAGAGAATTAGGGACTACAGAAATAGCTAGATCGGGCGTTGTTGTTCTCTCCGGTACAGAAATTGAGTGTTTAAGGGTCATCTTAGGCAGACTAGCACCCTCATCAGCAAGAAAGGATGTCTCAAGAGATAAATGATAGGCTGCAAACACTGCATATTGAACAACATGTTTAACTTTCTTTAGTTCGTCACGACATGTGCCCTTTAGCAAGACCTGCAAATGAACCACAACAATCTGATCAGAGACAGAACCTAGTATTTTCATACTATGGAGTATGGACGTAACCAATACATGGAAATTCCAATCATAAGGCAATACCAATAAAAGTGGGACAGCTTGAAATACTGGCAGATAGCCCCAATCAATTTAACACGCAAAAAATAAATAAAAATAAAATAAGAGAGAGAGGAAGCATGCTCTTTCCTAAATAGAAAATATTACCGTGCAACCTAAGCGCCTAGGACAACCTTCAAAAAACATCAAGGTTTTAGATGGTTTTTTGTTGAACTGATTTGCAGTCTCATGTTCTTCAGACACTCTCACTAACCGGAACAGTTCACAATGTCCCAACCGCGCTGTAGATATTTTATCAATTGATGGAGTAATAATAGCACCAGTACACTGTGCTATACGCTCCAGTAATGGCCTCTTAACATTCAACACTAGCGAGATTTCCCTAGCTAGCAGTTGTTCTTGGGCATATGAAGATACGCTTTTTTCTACCAGCAGAACGTTTGGTCGAAGAGCCTCAATTTTTGAAATAATCATCTTGAGATGATCCTTTTCCTGTCAAAAAAGCAAAGCTCAGTAGTTCATCCCTATAACTTTTTATTTCACTGCACGAATAAAGGGACCAGTGCATTAAAAATAAAAAATAAAAACCTGCTGTAGTAATGTATCGAAAGAAGCCAACTCATTTGGAACTTTCTGGTATTCAAGGGCTCCTCCTAAAAGAAGTAATCTGGGATTTTTGTATTGCGAGGTCATGCGCTTGTGCTTGATATTTTTGGTACAAACTACTCCCTTTATAAGGGTGCTGCACACAACAAATCCACAACTTTAATGGCATAGACCTGCAAAGGAAAGGATCTGAACTATTTATAAAATGAGTATCTGAAAAACCTTAAACGCATCATACCTCTCACTCGGACTTCCTGATGCTGCACATTTAACCTTTACATAATCAACAGGATCCATGCTGCCTCCTCTGCTAGTATCTGGTTTAACAAAATTTGCTGCTTGCCATGCTAATGTTGTAACTATGTCGAGCCAGTCCTCAACATCATTCTCTTTGCCCACTTTAATACCCTCCCCCTGTAAGAGCTGTGACACAAGAGCCCTAAAATGCCCGTGTACCACTGCCCTGAGAGGTTCCTTATTACCCTCATTTTGTTTTTCCTTTGCTGGAAACAAACTAACAAGGCTGCTACTGGATGAGAACATTGCACCTGAATCCCCAATATCATCGTCATCATCGTCGTATGAAAAGAAATTACTCTCCGCCTCATCATTTTCATCATCAGGCAGTGGGGGGAACCAGATAAGACCATTGTTTTCAAAATCCAATGGCCTTTGAGACTTCTCATTCTGGTTCCGAAAAATTGCCAAGTCATCAGAGCAATCATCATTGTTATCTGGATCCTCAGACCCTAAATCAGGCTTTCTCAAAATAGCCATCGTTGGTTGATTAAAGGGACCAACATTCTGAGAATAAGGGCTTCCCTCTTGCCCCTGCTGTACAGAATTCCCAACTCTATTAGAAGTAAAATTAATCCTAGAGGGGCTGTCTGAAGGGCTTGATCCCACTGACCTACAACTGTAAAACTCATGTCTAGCACTAAGACTACTTGAATCTATATCTGAGTTATCATGACAGTATTCACTTGATGGGCTGAAAAATTGCTTCCCAGAATCCTCTGCTTCGTCTTCATCGCTCCTACATTAGTAAATAGAGATTTACTCACACGTTGACAAACTGACTTTAATAAAAGAGAATGGGATTGTTTTCGTGACACAAGGGAATCATATGTCAAAATTTTGAGTTCTAAAGTATCAACACATTAGTTTGTCTTACAAAATAGGACTATTGACAAGATAATAATACATCAAGGATACTCAAATAAAATTCAATTATCTTTGGTAGTACACATTTACAAAGCAAACAACAATACGAAAACTCATTTCACTTATAGGTAAAACATATAGCAAACTCTAATACCCTTTTAACTTCATCTAACTAAACAAACTTTCAAAAGCACAAATAACCATGTGGGATTACCTGTAGGGAGATCGACGAACAGATACAGGAGATGGGTGACCGCTAAAAGAGGACAGCATCATCATGCTCCTGCTGCTGAACATTGCATTTGGTGAATACCCATATTCCCGAGTTTCAAGATAGTGAGCAAGTCGATCACTCCGAATAGATTCGCTCCTGATTCCTTCACCACTACTACAAAAACAAGGTGGTGGTGGTGATGGTGGCTCAGGGCTCTCTCGCGGGCTCTCTAGCGGAGACACAGCAGGATGCACTTTCTCACTACTACCACCACCACCCTTCCTCCCTGTAATAACACCTTCTCCACGCTTTCCACTACAAAGCTTGCACCACTTAATACTCATACTCCCACCACTACCCAATTCAACAACCGGAAGCTCATAGCCCTGGATACATTTCCCACACACCCACCTGCCACAACTCCGGCAAGAGTAACTATTTTGACTAAGCTTCATATTGCACTCACAACAACAACCCCCCATTTTGGAATCACTAGTAAGCATTTCAAATCCCTTAGAATCACTTGCTACCCAAGAAATCCAAGACCTAAACTTCACTATTAGATCTATTAGGGACCTATCAGGTATTCCCATAGAATTTCAAAACTAACCCAATAGCAAAATCCCCTTCACCTCTTCCTCCTTCTAAATTTAGTATCTCTTAACTCCTTTTTGGTATAATAATAAAAAATTAAAAAAAAAACAAATTTTGATAATAAAAACTAAAACCCCACAATAAAAATAGCGGGTGATTCGGATGTGTGTCTCTTTTTTTTCGTTTTTTTGTTTTTTGCTTTTACATATATTTCTCCAAAAAACACAAAATATGTTTATTTACAACAAAAAAAACACATCACACATCTCTCAATAGTCAATCCAACAAACAAACGAACATCAACGAACAACAACAACAACAACAATAATATATTTTTCTTTTTCACCTTAAATTAAAAATCAACCTTAAAAAAAAAAAAAAAAAAAACAGTTTGCAAAAATTAAGAAAAAACCCTAACCGATTCCGGAGTCGTCAAGAATGCATCCGGTAACCGATTCGAGCATCACAACAGTGATACAACAGTGTAACGAACCATCCAAAACACGAAAACGACCCCGTTTTTGCTGTTGTTGAAGAACAAGAAGAAGAGAAAGGAAACAGCGTGTAAGAGAGAAAAGGAAAAGAAAAGAAAGGAAAGGAAAACAGAGTGTGTGTTTGTGTTTGTTTTAAATACTGGGAAGAATGAGAATCAGAAGAAGGAAAAGAAGAAGTACGGAGAAGGTTCCCTTTCTATCGGAGGAGGAAATGGCTCGTTTCTCTATAAACATTTCTTCTCTATACTCTAAAACTCTCATTCAAAAAAAACCCTATTTTTCTTTCTTTCGTTCTTTCAACTTGTTTCTTCGCTTTGCTTTTCTTTTCTTTTCTCTTTGTTTTTCTTTTCTTTTCCCTTCTCCACCTTATTATTTGTTTAAGAAAGGAGAGAGAGAAAAAGCAGTAAGAGAAAGCACTTTTCTTTCTTTCTTTCTTTCTTTCTCTCTCTTGCAATTGCTAGCTTGCTTTGGTTGAATATTAGTTTAATGTTGAGATGATTCTCTTTCTATGATTTTCCTAATGGGGGTTGGGTTTTAATTAATTACACATTAATTGGGAACTGTTGATTGGTCACCATGATGCTTCATACACAGGTTTTTTCTTTTCTTTTCTTTATATTTTTCTTGTCTCCTACTCTACCTTCCAGCTTTTCTTTTCTCTCTCTCTCTAGAATTCTTTTGCAGTGTGTTCTTACAATTTTATCCATTTATTTTATAGAATGAATGGATTGGATTTTACAATCTACTAAAACTTTTATTTTTTTATTCGGTAAAAAGTATTGCAGTTCAACTTACATCTCTTAATATTTCTAATAAAAATGATAAAGTTTTCCTTTGAAGGAATCTTTCTTAATCCACTACATGATTCATAAAACTATCGAAGTGTATTATTAAAACAAGTCATATAATTTCTTTAAAAAGTCATGTTATTAGGCTCCGTTTGTTTTGATATTAATATTTTTCTTTTAAAAAAATGAATCATTTTTCAAGAAAGAAGTATTACGTCCACAACATTTTAACAACAAATCCTAGGCGGTAAATTGTTGTCGGTTCTAATTTGAAACCGCCGTTAAATTTACTTTTTTACCCACCAATAACAACTTGTAACAACTTGCTATTTAAAAGTTGTTAGAAAAGTGTTGTAAAAATATTGTCGACGTGCATTTCTCTTTCCAAAAAGCATTTTTTAGAAACTATTTCATTTCCTATGTTTGGTAGCAACCTTAAAATAAGTTGAAAATTTATAATTTTACTTTCCTGATTGAGCTGAAATAAAGAAAGTTAAGAGATAATTTTCTTCTAACCCATTTTTTTTTATACTACCAAATACAAGAAAAAAAATTTACATAAAATTTTTCGTCAAAATAAATAGAGCATAATAAGTTAAAAGAAGTTTGTGAAATATTTTTTTAAGCGTCATGTAACGGGATAATTATTTTCTTACAAATCGATTTAAAGGTAAGCTAATTTCCCAATGTAAGTGTCCAAGTTCAAGTCCATCCCCTAATTATCATATTATAAGAAAAAAAAAAGTGGAGTTATCTTAAAAACTTTAATCAAGTGGAATCATAATTTATAGTTGAGGATAATTTTATAGAATAATTTTTGAAATCCTATTAATCAATTCTGAATTTAACAAATCTGATTTTGTCACATCATTAATATTTTAAATAGATCACAAAAATAATAATAATAATAATAATAATAAATATTTATTTAAAAGTTGATGCTGCGATCAAATCCAATCAGTCATATAATAAATTCATTATGAGCATGAGATGGTATAGATATATTATGTAAAAAACAAAAAAGTATTTGGCAGCTTATTAGTCAGCATTAATACATGGATTTTGCAGGCGATTAATAAGGGTTTTAATTTTGGTTATTAAGGCAGGTGTGACTCACGCGCTTTTGACAGCGTCTAGAACTTGGTCTTGTTGGGCTAGGTCAGGACTTACGACTTCAGGTTCTACCTGAATTTGTGTTAGTCTTAATTGGGAACTTCTAGTTCTAGTCCATTTAGTTTGGTTTGACTCTTAGAAAAGTAAATACATGCACTTTTACAAAAAAGGAAAAGAAAAATAAGATATTTATTTATTTATTTATTTTTATAGATAAATGACTGTGATATGCTTCATCTTGTTTCACAAAAAGGAAAGATGGATATTCCTATGTTGTTCTTGTATTCAAAATGATGTTCCTATTTTAAAATAAAATATAATAAAAATTGTTTTTGTATTGAAAATTTGGAATTCATTGAAAACTCCTTAATAATACATTGAACGAGTCTCAAGAACTCCTATAATTTTTTTTTTCTATTTGAAAACTCTCATGTGAGTTAAAGAAAGCAACTAATACTATTCTATTAGATAGTTATTTGTTCCTCAAAAAAATATTAGATAGTTATTTAACAAAAATGAAAATCTAGTCAATTGCTCAAGCTTCAATATGTTCAGAGATGGAAGACTTTATAACAAATGAGAAAGAAGAAAAAAATACATTAAGATTATGATTATTGTAAGTAAGAATATATCTTTAAGTATATAAAATTATTGTAGGTATACAAATGTGACTTTGTAGTATTATTTCTTATTTGAATCAGATCATTTTTTTTTTCTTTTTGAATTTGATACTCAAAGTAATCAACAATAAACAATTAATCAACACATTTTAATATGTGGTATGACTATATGGTAACTTTCTAATTAATTAATTTTTTTAAGTGGGTAATCTTAACTCTTGAATCTTAACCCAAAAAGAGGGATAAAATGTTATTAAATCATATGACCATTGACACATATAACTTCATTAAGAGCATGTAGTATAACCTCTCCTTGAACCATACCAATAATTGTTTAACCCTAATCGAGCTCCAATTCCAATCCACAATCTTATTTTGAAAACTATCATTCATGGTGGAATCATTTGAGAGATCCCTTTGAAAAAGAAAAGAAAAAACACCAATATTCTAACACATATATGGATATGGTACAAATTAAAGAGAATGTGAGATCTTCCAAAAAAAAAAAAAAAGTTATATATGCAATGGCATGTGTCATGCACATTTACAGGTAGGAGTGTTTGGTAGCATTAGTTTGGCATTAAGTTTGGTGAGAGGACAACATCTGCCAAGGTATACCGAAAGTGGGGCTTTTCCCTCAATTTTCTATTGTTTATCTTCTTGGCGTTTTCTTTTGCTATCTAAGATTATATATAATTTTTCCAACATGCTAAACTTTTTTTTTTATTATTTGTGTGTGTGACCAAATTGGCATTTCTTATAACAGTCTTAGATACACTTTCATTGTTACAAAAGCTACATCATTCCAGCACAAAACAAGTCAGTTTGGGATAAGAAAGTAGGGTGAGAGAGAGAGAGAGAGAGCCGCCCATTCTCGACAATTTCTTCATCACCATCATCATTCATGACTCATCTCCATGTGAAGGATAAGTTATTTTGTTGATTTTGCTTTTGGATGGTATATGGAGAATCCAAACACACCCACACTCTGCTTTTATAATATAAATCAATGCTTGTCAAATTAGGGCTACAAAGGGCCCACAAAATACAAATTGCATTTCCTCTGCCTTAATAAAGGCCTAGAAAGAGACCTCAATTTTTTTTTTTTAATTGTAGTTGAAACCCCTTTAATATTCTTCTTGTATTTTAGTAGTATTTTATTACCTTAAGTCAATGTCTCACAATTAAAAATAAGAGACCTTGAATCAATATATATATTTATATATATATATATATATATATGAAGATACATATATTTAACCTTTTGTTTGAAGTTTGAATTACTTGGTTGGGATAATTTCAATGGGCTTTAATAATTTTTTTTTTTTTTTTGAGAAAATCAATGGGCATTAATATGAATGTCAATTTAGTACTTAGACTTTTAATTTCAACAATTTACTCCCTACACTTTAGTTTTATAACAAATTATAAACATTTGATTAGTGTTTTCCATTAAAAACTAGCACATTTAGATGCTAAAAAAAAAAAAACTAGCACATTTAATCATATAATATACACATAGTCTAATCCACATCATCAATAATTTTAAAATATCATTATTATATCATATACACATTATTTGATTTATTTAATTCAATTTAATGGAAAATATCAACTTAAGGTCTTATTTGTTACAAAACTAAAGTGTAGGGGGGTTAATTGTTCAAAGCAAAAGTTCAAGAACCAAATCTAAGGGTGATATTTGTAAAAATCTTCTTCTTCTTCTTTTTTCATTCTTTAGGAGTGATATTATGGTATCATCATCCACTTTTAAGAACAAAATCAATTCCCTAAGTGAAAAATACTAGCAATAGGAATTAGGATTTTCTAGCTAGGTATTGTATCTTTAAACATTATCCTTCAAATGTTCTTGTGCTTTCTATTTTAATTAATGATTCCTTACAAGAAATTAGAGACATGTATTGTGCTTGTATTTTCCTTCAATTTGGTCGGCTAGAACATCCACATGACATGACTGGGACAAATGAAATTCCACTAGCTTTTGTGTCATATCGCATTCTCAATTTTTCTAATTTTTTTATTCTCTTTAGAATCAGTGGGTAAATATCTCAATCGTAGTGTTGGAAGTGCTAACACCATGTAGCTTTGATTAGGCTTACATTGCATTCATCGTTGAACTTTGCTAGTTAATGACAAAGCAAAAGTGATAATGGGAGAAGAATTAAGGTTCTATTGGATAAAAATAAAAGTGACATTAAGGTCGGATAGAATAGTACACTTTGCTTTTTAAAAAGATTCAACGCATCCTTTATAACTACCAGTCATCAAAGCTATATTCACTTTTTTTTTTTTAATAAAATATGCTCATGTAAACATAGTCCAAAAAACCGACACACCCTCTTTGTTCGGAAAAATAATTGTAAATTTTTTTTTTTTTTTTGAGAGAGTTCCACAATCTATGATATTCGCTTCTGAAGATAGTTTTTTATCATCAGACTAAGACACCAATCGATTTTTGGTGTACGTGAAGATTGAACTCCAAATCTCTTATTCAACCATTAGAGACTTTACCAGTTGAGCTAACTGGAACCCACACAATTGTACAATTTCTTTAACTACTACTTTGCTATGGTTTCAGAATGTGTTTTGGAATAGTAGAAGAGGAATCTAAATTATTGTACCCATAAAGAGTCATAGCATCATAGAACTTTGATCAATTAGGTAAAATAACTATTTCATGTGACGGTCTCATAAAACATCTCTCTCACGAGAGAGAGAGAGGTCTCATGAGATATCTTATTCAATTTATTTGATTTATGTATGATTTTTATTAACTTTATTATTTTTTTTATAGGTGTAATTTTTTCCAACTTATTTCTTAGCTGAATAAACCAATAACGACACTCAACAATTGGAATAAAATTAGGTGCAATTTGTTATAAAACACTAAAATTCTGTACATCTACAGCTGATGTGGACTCACCAATTTCCTTGGTTAAGATGTACTATCTGAGTAAATGTGAATATTTAAGTACCCAAATGGTATCTTCTCAAAAAAAAAAAAAAAAAAAAGTACCCAAATGGTAGGTAGGTCTAATTTTGGTTCACATTTTGCATGTGTGCTACCTTCCTGGCAAAACTAGACAAACCAACTTAGTTTCCAGTTACACACTATCTGAAATGAATACCCTTTTAGTAAAACTTATAGAAATCTTGAATAAATTTTTCTAGAAAACAGAAAATATATGAGTGTTTACTGCATACTGTTAAGTTCAAGGTTATTAACTTCTCTTAAGAGGAAAGATGTTTGAGATTTGATCCAAGATAATAAGTATGTGATCTATATAGGAGGAGATTTATATGAAAATTGAACAAAAACATGCAAGCACTAATAGTTCAGTAGAGAAGACTCTTTTTCCTTCTAAATCCTCATAGGTCTAAATGAAGAGATTAGCCTAATTTCTCTCTCTATAAATATATATATATATATATATATATATAAAACCGAAACCTCTGAAACTCTCACAATTTTTCACATCAGCACAATATTTAAATAAGATTATCATTTTATTTAAATAAAATTATTTTTATTTAGTCCAAACTTAACAAAGAGTGAAAATCTATCTCTTTAAGAAGTCCAACTTAAACTCAAACTCATCCTTATCATTTTTTTAAAACAAAATTATTTTTATTTAATTCAAACTTATCTATATATATATATATATATATATATATATATATATAAACTGAAACCTCTGAAACTCTCACAATTTTTCACATGAACACAATATTTAAATAAAATTATCATTTTATTTAAATAAAATTATTTTTGTTTAGTTCAAACTTAACAATGAGTAAAACTATATCTCTCTAACAAGACCAACTTAAACTCAAACTCATCATTATCATTTTTTTTAAACAAAATTATTTTTGTTTAATCTAAACTTAACCAGGAGTAAAACTCTATCTCTCCAACAAGTCCAATTTAAACTCAAACTCAAACATTGATAATTTATCTCCAAATTTGCGAAGTTAATCATGAACACTATAAAAGTAAAGCAAACCCTAATATTTTTTTTTAAAGCCGAGTAAAGGTATGAGCTATTTTTATGTTATTTTCTTCTCCTCTACTTTGTTATATATATATATATATATATAAAAAAAAAATTTATTTTATGGTTTTTCATGTATTTTTTTTTAAAAGTAATTTTCGTACATGAACCACCAAACTCTTTTTAGCCGTTTTTTACAAGATAAAAAAGCTTGCAATAATTGAAATTATTCTTTCGAATGTAACCCATCTTTTTCTTGTATTTCTCTATTGTTTAGTTATATATATATTGTTTTGTTTCAATAATTTCTAAGCAGTGAATCATCTGATTCTTTAATATTTTTTGGTCTTTCAAAAGTTTTAATATCTGAATTTTTGAGTTTTTTTTTTTTGTAGTATCTGAAACTGTCTGAAAATTATTTTGTAAGCCATTGCACGTTCAAGCTAGCAACGGCGTCTTCATCAAATTGTAACACAAATTGAAGTCATACAAAAGCAAATCATGCAATAGTGTAGTTTCTCAAATTTTTTATAAAATTATTTTAGTTTACCTCACAAATAGATAAGTTCCCGTGAATAGTACGGGTTAGCGACTAGTGATTACTAAATCTCGTGCCAAAGGAATTAATCAGGGTATTTTAAAAGTTCTGAACACCCGTGTCAAAAACATTAAAATAAAAGATAAATTTTTTTTTTCTTTTTTTTTTTTTTCAGTAAACCATGAAGATAAATTTTCAAAGTGTAGCATTTGGCAACCTCAAGTTTTTATGGCCTAAAATAAATTGTTATTTATTGGTCTCCAATTTCCAGCCCATACTTCACCATTTAGGAACAAAATTGAAAAGAGGCCAAATGCACATCGCTTAATTTATAATCTAGCCATTTTTAATGAGTAGAAGGATGTAAGACAGGAGGTGACTTTGGAAAGAAATTTAGGAAGAATTAGTTAGAACCCAGTTTAGAGAAAATTCTTCCCAAAGCAATGACAAGTGTTTAGATTGGCACCTTTAACTCAAATTCAAGGACTTAACATCGTTAACTCTCTGAGAGTCAGACACATTTTATTTCTCTCTTTAGTTCAAATTAGTGCCGAAACCAACCCCCCCCCCCCCCTCTCTCTCTCTCTCTCTCTCTCTCTCCTCCTCCTCCTTCATTCCCAGCCCTGCCACATGCTCTCTTTGTCAGTCCCACCAAAGTCAAACGCCAGACTTGATTGTGAAACTAGGCAACAACTCCCAAGACAACAAAGGAGATTAAAACAGCTTATACTTCAAGAAAATCAACAAAAAATATGCAATACATATTGATGACAAGGTATGAATGTGAGAACCAATACTCAAGCCCAAATGCTTCATTTGAAAAACAAAAAACTCAAATGTCCTTTTGAGAGTCAGAGAGGCACAGTGAATAAAAAAGGCATTGAAATCATTGAGGTTAGCTTCACAACATGTTCCTCCACCAAACACTCAAATAAACAAACTAAATATTAACTTTTCAGTGTTTTCACTATAAAAAGAAACGGAAATAAACAGGCGGAGTGAGAGAGGGTTGGAAGGGGTTACACCTGCAGAGAGGAAAGGGGTTGGAAAGGCAAAGACATGAGAGAGGAGAGAGAGAAGGGGTTTGCTTGCTATGCAATGAAGAAGAGAGAATGATTTTGTACCTTCAGAGAGACAGCTTGTGTGTTTTTATAAACTAAAAAGTGTCATGCTAACGGGTGCCCTTAAGGGAATGGTTAACAATATATTTTAGGAAATTTTTTATACCACTTTTATGGGAAATAGAAAAATTGTCAAAACATTAATTGCTTTTTTTTCTTTTCCCATAAAAACTTTCTTTAAATAGATTATTAATTATTACCCTAAGGACATCCGTTAGCTTTTTCCAACTAAAAACTATAAAAACACACGCTATGTAAAATAATCAATGCCTCAATTATGTTTACTTTTTTTTTTTGGGAAAAAGAATTACGTTTACTATTTGAGTTCATTAGTCATGCACAATGCACATTACCTAGGACAAATGTCACTCTAATTAACAAAATATTTAACATTTAATACATGTGCGTTTAAAACAATTTTAAAATTCTTGCATTATTCTTATGTTGAGAGAAAGTCTTAGATTGTGTTTGTTTTGTTTAGACCCCTTTTTGAAACAGATTAGTTTAATCTAATGAATTAGCCAAGTAATTACTTAGTTTAATTATGAGATCTAGGTTAAACATATGCAAATATATTACTTAGTGCGGAAAAATAAAGAAGACAGTAATATAATGATCCAGAAAAACCAATGAAACTAACCGTTTCAAGGTAAAAAATCTGGGGAGGATTTAACTTAGCTATTCTCAAGGTAAACAAATCCACTATGATAGAATGAAAGTTTGCAATAGATTTAAACCCTTAATCTAAAGTTATCTCTTGTAGAACTTACTAACACGACTACATGCAGCTCCGACTCCACGGACTCTTATATCTTGAATTTGTTGAACACAAACTCCTACATTTCTGACTTTGAGATCCCACTCAAAAGTTTCAGATTACTATCAGTAGTAGATCTTTATGCAGCAACTTGTTTCCACCAGTTCTTGATTGTAGATCTCGTTCCGGTAGACGTTTGTAGAGTTAGAAGGTTACAGAAACCTCACAGAGCTCATAGGAATAACTCACAAGTCTTCCAAGAGCTTCTAAAACGCAATTAGGGATTTCCTTTTATACCTAGTAGTGTTGGACTAAAACCCTAAACATTTTCGTGAGCTTGGGCCTGATTTAAATCCTGCTGAACACAATTTTTGATCGGTCGAGCTTTACAGTAGCTTGCTTCTTCTTTCTGCAACTTGACAGTTCTTGAATCTTGATTTGAACAATCTTGAGCAATGTCTGACACCTAATCTAGACATGTTTTTGTTCTCGGTTTGCCAACATACATAAATTTGGAAACTAAACATTTAATCATAAATATTTAGAACCTAACAGATTGGAAAACAAAAAATAGAATCTTTAAACTTAAAATGGTAAACAATTAAATTAATACTATTTAGAGATTTGTCACCAATAGAGCAAGACCAAATATCTTAAAACAAATTACTTTAGCAATATTAAATGCTACAATTAAGCTATTAGATATTATTATGGAGGTTCTATCCCTACAACCCTAGGCTTACTGGGCTTGAATCCCCAATTAATTTGTATTCTATTCTGGGTTTAGCCCACAATAAGAGGTCCTAAAATAACTTTGGCCAATGACTAATGATTTGAAAAGGTGGTACAATGGTTTTCTGATGGAAATGTGACTGTCTGAGGAGAATTTCAGACAATCGAGGTGTCCCTTTGGGAATCCAAGCTGGATCTTCTTCCCTAACTATTGTCTTCTGATCTCTCACTGATCTCTCCTTGGTCTGTTTTTATTGGCTTACTCTTAATGGGTCTGTCATGATTAAAGAATCTTTGGCACGTACATGGGTCCCTCCACTTATAGGGCTTGGGTGGTTTCCTGAGTCTAGGCTACTGTTTTAGCACGTCTAATCACGCATCAGTGATAGAGCCCACAGCAATGCCATTGAAATAAGTTTTTGGTAACTTGTGTGTAAACACCTCATTTTGTACCCGATTAATAAACTTTAGTCTCCGGTCCCAATAATAAGCTTGACATGTCTACAAAAGATATATGAAGTTATTTTGATAGTTTGGAAGTAATCACAACTCAAAAGTGCTAAAATCACTTTGAAAACGATGCTGAAAAATGACCTTTGCTCACTCTTTTGACTATAACTTTTGATCCATAAATAATATTTTAGTGAGGTTTTTTTCACTGGAAATTGGAAATCCTGGGCTTCAATTTGAACACATATTTTGCCTAATTTGGACTAATATTGAGTGAGTTATGTCCATTTCAAGTTAGGCCATCAAAGTTGTCAAGAATTAGGGTTTTGGAAGTATGCGTACTCTTGAATCAAGTGTGCATGCGCACACTTGAAAGATGCATACACACACTCATTTTCTAGGTTTTAGAACTTCAATTTTAGGGGCCCAAAACATTATTCTTTGTTGTGGGCTGGCCCCTAGACCTGGGAACGTCCAAAGACATCTAAATGACCCTGAAAACCCTAGTTTTAACATATAAATACAACCTTATGCCTCCAAACTCAAATTTTAGCTAGAGAGAGACTCTTTTTCACCAAAACTCATCCAAGAACATTCTCATCTCTAAATCTTCTGCACTCACAGACACCATGCACGTTTTTGGTTCTTTAAAACCTCTCTCTATTACTCATTAGGGTAGAAACTATTGATCGCATTTCAAGAAACATTTTTCAAATATTCTTTCTAAAGCTTTTTCAAGAACATCTTTTTATTTTGAGTTGTGCTTACTTATAACTATTGAATCCTTTGATTTCCTTGACATCTCATTGAATCTTGTTGTGTAGGTACTGAGTGGTCGATCAAATATCAAGCAAATTGTGTTCTTTAAGCAAGGTGAGTCTCTTGTCATGGCTCTTCTTTAATTTGGGTATTTTATAACTTGTGTTCTTGTTTTTCTTGATTGATTTATATGTTATGCATGTTTAGAATATGATTTGATTTGTTTGGTTTTGATTTGTTGCGTTTCACCATGTTTGAATGAGGAGTTGAATTAATATATTAGAAGTATGATAAGTTTTATTTGATTGTCGTTTGGTTGTGTTCCATAAGCAAGGTGAGTCTCTTGTCAAGACTTTTCCTTAATTTGGGTCTTTTATAACTTGTGTTCTTATTGTTCTTGACTGATTTATATGTTAAGCATGCTTAGAAATATGATTTGATTTGTTTGGTTTTGATTTGTTGTGTTTCACCATGTTTGAATGAAGAGTTGAATTAATATATTAGAAGCATGCTAGGTTTTGTTTGATTGTCATTTGGTTGTGCTTTAAAACTGTGTTTTTGGGTGTGTATGCATGCGCATGCTTCATGCATGTGTATGCGTACTTGAGGCATGCGTACGCATACTTCATGTATGCACATGCATACTCATGCCCAAAAACCCAGATTTAGGATTTTTGTTATTTTGTTTGTTTTGATTAGTTTTAATCACGTGTTTAGGTTCTGTTTAGCCTAGTTTTCACTTGTTTAGCATTAGGGTTAGTAGAATAACATGTTTCACTTGTTTAATTGATAAATTAATAATTATGGTTTATGTTTTGGTTTAACCTGAACATTTATAAGAACTTGAACATATATTGATGCATAGGTGCTATGATGCAGTGAGGTAAGTGAAGGTAAGTCATGCATATTAATATGAACATGCATCTTTGAACATGATGATTAGTCTCCTTAATTGATGAATACCATGATGCTATGTTTGAGTGATTAGATGCGTTTGATTAATGCCATGGTGTTGTGTTATTGCCTTGTTGATGTTACTACCTTGTGATATACTTCACGCTCTTGGACTTGCTTTTGTGTTAAATGAATGGTGCTATGAATGAGTGTGGAAACATATGCCATGTTTGGATGTTAGAAGCATGTTAGTGTGTGTGAGCATAGAATAACGACAAGACCCTTTGATGGGATTAGATTTGTAACATAATGAATGCTGGAGGCCAACCCATGTGTCTGGGTGGGATTAGATGCGTTTGATTAATGCCATGGTGTTGTGTTATTGCCTTGTTAATGTTACTACCTTGTGATATACTTGCTGCCCTTGGACTTGTTTGTGTTAAATGAATGGTGCTATGAATGAGTGTGGAACATATGCCATGTTTGGATGTTAGAAGCATGTTAGTGTGTATGAGTATAGAATAACGTATTAGAAGACCCTTTAATGGGATTAGGATTTAGAACATAATGAATGGAGGCCAACCTACAGGTCGGGTGGGGTTAGGTGCTTAACACTTTTCCATCCCCATACTTAAACTCCAGACACATGCTCTAGTAAAGATCAGTCCTTCCATAAGGGCGTTATATATATGGTTCCTAGGCCTAATTTAGGTGACGACTCTATTTACACCTTCCGCCATGGTCCACCCTAGGCCAAAACATACTTCCTATGAGGAGAATCAAAACTCATCACGGGCACTTGCGCCCACATTATGTTAGACGCCAAATCTTGTGTTCGGCAGGCGGATTTCCTTAAGGCATTACCTTCCCTCTTCGGGGATAATGGGCTTTTCGGATATACTTGTCGGGGATGCATGGGTTTGTGTTTTAGCTTGGCGCTCATTAGACTTGGGCTAAACCTAAATTTATTGGTCTCGAGCTTGGGCCTAGCATAGGCCGAGCTCTTGTCCACCTACAATTATATATAAAAATAAAAAAAAAATAAAAAAATTGTTATAAAGTTTGTCAAGGACGTTTGGCCAAAAATGTGAGAATAGCCTAAATCTTCACTTGGGTTCTTTAGAAGTAATTATTTATGGAGATTTAAGCCCAAAATTCCAAATGTATAAAGAATAAAAGCTAATGGTGCTTTAACAAGAGAGGTATCAAAATGCTATAACTGATATACAAGAAAACGCAGAAAAAATATACAAGTCCGAAACTTTGACCCACAACCAGCGAGAATAAGAAATTGAGAAAGGTTGTGAGGAAGAGAGGGAAGGTTCTCCTATAACCATATTTCCACCCCTAAACTTCAG
Source organism: Notholithocarpus densiflorus (assembly GCA_030021035.2). Classification (NCBI taxonomy): domain Eukaryota; kingdom Viridiplantae; phylum Streptophyta; class Magnoliopsida; order Fagales; family Fagaceae; genus Notholithocarpus; species Notholithocarpus densiflorus. The sequence goes on along the minus strand of JARYZH020000092.1, from coordinate 1,343,212 downwards.
AATTGTGAGAACATTAGCTTGCTGGATAAGCTTTTGCTCTAAAATTTCAGCTTTAAAAATAATTTGCGGTTGGTCCCTTTTGAATATGATTGGGGCCTTTTGTATTGAGTTTGTGGTGCTCTAAGTGACTAGTTTTTGGTCAATAAAAGAGGCTGTGAACCCCAAGTTCTCAATTAAGAAGGTTATGTTCAGATTTGCTTTAATTGGGTTAGAGAGTTAGCTTACTTTTTGTGTAATTTGGGAAATGAAGTGGCCTAAATTCATGGATTGAAGTTTCCTAGACATGAAAGGCCTTTGGAGTCTACATTTGGTTGCTGTAGATAACAAGGCTAGCCACTTAGGGTCAGTTATGTGTTTTAGGTAAAAAAAAGAAAGTATAGAGCAGAAAAGTTGGGTCACAGTCAGTCAGAGCATAAAAGCTCTTTTGACGTGGAAATTTTGGGTACATGTTAGGAACCTGGTGGTCCCTAATGAGGATGGATAGGAATTATAGGGGAATTGATGGAAATTGTAGGGAAATTGACTTAATTCGAAGTAGTTACCTTCCATAGAGAAAGAAAGAGATTAAGAGAGAGAGAGAGAGATGCACTAATGCACTTTAGCAATGAGTTGGTTTATTCTTTAATGATGGAAATGTGATTATACAAGATCATTGGTTAATCACGTACTGAGAGCCGTGCATTGAAAAGAGAGATTGCCGCTACATTACAAGTCCAATTAGGTATTGGAGTAAGGGTTCAACTGTAGGTTAGTATAAGGTACTGAGATTCCTTTACTTGTAACCGCTTGTTTTGATAATAGTGGATTTTCGGGAGTGGTAACCTTAAATTCACTCGGTGGGGTTTTGCCTCAGTGGTTTTCTTCATTCGTAAACAAATCACTTGTGTCAAATTTATTTTCCGCTGCATTTAACTTAGTTGATGATTTGTTTGTGCTACCACGCTTATTGCATCTAATTGAATCTAATTAATTAACTTGGCTAATTAATTGGTTAATTCATCACAAGGAGTCAATACATTCTTGGTCTATTAGAAAAATTGTATCACATAAAGCACAATATAGTCCTAACATTAAGGAAAAAACTCTACTAAATATTCAAATCAGATTCTTAGGAAAATTATAGTCCTAACATTTCTAAAATTGCTCAGTGTCATGAGGTATGCTAACTATGCAAGACTATGCCACCTTAATAGTAGGGTTATGTTAAATAGTAATTACTAACACTAATAAAAATAAAATTGAGTAGGTATTAAAAGCCAAAGAGAAGGAAAATGAAGCATTCCTAATTATAACTTCAGTTGCAATTAATTATAAATACAATGAATCTTTTGAGCAACCATGCGTACTAAATGTCATTACCACCAGAATATGTCATTAAGCAAAAGCCTTCACCCATCTATCTCCAATTAGTTTTGAGGTAGCCTTAATTCAGTATTTTCCAAAAACCAACATACGATAGAAACACTTTTCTTCTATGTACCTCAATTTTCTAAGAAACCAAACAAGGAGTGAATAAACAATTACCCTAGTTTGCTACTCAAAACTCTCTAAAAAAATAATTACCCTAATTTGCCAAACAATTCTATAACTAGAGTAGTTAGAGTTATCACTCCTATCACTGATCCATTCCAAGTACAAAATATGGTCAAACTCAATATGACAGTTTTACATAGAATTTGGCACTACCATGGAGCAATGGGTAAAAAGGAGGGGGGAAAAAGACATATACTGAAACTGTAATATGCATAAGGCAATGAAAATTGTTTCAAGGTTGAAGAGCACACCAGAACGCAATGAGTTGGTTTATTCTTTAATGATGGAAATGTGATTATACAAGTAGGTTTTTATAGAACCATAAAACTATTCTATTGGCTCACATGGTCTCATCCTAATGGTTCTATTATTTCCCATGTGCATTAATAATTCCAACATGTGCTAAATGTGATTAACATGCTTGGAATTGTAACTAACTAACTAACTAAATCTACAACAATTATTATCCATATGCTTATAGCATTCCTAACAGTACAAGACCTCCATCATGAGCTTGAGGGACTACTAGTGTCCCTTGCTCACTTGGTAGCGCGCATGGTGGGCTCATGCAAAAGGTCTAAAAGAAACCGACTGATACCTTCCAAACCACACTTTCTCAATTTTTCCAATATGTAACATGGGCTTAGGCCATGTTTAAAAGAATAAAATATAATGTATACATGAATTAGGCCCACAACGAGGTTGGGCTCGATTGAATCAGAATGTTGTGCGAAAATTGGTCTAAAGACTCTAAACAAAGTTTGAATAAAATTAATTGTTATGCCTATAAAAAAAAATGCTTGTTATATATATATATATATATATATATATATATATATATAGAAAGTTTATGCATTTGGAAAGGGAGAGATTACGTTTTTATGATTTTTTATTTTTTAAAATTATTATGCGATTATAGAAAGTTTGTATTTCTAGAAATATTTAATTTTAAAAGTTATTACATCTAATAAGTAATAGCTATTACAGTCCTTATAAGAGCATATGCAATGAGGTTGCTATATTGACTAAAAAGTCAATTTAGCAACCAATACCCTCAAAAAGTGCTATATAGCAAAGAAGGGAAACTCAAAATAATTGAGTATGAGCTATAAGGAGCTGCTAGAGATAGCAACTCACTGTAGCTTAAAAATTAAAAAAAAAAAAATTTTAATGTGTGGTGTTAAAAAAAACAGTATTTTAATGTGTTGATGGTTGCGATTGTTATTTATTATGTTGTTTATATTATTTTATTATGTTGTTTATATTATTTTAATGTGTTGAATGTTAAAATAAAACCTTTGACGTTAGGTGTATTATAAAATGAGGTATTAAAATAGATAAAGTAATGTTTTGAGTTGTTAAAAACTATATTTTTCAGCAACTTTGCTGTGAATGCTCTGAGGAGCAATAGATATTCCTCAATTTAAGGAATATTTATTATTAAGGAATAATTAATCCCAAATCTCTCTACTTTTTCTTTTTCACTTACTATGTTCTTACACTATGTTTCTCTCAGAATTTTGAATTGCTTGCATTCTCATGATGTTTCAAACTCTACGCTAACAGAAGAGAAAGTCTAGAAACACATAAAAAATGTGACAACATTTTCATAACATTTTTGTTTTCAGTTGTGGTAGTTCCAATCTAACATTTTATTATTTAATTTAAATTTATTTTGACCAATGAGAAATTCACATCTTAGTTGTTTTGAAAATATTGTCAAGTGATTGGGATTAAGAATTGGTGCAATAATACTATTGCATCATGCAATTATCATCTCATGTGAGATGTAAAAAGTGGTAAGATATTTTTTTTTAACCTTTTAAACTTTTTACTATATTAGCTTTTATGTCTCTATGTGAATTATTTATCCAAGGAATAACTTTGATCGAATCAATATCTTTCTTTTCTTTTAGATCTTCTTTTTCTTTTTTAAAGAAGATTTTAACTTATGGCGTTCACTCTATGATGATTGCTCCTATCATCAAGTTAAGATACCAATCGGTTTTTAGTGTAAAGGAGTTCAAGCTCCAAATCTTTTATTCGACAGCAAAAAATTTACTTGCTAAATTAACTAGAATCTATCTTATTTTTCTCCTTATAAGCTAGATAAGCTCAGCTTTTCATAAATTAGAAAACGAATGAACAACTTATTTAGCTTTTTATTTTTTGCTAAAAATATTGTAATAAAAGCTAAAAACTAAATAAAATAAGCTGAATGTTTTTTTGGGTGAGAATACCGTAGAAAATAAAAACTATAATAAAAATAAAAATATATTGAATGTGAAAACCACAAGCAATAACATTACCGTTGAGTCATTGACCAAGAGAATAACCCGACTATATTCTATATCTCTCCCGACTCCCCTCCTAATGCGAAGAACTCCCTCTCTCTTTAAATCTCTAACCTTCCCCCAAATCCTTAACCTCACGCACGCAATCTCTTCCATATAAGTAACAATTTGAAGTTAGAGTTCCAAATTTCATCAAAGTCAACTACGGATTTAAACGATGTTGGTTTCGTTGAACCTGGGGAAACCCTATAGAAGATCAAATTCTACATGGGCTTCGTCTCTTGGCGTTTTAAAGAATGGTTAGTGATGTTTTTATTTTAATTTTAGGTTTTCCCCCTTACCTGTTCTCTTAATTTGGAGTAAATTTGTAGATTGAGAGCGTTAATAAGGGCCAGAGAGAGTCAGAGAGGGAGAGAAAAATCTGAGGGACTTTATAATCAGATCAGAGCTTCTCCGAAAACATTACCGGTAAGTTTTTAATTTTGTTCTATTGTTTTTGGCTGTTAAGTATGATTTAGGGTCACAATTGGGAGTGTTTCTTTTGAATGATTAGCGTAGATTGATGAGTTTGGAGCCGGTAGTGGAGTTTGCTAATTTCAATTATTGGCCGCATTGCTTTCTCTTTTATATTTTGTGATTTTTCACAAGGTCATATGTCTCAATTATATATGCCCATGCTGCAGTTTCAAAATCTTTAAGGCAAAGCTCAAATAATGTCACAATAACAATTGATTTAGATATGTGCATCAAATAAGTTGGCAAATTTACCCTTTTGCCTTTTAATGTACTATCATTATTTGCTTTACTTGACATAAACCAGTCATCAGCTCACATAAGTAAAGAAACAATCTTGAGCTCTGAATCTATAGAGCAATTATTTGGAAATATTTGTATGTGATTGCGTGGCTTTTTGCAATAACTAAGTATGTTGCAAAACAGCAGCAGTACACTCACTGCATTAAGAAACGGTATGTTAAGGAAATTTTAGTTTTATTCTGACAATTCCATAGTATTCTCTTACAAGCTTTATTCAGTTACATGATGCATCTTCTTTCTCCATGTGTTTAAACTACGTTCCAACATTTTCATCAGGCAAGAGTATCCTGTGAGGTGTATGTAAATACAAACAACCAGACAATTGTCCACCAAGATTGCTACCCTGAGGTGAGCTTTTACTTATATGAAATTGCTGTTTCAGTTGCACACATAAGGAAACTTTTCTGTCATATCAAAAATAGCTTTTGATTTCGAGATTGAAAATTTGGTGCTCACTAAGTATAAACACTTACTAAATCTAGCTGAAACCCAGACTAAGACCAATACAAACCATACCAATCATCCCTCAGAATTTTGGGCCACAAATGCACTAAGAATAAACAGGAATTAAGCATTTGTATTCTTCACTTGGGTCCCAAGGCCTTCAATAATTTACCTCCGACACCCAACTCAATGTTCAGCTTCCATCTTGTCAATTGTCATTAAGAATTTTCTACTAAAACAAAATCAATTCTAACCCAAAGACCTTAGTTTATAAAATAAAATAAAAAATTAAAAAATTAAAAAAAATAAAATAAAATAAAAATAAAAATAAAAAAAATCTAACCCAAGTATAGTTATTTTTGTTAGTTATGGTAAGGTTTGTATTTTAAATTTAGGTATAACCATGGAAGCTAAAATCCATGCCTACTACTGACTTTTATTTTCTGCTTTCTGCCATGCACAGCGGAGGACTGAACCTATAGTGTTTAGAGGCTGGCTACAAATTCCAGAAATAGCAAAGTGAAAAGGTAGAGCTGTGTTTTTTCTTCTTCCATATCTATTTTTGAAGCATATTTTGTGAGACTTCACTGTGATCCAAGCTGATATATTGATTATTGAATCTAATAGGCAAATAGTGGGTTATTTTTCATTTCTTTTTTGCCTTTGAAAAGTGGGGGGACTTGCTTTGCAGGAACCAGTTTTCACAATTAATTTAATTGTAAGAACTGATTACTTCACTATTAACGAGTACTACTCTTAAATTTGAGGGTGCTTAGACCAGGGAAAGGACTAAGAGGGTCACTTATTGATAAAAATAAAGAATAAAGGATTAACAACGTTGAAGGGGTTATTGATACATGATTGCATGTCATAACACTGAAGATATGGCCCTTGGTAGTACATTGGAGATTTTAAAATCCATTGCATATTATTTATCTGCACTTGAATGTCCAATCAATTTGATCAGTAGGATATGGGCTTAGATAGTAGATTTGGAAGCACTGATACATACATCATGTTTTGGAATTTTTGTTGTTAAATTGAAGTTTTGCAATGATTTATGACTGTTATGCTACTATTTGAAAGTAGAGTAATAGACAATTTCTAATAATGTCCACTTTCATTAAGTGTTTTTTCTTTTACATGTGCACAAGGTGTTTGATGAAATTTCTTAGAGATTTTTTGCTGTCATTCTAGAAGCCATAATACTTGCAAAATTGAGAAGTCAGTTTAATGGTGGGGAACATAATTTTTTGTTGGGTGGGAAGCATAGACAACCACAAAATTTTAGACAGTGGTTAGAGATGATAACCCAGAATAGAAGTGGTAGCTAGATGGTATGTTGAAAAAATTTCTAATTGAGTAAAGAGGTTAAATGTTTAACCAAAACACTGAAGAGTGAGTTTACATTCATGCTCTTAAAGTTCAATTTTCTCCTCCTATTGATGCAATAGTTTCAGAATTAGTACCTTTTAAGTTTTAAATTTGATTATTTTTCTACTCAAATCTGATGGATTGTTTTGTATGTTGATACAAATCTCGACTCCATTATCTTCAAAATCCTAAATTCCTTGATGTGTTGCTCTAGCAACCTTTCATATGAAAGCCATGAAACTTTGAATATTTAAATTAATAACATAGATCATGTAGTCCAAACAAGATGTTCAAATTTATTATTTATGTCCCTTCCCATTTCTCTCTCTTATTTTAGATAAATATTTTCTTGGAGGAATGATCTTAATCTGTATAGCAGATTGCTTGTAGCCTTGCACTATTATTGACTACAAGCATTCTCTACATGGGCTGCCAATGGACTTTGACGAGTACCTTTGCGTATTATATGAGGTTTCTTCTAAACCCTCTCTCTTTTTGTGCCATTACAATTTCTTTGTTTAATAATGATTTGTGTTTAGTTACTAAGAAAGTGTAGCAATAGAATACATATGAATAATTTTAGGTTTTTATTTAGTTTGGTTGAGATTTGGGCATCTTCTTTATATAGCTGTTTGGGCTTTTTTTTTTCTTCTTTTTTTCCTCCCCAAAAAGATTGTATTTGGTTGCTAAAGGAAATCAAGGAACGCAGTGGCTAAAGTGAATATTTGGTTGGCTATTTTGGGGCTAAGCCACAAATTTGAAAGCCTTTCTTGGATGTCATGAAAGAGGAGAAGAAAGAAAGCAAAAATATTTAAATTTTTACAAAATTATTAGATTGTAAGCATGGGATCTCTTATAGTCATTCTCTCAAAATTTTACACTGTACTACTACCATATGTGGTTATTCTTGACAACATCATAGGCATTGGGAAAACTCCAATTTGACTTTGAAAATATATAACAAACTCTTGGAGAAAAAACACCGTTGTCTGATATTTTAAGAAAATATAGATTCTAATTTAAAAATATATAGGTTATAATTTAAAAGCGGTTTGCACATTCCAGTCATTTTAAAAGGGTGTTGGTGATTTGCTTTAAATAATTGGGATTGTTGTTCTAATTGAAGGGGTTGTTGATATTTTCTAGAGGTATGAAAGGCTTGGTTTAGAATAGACAAAAAGTAGATAACTCCATTCAATTATAATCCTGCTTTCATGGAGGAAATGAGGACAAGAAGACAAACATCTCATGTTTGGTTGGTAAGGCTATTTTCTTGCAACATAGACAGTTTTATATATAATGTTCCTTTTCCGTGTTGATTTTTTTTTTTTTTTTTGAAAGACTTTTCCACTTTGAATTTCACTTTTAGTCACACTGTTAATAAAGGGATAACTGCCTTACTAATAATTTATTTTTTTTGGCTTTAATTTTGTGGAAACCTTTCTAATGATATTCCTCATACTCTGGTAAATTGCTACCTTTTTAATGATTTTATTCCTCATACTCTGGTAAATTGCTTATATGATTGATGAAAATGTTATGAATTAAACTCAATAGAGCTTTGTTCTAGACTTCTAATTACTTTGGGTGTGGTGGTATTAATATTATTGACGAAAAAAACAACTTGAAATGGTGACTCTTCTAATTGCAGAATAAAGATGAATTGAGTCTATGCAAACACAGTAATGTTTTGCAATGTTGAGGCTGAATTGCATGAAATAGGGATTGAGTCTATTGATGGAACTAGAGAAGTAGAGGGAAGCAGAAGAATGCACTATTATAATGGTCAGCACTCTCTAATGTTCACAGCCACTATTATATAAGCATATAAATCTTTTTGATGCCAAAATTTAATGGTTGTTCATGCTTAGCAATTCTTCTGTTGATGTAAGTAGTGAAGATCAAAACCTTATAGAAACGAAGTAATTTGAGACGCACATAATTAAATGATATAATAGTTCTCAACTCTCTCTATTTCTTTGAGCATTTAGATTAATGAAAATACCGTATCTTTGTTGTGTATTGAGGTAGCACCATGAAAGGTTAATTAGCAAATACAAGATTCTCTTTCTATGAAACATGTTTCTCCAACTTAGTTAGCCTAATTTGTTTATTGATTAATTTAAACCCTTTTCTTTCTTCCTTTTTTTTTCCTGTTTATTTATTATAGATTTTATGCAAAGTTGATCCATACTGCATTGATTCAGTATCAGTTACCTAAAGTTGTCAGATTTACAAGAACTATGATTGCATATTAAAAGTTTGCTGCTTCGAACTATTTGATCATTTTTGGCAAAAGCACTTTAGCCATCAGATGCTCTTGTGATTCAAAATGCTTTAAAACAATTGGGCTCTAGATGATATAGAGGCATTTACCCCACTTGGTATATATCATTGGATACAAGTTTCTGTATTGTTTAACAGCTTTAGGATGTTCACTGTAATTAAAAAAAAAAAACATTTTGTGTAACAAGTTACCATCTTTGCACTATACCATTGGGACCCAAATATTGGAAAGATGCTTCTTATGGAGTCTATCTTTTAATGCCTTAATCCAGCCTTAACAATTGCTGGTTTTCTTGCACATAGTGACCCATTTGTGCTTCCAGTAATTGGAAAGAGGAAGCTGATGAAGAAGATCCTTTACTGGTGATTCTTGTAGGTTGATTATTAAGCTGATCCATACTGATCCTTTTTATGGAATTTGCAGGGTTTTTTTAATGATTAACGTTAATTCTATTATTGATTTTAAACTTGTGCACACATTCTTTATGCAGTGACCACAGAGCACTTCTTAAACTTTATTAGGATGAAAATATGCAAAGCATAATGGAAAGGAAAGAGCGTTCTGTTAGGAAATTTTTTTAATTATATCCAATTAACTTGCAGAAGATGGAGGATATGAGAATGCAATTTGTAGATCTATTATCAAGCACTGAATTTGTAGATTTTCAATTTTTCTATTTTCAAGTGTAAGTATTCCTTCCCCGTTCTCAGTTTTTTTTTTTTTTTTTTTTTTTCATTTTTTATAAAACTTTATAACACCATTTTATTCAAAAGAAATCTAATTGAGTTTGTGGCTGGTGCAACTTTTCTTCTTTATTTCCTTTTTAATTTAACCATTTGAATAATTGTATAATATATTTATCCAAAGTAAGATTTACTCTTTATGATATGTGCATAGGTTTACAACCAAAACATCTGTGATTAGGAGAAGTTCTGCACAATCCTTTGGGCTGAACACTACCCAAATGTAGTGCAGTGCAAAAGAAGAGGAAAGAGAACATCATTCTACACTAAAAAAGTTAGGAAAGTTGACATTCATCATGCATCCTTCAATAGAACAGTTTTATCTCTTTCCTCTACCATAGATTGTTTTATTATAAAATTGAAAATGACCCTTGTTATGCAAACAAATGTGCAAGATAACATATATTATATTGGTGGTGAATAGTAAATTTAATTGCAGTTGAGCATTGTATGAAGACATCACCATAGCATTTTTTTTTTTTTAAAGCCAAGTTATAGTAGCAAAATAAATATTTAAATTTTTTATTTAACTATCTCGTGCATCGCACGGGTTAGCGACTAGTATAATAATAATACCTTTGCCGAAAGCTAAACACACATGGGACACATAAACAATAATATAACTTTTGAAAAAAAAAAAAAAAAGATACTAATAATAAGAGCATTCGTATAAGGAAATGCCATCTTATCCTATTTTACCATTCCAAAAAGCTACTTCATCAATTATACAATACTATTTTCAATACACCCAGCAGCCCAACTTTTATTTTACAATATCACACATTAAAATAATATAAATTATACAATCAAATAATAAACAAATTATATCTCTCTCCTTACTAATTTCTGTCTCTCTGTCACTCTCACTGCACAACAACCATCCTCTTAACCACACCACCTCCAGACATCCACCACCGTGACCCTAAACCCGCCACAATCCCAGCAAAATACCAATCCACCATCGGTGTCACTCTCTTTGAGCAAAATCAAAGCCTAGTCTCGCCATCCAGCCAAAATCAAAACCCAAAATTCATAGCAAAATCAAAACCCAAAATTCATGCCAAAATAAAAACCCGATCCATCGATCTCGCCACCCACCGATCTCCGCCACGCCAATCTCGCCACCCACCAATCTCCACCTTGCCGATCTCCACCGTTGTCAACACCCACGCCGATCTCCACCGTTGTTAAAACCCACGACCCACCGTCGTCAAAACCCATACCGACCTATGCCCACGTCAGTCACAAACCCACCACCACCAGAGAGAGATAGAGAAACCCACAACCACCAAATGTGAGAGAGAGAGAGAGGGTCATCGGAGAGAGCACAGGGTCTTGGGTCTGAAAAGAGCATAGAGCAGATGAGAAAGAGAGAAGGAAGAGAGAGAAAAGAAGAGAAATAATGAGAGAGGAGAGAGAAATTTCGGGGTTAAAAAGGGGGAGGAAGAGTATTAAAAACTATTATTTTGTTTTAAAATTGTGCTATAGTGCAATTCTAAAGGTAGAATTGCACTGTAGCACTATTGCAAAAAATTTGCAATAGTTGATTTTTAGAAGTCCGGATGAAGCTTGGTTTTTGTGTGAAAATGGTAAAACCTTCCTACATATGCCATTTAGCATGCCCAACACGAATGCTCTAAGACCCTATAATTGACACACGTGGGGCCGCAACAGTAATATTATCTTTTTGAGGATAAACGGCAGAACACTAATATTACCTTTGATTTAAAGAAAAAAAAAAGTACACCTCTTAAAGCATATCTTTTTGCGGGACTCACGAGGGATTCGAAATAAGTGATGTGATGGAGAAAAAAAATGCTGCCTTGATTTGATTTTAGAGCTAGGCATTAAAAAAAAAAAAAAAAATTAGTTACAAAATTAATTGTAATCTAAAATTACAATTTTTTAAAAAAAATATTAACATTACTACATATTTAGTTACTATATGATCTATAAGCTCATATTTTATGCATAATTTTAAATTACAAAAACTTGCAATTTAAACAATTTATTGATAACATAGTTATTGATCTTTAATTTCCTAAAAATTTTGCAAATATAGAGGATATAAAAAAATGTAATCTATTGGTAAATTTGTCAAAATTCACCTTTAATCAAAAAAAAATTGAGTAAGGTTATAGTCTTAATTTACAACTAATTTTGTAACTAAACTTTGTCCTAAAAAAAAAAAGATATTATGACATATTCTATTTTATTAATACATCACATAAAAAAACTTCTTTATTTATTTTAGGGTAAACTATGTATTTGGTCCTTATCCTTTATACCATACTAGTGTGGGTTGCACGTGCAAGGCATGTGCTGGCCCTTTAGTGAGAAAATTAAAATTGATTTTTTTGTTGTTGAAGAAGTATGAAGTCATGTACTTAAATTTAAAATAGCTATTGGAATATCTATGTACTATGACACTTTCTTAGAACTTATTTACTAAATGTAATATCTACTCACCAAAAAATGCTACAAAGAATGATAATGAAAGTCGTCATCTTTCTACAATATTTAAATTTTCGCAATAAATGATAATATATACTATAATTTTTTTGACGATCTTCATTAAATTAAATATTTGCAATCATCTACAATGAAAATTTTGTTATTCATATTTCATTCTTTATTATCTTATTTTACGAGTCTAACTACGATGTTAGCTTGTTTATTTTTAATGAATACCCTTTTAAGCAGGAAAATAAATTAAAAAAAGAACAAAATAACAAAAAACATATGTCATCAAAGTTTCTATTAAATAATTAAAATTATAAGTGTAGAAGATTAAACCTAATAAATTAGTGTTCTCTAGGTAACAAATAGAACACCATATATCCTCATTCTAACTTTCCAAGTATGACTACCAGTCTACCACATAAAATTCAAAATACACAAAGAAATTTTTTGGGAGATTAAAATTTAGTAGGAGTATATTAGACATTGTACAATGGAATATTTTAGGAATTATAAGATTTTGTTAGGGTTTAACTAAGAGAGAAACAATAGGGGTATATGTTCATTTACAAAATATAAATGATGAAATTATTCAGTTTTAGTTTAAGGGGGAAATGCAACTACCCCGAACATAAAGGAGGAAAGTGTTACTTCGTCAATTTGTGTGTGTGTTATGTGTGTGTAAAACAATGTGTGTGTGTGTGTTTTTATTTTTATTTAAAAAAAAAAAACTTGAAACAGTGTGTAAAAAAAAATAAACCTAAAAAAATTATGCATTAAACAATGAATTTTAGTTCAACAAATTGAATAAACCAAAAAAGAAGTCTAGAAACAGAACAAAAAGTCACGATATTTTTACAATACCTTTATTTTTAGCTATGGTGGGTCCTAGTCTGATATTTTATTATTTTATTTTAGAGTAATGTTACATCCCCAATATTTTCATAATAAATCTTAGGTGGTAAATTGCTACTGGTTTTAAATTGGGCTAACCACTTTTAACCGTGCATTTAAAAATAAAATAAAAAGCCAACTGAAGAAAATTGTGCCTAAAACAATGAGTTTTGGCTTACTAAATTTGACTAAACAAAAAAAGAAGCCTAGGAACACAACAAAATGTCACACAAAAAAGAAGTTCGGAATTATAACAAAATGTCACAACATTTTCATAATATTTTTTATTTCCAGCTGTGGTAGGTCCTAGTTTGATATTTTATTATTTAATTTTTACGTTCACAGTATTTTCATAACAAATCTTAGGTAAAAAATTATTACTGGTTTTAAAATTATGCATTAAAAAAAAAAAAGACAATACAAGAAAATTGTGTGTGAAACGTACAATGAATTTTGACTCACCCAATTTGACTATATATACTAAAAAAGAAGTCTAAGAATACAACAAAATATTAAAACATTTTCACAATACTTTTATTTTTAGGATCCGAATAGATATATTTTTATTTTATTTGAGAGAAATGCTACATCCATAACATTTTTAGAACAAATTATAAATGACAAGTTGTTATTAGTTTTAAATTGAACCCACTACAGATATCACTTTTTTATCCTTCAAAAATACCTTGCCACATAAAATTTGTTTCAAAATTATTGTGAAAATGTTGTGGACATAGCATTTCTTTTTATTTTATTTTATTTTGATCTATAAGGAACTGAGATCTTGGATTGTGAAAATATTGTGACAAGAAGAAGATGTTATAACATTTTCATAATATATTTATTTTTAGTTGTGATTGGTCTCAGTCTTATTTATTATTTTATTTTGACCTTTAAAAAATTGACATCTCAATAATGATGAAAATGTTGTAAAAATTTGTTGCGTCAGTGTAATTGTGTATGCACATATAATATTTAAAAGCACAAGCAAAACCAGCATATTGTGAAAAAAAAAAAGGGCCAATGAACAGTGCAAATTGTCAATAATTGTGAAAATATTGTAAGAATTTGTTAAGTCAGTGTAACTGTACATACACATATAAATATTTAAAAGAAAAGACAAAAACAGCACAACCAAAACAGGCGTATTGTGGTTTGTGGGAAAAAAAAAAGCCTAATGAACAATGTTGTGAAAGTATTGCGAAAAATATTGTAGATGTAACACTTCTTTTTTCATAATACCTTTAGTTTTAGTTGTGGATGATTCTAGAATGATATTTTATTTTAACCTATAAGGAATTAACATATCAACAATTGCAAAAATATTGTGACAATTTATTATGTTAACTAATAGCTTTATATATAAAAAAAAAATAATAATAAAATAAAAAGAAGAAGAGTGGACTAGATGATATTACGCCGAAAAAAAAAAAGCAGAGAAAAATGAAAAGAAAAGAAAAGAAAGCAGCGGGAAAAAAAATAAAAAATAAAAAGAAGGAAAAGAAAGCAGCAATAGTGCAGAGGTCAAAACCAAAGCACTGTTCAAAACTTGAAAAAAAAATATATATATAAAGGGATTCAATAAACCAAATGTGTGCTGTAGGGGTGAAAATAACCAAATATCACGTTTTGGCAAAATTTGTGGCAAACTAGTATTGTTTCAAAAATATTTAGCAATCTACCACTTTTTTAGTATTCGAGTTCTACAAAATCGAGTTCTAAATAGTACTCGAGTTCAGTGAACTCGACTTCCTAGTGAGTCGCAAGCGTGGCACTGCTGACCTGAAACTTGTGTAATAAAAAAAAATAATGTGATACTCGATATTAGTGAAATTAAGTATCACTTTATAGTACTCGAGCTTAGTACAGTCGAATACATTCTTTTTTTTTCTACTTTTTGTTTCGGTTGGAATGGCTTGAATAGTCAAACTTAGTGGCTTGACATTAGTGGTTTTAACATATGCATTATGAAATTGAGAGAATACACAAGTAACTTCTTTTCTTTTTTTTGTTGAGAGAATACACAAGTGTAACTTAATCAATGCTTAAGTTTCGGTCCTTGTGATTCACGATTGCAAGCAAAACCAGTCAGGATTTCCTAGTCAGCCTGACATTGAACCAAGCCATTTCTAGTCTTTGATACTCATTTTCTTGAGAGGAAGATAGTCTTGGTCGTTATGATTCAAAAATGTCGGTGTAGTACTTTAGCAGAAAAAATGACTGGACTACGAAGACCCGTGCCTCACGATGTTGAGTTAAGTCTTCCCCAGCCCCCTCTTTCGTGTGTGTGTTTCCTGGCAAGTTTGAAATACTCATGCGAATGCAGGGCCAAATATTATCACCTACAGCTACCATATAGACTCACTCAATCAGTAAACAGTAATTTGTAGGAAAAATCCTTAGAGAAGAAAACCAAAGGTGTACATTGAAATCAAACTATATAACGTTTCCTAAGGAGCCTTTATTCCATGCCTAGAAACCATTTTCGGAATGGGCAATGCTAATCTATTTTAGTGTAAGAAATAGATTGCTAAATATTTCAATGTAATTGGGCCCCTGTTAGATTACTGATAGTGGAGTTGCTGCGAAGTTGTAATTTTAATGTTATTTTGTGGAACTCGAGTACTAAAAAAGTAGTAAATTGTTAAATATTTTCGAAATAGTGCTAATTTATCACAAATTTTGTCAAAACATGGTATTTGACTATTTTCACTGTACTGTATGGGTACCGGTGCTTTTTATATAACTAATAGAAGAAGAGAGTCTTCTTTTTTTTTTTTTTTGAGAAAAGAAGAAGAGAGTCTAAACGCGTTGAAAAAGAAGAGTATTGGGTTGTCCGTGTAAGCACTGCCATGATACCGTTCCATGTGCGTCAGTTGTCTCCTGGCTTTCCTCTAATTTTCTGACAACGCGCAATGGATCATAAACTTTTATGAATTTTCCACAATACATGCCAGAAACTTTACCGCTCTTTCCACAATACATGCCTTCACTTTTTGACTGAAAATTAACTCTGATGGGTTTTTTACCTTCTTCTATAGTTGCTTGGCCACACCCAAACACCATTGACAACAACAATCTCAATTTTACAATATTAATTACCTTGTTGCAAAATGACATGATATAATTCAAATGTAATTTATTTATTCAAATCTTAAGATAAAAAATGACAACACTACGATCAAACTCAACCAAGGTATAATGAAATCTGATTTCAAGTCAGCTGAAAAAAAAAAAAAAAAAAAAAAAAAAAAAAAAAAAAAAAAAAAAAGAATTGTTACAGTTGATTAAAATCAACCACTTTATAAATGCAAAATGAATTGTCTCCAAGTGTGTCGAATTATGATTAATGATCAATTTTGATAAGGTCTTGACGTTTCAATTTTTATAATTTAAATTTCTAAGCAGAAAATTGTCAATATTAGCCACATAATTTTCCATGTGACTTCTACTTTAATAAAATAAAAATAAAAACTCTACCAAACTCTCTCTCTCTCTCTCTCTCAAAACCAAAATAAAAAATTGGAGTTTAGATTTCAACTTTCACCTCTTTTTATTAAAATTTATATTTGAACCTTGACATTTGATTCTTTATATAAAACTAGCTTATAACTCCATACATATGCATGGATATACTTAAAAGATACACATTAAAATGCATAGTATAATAATCTTACATATATAATTTAAATATTATTGATAGTCATTCTTAATTTTTTTTTTAACTCTTTAAAAAGTCTTGTAAAAATGTTATTAGGTAGAAAATGTAAATTGTCCATTTTTTAAATACTTTTATGTTCATTAATTCTAGACTTTTTAGTTTTTTTACACAATAACTCACATGAATAGATATTTATGATATGGTCCCACATTTGATTCCAAAATTAAGAAATAAAACTTTCTTTAAAAATAAATAATTTAGGACACATGGCGCAAAATTGGACTTCAATTGTAGAATCTAATTAGATTTTCTCTAAATTTTACCTATTAATATATATATATATATATTTATATAATCTTTGTGCCAAATGAATTGTTTTTAGTTATAAAAAAAAAAAGGCTTATAAATATAAAATCATTCAAACTCTCTCTTCCTCTAATTTTATATATAGTGTTAGATATATGATTATATTTTTTTATGATTTATTTATATTGGACTCCTCGTTTTCTTCTCTAAATTAACTCTCATTTGGCACAAAAATTAAAAAAAAAAAAAAAAATCGATTAGATGAAACACATGCCGTAAAATTAAACTCTAATTGAAATCCAATTTTTAAACTAAACTAACTAACTTGGTTCAAAAATTTAAAAATTTTGATTAGATGGGACACATTGCGCAAAATTAGACTCTAATTGAATTCCAATTTAAAATCTAATTGGATTTTCTCTCAGTTTTACTTATTAATATAAATATATATATATATATGACGTATAAACTTGAATTGTTTTTAGTTCTTCAAAAAAAAAAGGCTCATAAATATAAATCTATTCAAAAATTATGTTTTTTATGGTTTACTTATATTGGACTCCTCGTTTTTTACACTAAATTAACTCATTTGATACAAAAATTAAAAAACTTAGATTAGATGGGACACATGTTGCAAAATTAAACTCTAATTGAAATCCAATTTTTCCATTGAATTAACTCACTTGGCACAAAAATTTAAAAACTTAGATTAGATGGGACACGTGGCGCAAAATTGGACTCTAATTAAGTTCTAATTTGAAATTTAATTGGATTTTCTCTCAGTTTTACCTATTATTATATATATAGATTTCAATTTGGCCCATAATCTTTTAATTATGTCAATTTAGTCCCTAACCTTCTAATGTAGTGTCAATTTAGTTCTTGCTGTTACCTCTTGGATGGAAATTGCTGACGTGGTTAACGCTCAAATAAAAAAAATTAGTTTATTGACACAATTGAAAGACTAGGGATCTAATTGAAATATGATGTAAATGATAAAGACTAAATACGTAGTTTACCCAATATTCTTTATTTAAAGATTATGAACCAAATTGATACAATTGAAAAGTTATAGACCAAATTGAAATATGGTGTAAAGGATAGGGACTAAATACATAATTTACCCAATATTTTTTATTTAATACACCACTTTACAATACACCTTACATTATATATTCTATTCTTTTACCACTTTATTTAAATACTCTTTCTTATTCTTTTTAATTAAGAAATATATTTTGTATGGAAGGAAGAGAAAGTTTGAATCTATAAATATATTAAAACCCAAAACTCAAAAAAAATCCAATTATTTTTCAATTAGATTCTCAATTTTGCACTACTTGTCCCATCTAATTTTTAATTTTTGTGACAAGTAAATTATTGAATGTAAAAATTGAAGAGTCTAAATTCAATTAGATTATAAATTGGATTTCAATTGAAGTATAATTTTACACCACGTATTCATCTAATTTATAAATTTTTGTGGTAAATGAATTATTGAGAGCAAAAATTGAAAAGTCTAAATTTAATTAAATATTTTAGAAATAAGGAACCATTTCATATTTTAGAAATGTATTGTTTAAAAAATGTATAAACTAATATTTTGTATAATTTGAACCGTGTCATTGTAATTGTTTTTAATGATATATGTGTATATACACATGATTACACACAAGTAAAAAATAATAATAAAAGCAAATAGCACATCTGCCGTACAATTCTATTGACGGTTGACACATCTTTTAAATAGGTTTTTTTTTTTTTTTTTTTTTTTTGATAAACACATCTTTTAAATAGGTAATTTTACGTGTTTAATGTACTAAATGCTAAAAATTTAACCTTTAGTATATCTGATGCAGTGGGTTGGACCAAAGAGCT
Organism: Notholithocarpus densiflorus; assembly: GCA_030021035.2. Classification (NCBI taxonomy): domain Eukaryota; kingdom Viridiplantae; phylum Streptophyta; class Magnoliopsida; order Fagales; family Fagaceae; genus Notholithocarpus; species Notholithocarpus densiflorus. Next base: position 1,324,522 of record JARYZH020000092.1, on the reverse strand, counting down.
ATTCCGTGGGCTGGACCACACTAAATGCCACGAACCCAACAGCTGCTGCCTACTCGTGGACTTAAAGGTCAACCAGTCAACCGGGGAACAATAAACTAAATTACATGATTCCATTTAACTCTGCCCCCAAGGAATTCATTCTTCCTGCAATTCATTTCAATTCTATCACTCTCTCTCCTTGCCCAGTGTCCACTTTCCTTTCTTAATTTCTTCTGGCACTGTAGCACACACAGACAATGGGTAGTATAAGCTGGGGCTGCTGTGTTGTTCTTCTTTACCTTGCTCTTTTTCTAAAACCTTTTCCCATCTTAGTTAAATCCCTGCCTGTCCGTTATTGGAGTGCAAACACTTCTACTTCAGTGACCAACAGTTTTTCTACTCCCGATTCTGTGAAATTTGATGATGGATCGTTTGTGAATATCATACTGGCCAGTAAATCGAACAGTTATTCCTACGAAGAATATGCTTGTGGTTGTGGTTTCTTCTGTAATCAAACTTGTGGCGGTTCTCTCTTTGCCATTTTCAGAATTCGTCTAGAATATGGCGAAATTTCAAAATCTGAAGGTCCAACAGTAGTATGGGCTGCTAACCCAAAGAATCCTGTAAGCGTGAATGCGAGTTTGAAGCTCACTTCAGAAAGAGGTTTGGTGTTGACAGATGCTAATGGAACTACGGTGTGGTCGACAAACACCAGCAGCAAATCTGTGGCTGGCCTAAACTTAACCGAAAACTGCAACCTCATGCTCTTGGATCACAACAATGCAACAATAATCTGGCAGTCTTTTGATCACCCAACCGACACGCTGATGCTCGAGCAAAAGTTGATGGCAGGGCAGCAACTCATAAGTCAAGGAGGATTGTATTCACTCTCTCTCACTAGTGAAGGGTTGGTCGCTTATATCAATTCTAATCCTCCCCAACGCTATTTTTCTGGAACCACAGAAAATTTCAGTTATGTGCAACTTAATAGTGAAAATATAACTCTCTCCTCTCAAGTTATGGATGAGACCGTTCTTGCTCCTTATTCATACTTCTCAGCGCAGTACATGAGATTTGAGCCTGACGGACACTTGCGAGTGTATGGAGAGTCGGATGTTGTGGATGATTTTCTCCCACGATATAGAGAAATTGGTGTCTGCGATTACCCTACAGTTTGCGGCAATTATGGTATTTGTACAAATGCCCAGAATGCCCCGTGTAGTTGTCCTCCACCCATTAATGAAACAAGCTATTTCCGGCAAACCCGGCAAACCGATGACAAGCTGCCTAGCTATGGATGCTCCCTCATTACTCCCTTGTCTTGTGAAGATTCCAAATATCATGTTCTTTCAGAGCTCGAGAATATCACATACTTTCCCATAACAAAATATCCCCCCAAGATAAATCCAGACCACCAACATATAAATTTAGAGAGTTGCAAACAGGCTTGCTTAAAAGACTGTTCCTGCAAAGCTGTTTTTTATAATTCGAGCAACCATATGGGGAATTGCTATTTACAATCCCAAATTTTTTCCCTGATGTCCGCTGATGCAGGACAAAAAAATTACCTCAGGGTATACATCAAGGTGCAGAAAGTTATTCGGCAGAAAAAACACTGGCTTGTAATAATATTGGTCTCCAGCTTTGCATTTGTACTGTTTCTTTTAATTGTATTTTTTGTTTTTCAACTTTGGAAAAAGAAAAGTTCAGATGAAGCGGAGGAGTATTATTTAGATCAGGTGCCAGGAATGCCCACAAGATACTCTTATCATGATTTGCAGGCAGCAACAAAAGAGTTTAGTACGGAGCTTGGTGGAGGGGGATTTGGCACAGTTTTTGAAGGGACTTTAGTTGATGGTACTAAAGTTGCAGTGAAGCGTTTTGATGGTTTAAGTCAAATCAAGAAATCGTTTTTAGCAGAAGTTGAGACAATTGGCAGCCTTCATCATTTCAACTTGGTAAGACTGATTGGATTTTGTGCTGAGAAATCACATGGACTACTTCTTGTTTATGAATACATGTCTAATGGGTCTTTAGATAAATGGATATTTCACAGATTTCCGGAGATGTTGCTTGATTGGCAACATAGAAAGAAGATCATCATTGACATAGCAAGAGGACTAACTTATTTACATGATGACTGCAGACATAAGATAGTTCATTTGGATATCAAACCCCAAAACATCCTTTTAGATGAGAATTTCAATGCAAAAGTCTCAGATTTTGGGTTGTCCAAACTAGTTGATCGTGAACAGAGCCAAGTTGTGACAACTATGAGAGGGACTCCTGGCTATATGGCTCCAGAATGGTTGAGTTCAGTTATTACAGAAAAAGTAGATGTGTATAGCTTTGGTGTAGTGCTCTTGGAGATATTATGTGGAAGGAGAAATATTGATCGCTCTCAACAAGAAGAAGAAATGCATCTACTTGCTATTTTCAAGAAAAAGATTGAGGAGGACCAATTATTGGATCTGGTTGATAAATACAATGAAGATATGAGTTTACATGGAGAAGAAGTTGTGAATATGATGCGGGTTGCAGCATGGTGTTTACAAAATGATTTCACAAAGAGGCCTTCTATGTCCGTTGTGGTTAAGGTCTTGGAGGGTGTTGTGAATGTTGAATCAAACCTAGATGATTTCTTCTTGAATCCACCTTTACCAAACACAAGAGCTGGAGTTTATAACCAGGAAGTGCATTTTGCTACTACTACTCAATTATTGCCTTCAATTCTATCAGGACCAAGATGACCTTTTACTGTACCAAATGAGGTAATTTTCATCCTTTTAAAGGGAGCTTTCAACCCATGTCATTCATGTCATTTACTATTGTTGCAATGATGTACACGTGTTTATTCTATAGGTGACACTGAAATTTAATTTTGAGTTGTAGACCTTTTGTTAATACATAATATTGTTTTTGTATTTGCATAACATAGACATTAAATAAGAGGTAAAACTATTTATTAAATTTTTTAAAGTCATGGTGTATGAAGATTATGATTATATATATATATATATAATTTTCCTAGTTAGAGTTTGATTAGTTTTAAGTTTAAATTTTGTATTATTATATTAAACTGTTGATTCTTGATTTAATTAAGTGAATGTAATGGTTGATTTTATTGCACTATAAAGTTTTCAATGTCCTCTGTATAGCCATCTCTATTTTATTTCTTACTCCTCTTAATCACATTTTTATTTTCCAAATAACAGTTATTAATTGACGTTTGATTTCATTTATTTTTTTCTTCCTTCATTTATTCTTTATTACTTTGTTTGTTCCCTTGCTAGTTGTAAATTTTATGGTTATTAATAAGAAATAAATATCATGGCTGGCTTAAATAGTTATAGATGTAGTTACACTAGTGGTATATTAAAGTTTTTTTTTTTTTTTTTTTTTTTTTAAGGAAATATGAAAGGCATTTCTCTAGTTTGATCTCAATCAATTAAGATATCCATAATATATTAACGGAAGTAATAATGAGCCTTAAATTTTTTTAATGTATGAAGTGATTAGGTTATTGGTATGCCAAAGGTTTTATAAAAAAAATTTAAAAATAATTCCAAGAAAATGTAAAAGGCCTTTTTTAGAAAAAAAAGAAATTGTGACTTTTTGAATTGTAGAAATATGATTGTTTTGATTACCTTCTTTATAGATTTCATTATTAAGTTATAAACATCTAAATTAAAGTATATGAATATATAAATGCAAAATTATATGTAAAGTTACAACTGCACAAGATAAATATGTTAGATTTTTTTTTTTGGATTATTCATGAATCATTATTTCATTGTTTACTTATAAATATATAAATTAAAGTTTTTTTTTGAAAAAAAAAATCTAAATTAAAATAGATGAATATGTAAAGGTAAAATTATATAAAAAGTTAAAACTACCCGAGATGAACATTTAATCACTGGTAGATGTGTGTTTTTTGAAGACTAAAAGTATACATGATTGCTTTAGCTGGAACTATAACTATGCAAATATTGTTGCAAGTGGTTCCATCATTTGCAAATTATCAAATTTGGTGGCCTTACAAAACAGATATTTCATTTTGTAAAATACTTTACATGAACTCCTCTTTTGTAACAACCTTTTTTTTTCTTTTTGCTGAAACAATTTAAGAATATTAAGACTTAAGTTAACACATATGGTAGTTGTAAAACATGTTAGTGATATGAAAAATAAAAAGGTTTAAATATTTAAAAAAACATTTTTAGTAGATTGTAATATAAAACATTTTTTTCTCAATATTTATGCAACTTTTCCCATAAGATCAATATTGTTGGCATCTTTTAAAGATGATACATAATATTTTTGAGAAGAAGAAGAAGTAGAGACGATGCTAACACATAATATAACATTATTAAGTTTGCGTGATTTAAATTTGTGGCAAAAAAATATTAATGTGTCTATGATAAAAGTTTTTATCTAAATGATATATAGTAGTTCATATTTTTTTTAGACTTGATTCAAAAAGTTCATTCTCAATAGCCTTTTAAGTCTACAAATTGCTCAATCTATGGGCCTAAACACAATCAAAGGGTGCTATCTAAATTATAAATTATATGACCATTTATCACACAAATATTTTTATTCTCCCAATGTATGGTAAAGGAAGGCAAGTTTGTGTCTAGCTATTTTCTTGATTTGTGCTGCATAATTTAATAGTATGGAAGATATGATTGGATTTAAATGTTAAATAAAATAAGATGAGAGGAAAAAAGAGTAAAAATCAAATATATAGCAATAAAAATCAAATTATCCAAGTCATTCTATGTAATATAATAACATTATATTATTATATACTATATGTATAATGTAGTAGGATAATATTTAATCAAAGAAAATATAAAAGATAACAGCTTAAAACACAAAACTAAATTGCATCAACCCAAAGTAGAATTCTAATTAATACAAAAATTCATCATCCTAAAGAATTGATGCAATAAAAATAAAAAAATCAAACAAAAAATGAAAAACAAATTGAGAGAGAGAGAAGTAATCTTTTTTGTGTGTAAAAACTAAGCATAGAATGAAAAAGAAAATGTCAAATTTATAGTAAGATGTTGAGAATAAGAAGGGTCAAAATAAAGGAAGATAAAAAGGTAGAGAAAGAATGATATTAAGGTAGAAAGTAGTGGGGAGATGAATAGGTAAAAGGAAGGGAGAGTTTTGGAAAATTAATGATAAAAATAATGGTTAAAAGATATTTTAATTTTTAAATAATGGAGTTTTTAAGTCACCTTTAATGAGAAAATGTTTTAAAAAATATTTTAAAAAAATTAGAAAAAAAAATGATGATGTGGCTCAACGTGAGCGTAGCAATATTAAATGCTACGCTTCAGTTTTTAGTAATATATAGATAGATATAGATTTGTTTTCCCTGTTTCTAGTTCAAACTTTCCTGGTCTAAATCACATGAGAATGGTTGGAACTATGATTAATGAAATGCTTATTAACCAAAGGACCAGATCAAGAGGATTTTGACCTCTTGTAAGGATTTTGACCTCTTGTTGTTACGGGTATTCTACTTTCCTGAAGCACTTGGCAGCAAAACAAATTTTCTCCTGGCAAGTTTATTTTTGGCAAACAAATCTTGGGTCTAATGTAGTTACTAGTTAAACTTCCATTTCTTGGATTCTACTCGTCCCAGAGCTTTCTCTAGCACAAGGACATTTAATTTAAAAAAAAAAAAAAAAAAAAAAAAAAAATTAACACCTGACATGTTTGATGAAACAAGTCCAATTGCAAAAAGGACTCCTCATTCAGTAGGGAAATTATTGCCTAGTCCCAGACTATAAGAGAGGAATCATATGTGAGAGTCTGAGAGAAGAGGTGAAGGAGCGCCCATGTTTTAAAATAAAAAGTGAAACTCCCTAAAAATTTGTTTACATCTGCAAAATTTGAATTTGGTTTCCAAACATTAACAAATGTTAATACAGCACCCTGAGCTGGCAGTCCAGCTGATGTAAGCAAATTGATATGTGTTGGCATGCTCTTATTGGCTAGGACTACAAGGTCAGCAACTAGGCAATAATTTCCCCATTCAACGTTGCTTTATATTGATAAGGCTGTAATAAAGCATTAACAGGGGATAGCTTTTACGGGCATTTGGTCCACCGCGGTGTTACATTACCCTGTAATATTACATTATTGTAATTTTATATTAATATAATTTTAATATAAGAATTCAATATTACATTGTACAACATTATTTTATTTAAATATTTTTTTTTCTTTCTTTTTTATTCTTTATTTTTGGTTTGTAAGTCCCAACGGCCATATAATATAGAGAGAGAAAGTTTGAATAATGCCCAATAGTCACATAACTGACAGAAAATAGAAAAAAAGTATAAATAAATAAATACCTAAAATTTTAATAGCACACTCACCCGTGTACTGCTATTATTAGAATGTAAATTTGGCATTTGACGTACCTTATGAAGGTGATTTTTTGTGTTTGGCAGTGGCCGCTCCAAAAATTGTTTTTTTTTTTTTGTGGTCAATAAGAAACTTAAATTATACAAAATTTAATAAAGAGATAACTTAAATATATTAATGTCACAAAAAATAATAAATACGAAAATACATGAAATTTTACAATTTTTTTCTACTAACAAAAAGAAAAAGAAAAAGAAAAAGAAAAAGATTGATAAGAGATACAGTAAGAATTGAGAATGCTGAGATGAAAGTAAAAAAGTAAGAGAACTGAAATGATAATAAATAAGAGAAAGAAAAACAGATGATATTTGTTATAATTGCGAGATGAGTCGCTATGTAGAGCAAAATTATTGTGACTGTAAAGCCAAAAAAAATTATCTTTATTTTTCTTTTTGTACAACCTTTTTGTTGAATAATTTGTTCACTCTTTATTGTCTAGTCTAGTCTTGTTTTTGTTTGGGTTATTTTTGTTGTTGTTGTCATTTATAGGGACTTTTTTTTTTTTTTTTTTTTTGGGTTTAAGGAGTTAGGGATTATGTTGGAGGGGTTAAAATTATTTTTGGAATAATACTACATCTACACCATTTTAAAAACAAATCTTATGCAATAATTTGTTATTATGGGTTAAAAAGTGATGTCAATATTGTGCCAAAATTAGAATTAATAACCGCTTTCTCCTTATCACATAAAATTTATTGTGAAATTATTTTAAAAAATTCTATGAATATAGAATTCCTCTTATTTTTATTGAACCAAAATTTTTGTAATTTTAAAATCAGGATAGTCAATATTTTTATTAGCTAAGGTGGTCTAAATAAATTAGTTGTGTGTATATGTGTATATATATACATACATTTTTTGGCAAGTTAAAGTGGTTCTGTGACTTCGCTGATTTACACGTAAAGCTGCCCTGAATGATTGCTATTTGCTCTAAAGCCCTTTCAAAAAAAAAAAAAAAATGATTGCTATAAAGCACGTTACTTTGTTTTGTTGTCGACTTTTACCCTAGAACTTAACAGTGTATTTAACTTTGAACATTGGGTCTGGATGGGATTGATTTTTTTTTTTTTTTTTGAGAAAGTGGATGGGATTGAGTTTATTGTTGTTTGCTTGACTAGAGATTTATGTGCCACAACACAGAAGGGTGGAACTAGGTGGGGGCCGTGGGGCCCAGGCCCCCCTAATAGAGTTTCGCCTAAGAAAAATTATTGGCTCCCTTGCTTCCAAAAGCTTGGCCCCCTCTACAAAATTAAAATTAAAACCCAATCAAAACATCACTATCTAAATACTAACCCAAACAACAACAATCATGTCTCAAGTCTTCTTCATATTTTCTCTAGTCTTCGTCTTCTTCGATTGTTTTGATCTTCATCTTCTAATTTTTCTCCAGCCTTCTTCTTCGTGTTTGTTTGTTTTTTTTTTTTTTTGCTCTAGTCTTCATCTTCGTCATCATGTTTTTCAATCTCTTGCTATTTATGATTAGGGGCGGCTTGAAACATTTAGGAGCCTTAGGTGAAAATTGACTTGAAACTTTTCATATATTTAAATATGACCTTTTATATATAAAAAAAAATTTAATATTACTTAAATTCTATTATCTTGTTTTAGATGCAAAATTATTAATTAACCATGTAGAATCTTTTTTTCTTTAGAAAATTTATAGATTAAAAATTGACCACTTTTCATAATTGTTGATGTGGCAGATTGGTAATAGTAAGTAAAAATGTGATGTTAGTGATAGATCTAAATGAAAACTAGTAATAGTTTACCAGCTCAACCACTGTGAAAAATGTTATGAAATTCTTTGTGTATTGTTTTTTTTTTTTTTTTGAAAAGTGCTATATTCACAATATTTTCACAACAAATTCTAAATATTAAGTTGTTACTCGTTCTAATTTAAACCCACTACTAAAATTACTTTTTTCCTCACCAATAACAGTCAGTAACTACCTGCCACTTAAGATTTGTTGTGAAAAATGTTGTGGACGTAGCATTTTTCTCTCTTTTTTCTTGTTTTTTATTTGATAAAAAAATGTTATTTTATTTATTGGCTAATATTTTTGGGTTTAATGAATAAGTTTATAATATAAAAAATTACTTTATTGGCCAAAATTTGGGGGCCTTAGGCGACCGCCTCACTTGCTTTCATACTAGAGCCGGCCTTGTTTATGATTGTGTTTTCAAATTTTTCATTCGGTTGTATTTGGGATTTGAGAAAAAGTTAACTTATTTTACTTTTTAGCTTATTTTTGCTTGTAAAATGGGTTTCATTACACTGTTAAGTGAGTCTCATTGTTCCAAAAGTTAGCTTTTAGCTTTTTTTTCTACATACTTATAGCAAAAAGTTTTCAATTTTAGCAAAATAAACGGTTTTCAAACAAACCCTATTTAATATTTCAATTTCCTACCCACCAGGCTACATTGCCACTTTTATCTCACGTCTCATTTTTTTTTTAAGTAGCAGTAACTCCGAAACGATATATTGATATTAATTATTAACTGGTACAAAAAAATTTTGTTTTTCTAACCAACCAACCACAACTAGACCAATGACGGTGACACCGCCCAATCTGTCCTAATATCAAAATGTAATTGATATGATCTCTCTCTCTCTCTCTCTCTCTCTCCATACATTTATGATTTATGTGATACATTAATAAAATAGTGAAAACCACATTTTTGTCCTTACATTTTCACGCGATTCCCACTTTGGTCCCTAACTTTTTTTTCCACCGCTTTTAGTCCCTATCCTAGAAAAAAGCGTCTCGTTTTTGTCCCTGCCGTTATATCAAAGACGAAAATTGCACAGGTGGCAAATGACATGACTAAAAAATATTAAAATAATGTCCACATAAGCCACGTGGAATCTAATTTAATTTTAAAAAAATTACTTATCATTATTAATTTTCATAAGAATGTTCTTATTATTCTTCCCAAAACGAAGAACTCAAACCCAGATTACAACAACACAGACCCAGCAACCAATAACTCAAACCCAGATTACAACAATACAAACGAAAAAAGAAAAAAGAAAAACAGAGATCAAACACAAACACAGACTCAGATCACAATAAACAAAAATGAAAAAAAAAATGTATATACTTTTTTTTTTAAGTGTGTTAGTCAAAAGTGTATATATTTTAAAAATCATCAAACCATTTTTTTTATTATCATTAGAACATTTTAAACCTTGATCTGAGTTTAGAGAGAGAGAGAGAGAGAGAGAATGAGATGAGGCCGGCGGTGCGTGGTGGGTCAGATTGGCCTCAACCACCATCTCGGCCACAATGAAGCTTAATCTCAGTGACTTTAGGTCAGATTAACGATGCGTGGTGGGTTAGATCGGCCTCTCTCTCCTCCGCCAATCCCAGCGAGTCCACCTCCACCACCGAAGCGGCGGCGCTCTTCTTCAAATCGGTCATTCTGTTTGGGTCTTGCTGGGTTTTGCTGAGGTTTGTCTTGTGGGTCATGCTGTTTGGGTGAGAGATGACAATTTGTTTTTTCTTTTCTTTGGTGTTCTTTTGATGGGTTTGAGTTCTTAGATGCTGGGTTTGATTTGGGGAGAACAAGTCGTAAAATGAAGAACAAGTTGAAGAATATGAAGAAATTTTTTGATCTCTGTTCCTTTTTTTTTTTTCATTTGTGTTGTTGTGATCTAGGTCTGTGTTTGTGATTGATCTTCGTTTTTTTTTTCTTTTTTCGTTTGTGTTGTTGTAATCTAGGTTTGAGTTATCGGTTGCTGGGTTTGTTTTCATGTAATCTGGGTTTGAGTTCTTCGTTTTGGGAAGAACAAGAAGAACATTCTTATGAAAATTAATAATTATAAGTAATTTTTTTTTAAAATTAAATTAGATTCCACGTGGCTTATGTGGACATTATTTTAATATTTTTAAGTTATGCCGTTTGCCACTTGTGAAATTTCCATCTTTGATGTAACAACAGGGACAAAAACGAGACACGTTTTCTAGGATAGGGACTAAAAGCGGTGGAAAAAAAAGTTAGGAACCAAAGTGGAATCGAGTGAAAATGTAGGGACGAAAAATGTGGTTTTCGCCTAATAAAATATTAAGTTTACTTGCAACAAGTTGTTGGATTGACGCTTAAGATAAACAATTTTCAAAAGTTTGATGAAGAGGTCAAAGAAAATAATATTGAGTAGATTGTGGATAACGATGGAAATCAAAAGATGGTAATTATTGAAAACATTGTGGAAGATTCAATTGAGGTCAACTAGGAAAATAAGTCCATAACCTACAGTCCCCATATTTCACTTGATTTGCTAAATATGGCTATAAAATCTATTAATTTTCTTACAGTCAAAATTTTTTATTTTATTGTCAACCCTTTGTTGATTGATGTTACAAATAATTGAAGGCAAATGAGAAGAAATTTTATGCTATGCTATAAAGATACAAGTTTCAAAACCAGATCAAGTTACTAAAGCTTTCGAAGTATTTGTTTATTTGGAGTGGACTATTTCAAATTTCGACTATTAACTTGAGGACAAATTTTTTTCAAGTGGAAGGTTTGATGTAGGATAGAATCTACTATTTGTTTCCTTGATGTTAGGTGCTTTTAATTATTTTTTATGTCAAATTAGGTTTCTATTATGATTAGGTATTTGTAGGGGCCAAAATCTGCAGACAACAAGCCCTACCCAACTTGGGATAAGATCTGTTTGGTCAATAGGCCCAATACAATTAATTTGATAGAGATAGATGGTCTAGTCATGGAGTCGTTTTAACAACAGTAGAGGAAGAAAAGGTTAAAGACAACAAGTGAGAATAAGGATAAAGTCAAAGTGTTAGTTGGTCACTGTTCGTTCCAAAATAGAAAATGAATTCGATACAATTCTTTTTACTTTCTTTTTTAAAGAGTTTCTGTATCTCGATAATGGGGTCTGTTGATTTGGAAATCATAGAATGGGTAAATGTAATAGATCATGAATCAACTTTTTTTTCTACCTCTGTCACTTTATTTTTATTAGTGCTAATTAATTTGATAGAGATGGATGGTCTAGTCATGGAGTCATTTTAGCAACGCTAGAGGAAGAAAAGGTTAAGACAACAAGTGAGAATAAAGATAAAGTCCAAGGAAAGATAAACTTTTATTAACGGTCTTCCTCGATCAGTCCGAGGAGCCCAAGTTCTTGTATAACTTCACAACAACCACTCTTTCTCTCTCTTTCCTTAGGAGCTTTTGCCGAACTTTTTCCGATCCCCAATCTTGAGGGGTTTGCCTCTCTTTATATAGTAGGAGGGATTGCATCCTGGCCCTCCACTAGGACGCCCCTTAATTATGGTATTGGATACTTGTCCCATCACTACCTTGATGGTGGTGGTAGAGTAGGCTGAGCAAGCTATGGAGACACTATTCATGGGTCATTATGCATTTAATGTGGCAGGATAGGTTGGCAGGGAGCCTCAATTTAAGGAATATTTATTATTAAGGAATAATTAATCCCTCTATATATGGGAAGTTTATGCATTTGGAAAGAGAGATTTTTTTTTAATGAATTTTTCTTTTTGAAATTGTTATGTGCATATGAAAAATTTATATTTTTAGAAATATTTAGTTTTAAAAGTTATTACACCTAGTAAGCAATAGCTATTACAATCCTTATAAGGAGGAAAAGCGATTCCTCAATTTAAGGAGTAGTTATTATTAAGGAATAATTAATTCCTCTATATATGAGAAGTTTATGCATTTGGAAAGAGAGATTTTTTTAATGATTTTTTATTTTTAAAATTGTTACATGCAAATGGAAAGTTTGTATTTTTAGAAATATTTAATATATATAGTTTTTCCCTAATTTGATGTTTTTCTTCTTTCCAAACGATACTAATCTACTAAAAAAAGTTAGTTGAATTACTAATTTTGTCTTCCAAATATTAGGTAATGTTTAATTTTTGGAAAAAATTTAAGTACAGTATTTAGGTGTTGTTCCTTAGATTCCCCTCTTAAAATTCAATTATGTGGCTATACTTAACTAAAAATACACTTCCATTCATGAAAAAAAAACCACATGACTGAATCTTAAGAGGGGAACTTACGAAGTAGCATTTAAACACTATACCTAAGTTTTGTCCTTAATTTTGGACCACTCAACAATTAGTTATGTCAATTTATTCTATTACCTTTCAAAATCAAGTCGATTTTATCCTTCAGTTTCACTTTCTTCTCCATTCAAATTTTATCGAAATTAATAATTATAATTGTTTTGCTTTAGAAATATTAAAACTTTCTACAAGATTTTTTTTTTTTTTTTTTTTTTAAGTTGTATTATGTTGACAACATTCAATAATTTGGTAAATATTTAAATGTAAGAGGATATTTAAGGATGAAATTGGCTTTTTTTTTTTTTTTTTTTTTTTGAGAGACTATATTGGCATAATTGATAGTTGAATGACCGAATTGACACAATAAATAGTTAAGGGACTATAATGAACTTTACCCTTCCGTTGAAGGACCAAGTCAGTAATTTAACAAAAATTAGTTTTGATTTTACGTAGTAAACATAGGTAACATTCTTTAAAAAAAGAAAAGAAAATCTAATTCAACTGATAAGCCTTATGGTTCTTAAAACAATGGGATAAAAGAAGCACTCTTGTGTAATTAGGATTATACATGTGGTCACTTTATAACATAACAAAAAAATCTTCTAATCTAATTTTATTGTTCCATTTAATATAGTGAAAATTGCTCATCTACGTTGCAAAGGTTGCAAGAAACACGTTAGGTTTTATCAGTTCAATTGCATAAGTGGTCTAATCAATAGTATTTCCTAAATTGAATAGGAATAGGTGCATGTGATCGTTTAGCTTAATTACAATTTGTTATGTCCGAGATCTTCGCATACAAAATATCTAAATAAAAATAGTATATAAATGTAGATCAAATAAAAAATAATAGCAAAATATCTAAATAATTTAATTTGTATGAAAAGCTAACAAAAGCAAAATTCAATTTTGATTCTAATTGATTTTTTTCTAAGTTTTGGATATATATATATATATATATATATATATTACCTATTTAGTAATGGACCATATATAGTCATGGTATATTACATAAATGACTTTTAAATTTAAATTTTTTTTAGTTACACAAAAAAATGGCTCATAAATATAAAAATCATTCAAACTCTCACTTTCTCTAATTTTATATATAAATTTAGATATATAGTTAGGTTTTTTATGGTTTATTTATATTGAATTCATCGTTTTCTACACTGAATTAACTCACTTGGTACAAAAATTTAAAAACTTAGATTAGATGGGACACGTGATACAAAATTAAACTCTAATTGAAACTCAATTTTTACACTGAATTAACTCACTTGACACAAAAATTTAAAAACTTATATTAGATGGAACACGTGGTACAAAATTAGACTCTAATTGAAATTCAATTTGAAATTTAATTGGATTTTCTCTCAATTTTGGCTTTTAATATATAATAATATAGATAAGATAGAAAACTCATAAAACGGGATTGGAAGGCTTATTCAATTAAAAACTTGCACCCTTTAACAAACCTTTAAATAAATTTCATTCTAAAGAGAGAACCATTATTGCCAAGTTAATGCACCAATTTGACTCATGATTTCAACTTTCATCTATATATATAGCCTATGAAATATTTTTAACACATAACTAAAGAACCAAACAATGGGTACTAGAAGCCTTTATGATGTTCCAATTGTATTTTGGTCCTTATTTACTTTGCTCTTTCACATGCTCATTTGTCTTGGAACAAATGGTTTTAGCATCAAGCTCATCCCAAGATATTCCATTGATTTAGTGCTCTTTCCCAAAAATTTAAGCCAACTGGAAAAACACAATAGAATGGTTGAACTTTCTAAAGCTCGTGCCCTTCATTTTCAATCCATGAATTTTGCAAATGTGATCAACTCTACAAAGCAAGGCATTAAAGTACTACGTCCAATGGTGCAAAATTTTGGAAGTTTCTATGTAGCTAACATTGAATTTGGCACACCACCATACTCTGAACTATTGGCTGTGGATACTGGTTCCGATGAAACATGGGTTCAAGGTGAAGGATGCCATATATGTTTTCCCCTAATTGTTGGAAATTTCAAGTACCAAGAGTCCATGACATATAACTATGTGCATTGTGATCATCCCATTTGTGTTCCTAGAATATGTCAAGAGAACAAATGCATTTTTGATCGTCGCTATTTTGATGGTAGTCACACTACGGGTTATCTATCAGGTGAAACATTCAAATTCCCTACAAGTGAGGGGGCATATGAAACCTATGAAAATTTAATTTTTGGGGTTGGCTTATTCAATGAAAATATACAATTTAGTCGATATATGGGAGAGTCAAATAAAGTAGCAGGGATATTTGGTCTAGGACCTGGAGAACGATCAATCCTAAAGCAACTAAAAGATGACACTGACCTACGTTTCTCATATTGCCTTTCTGATTGGACCATTGAACAAAATCCTTTCACATACTTACATTTTGGCAGTGATGCACAAATTAGTGGAAATGATCAAGCAATAGTACAAAGAACACCATTATTACCCGGCCAAAATCACTACAATGTGGAAGTGTTGAGTATTTGGTTGGATGGAAGGAAGCTTCGAATAGATCCAGCAGAGCTTCAAGTGAGAGGTGATTCCAGTGGTGGGTTTATTATTGATTCAGGAACTACAATTACTTTACTTGTTCCTAATGCATATAACACTGTCAGAAATGCAATAGTTAGATACTTACGGGCATATAACTGGAGTCCTATGGCGAATACTGGCATGATGTATGACCTTTGCTATAATGTCCAGCCAACTGAATATCAACCATTTCCGCCATTAGCAATTAAATTTCTCGGAGCAAAACTTGAGATTGGTTCTCATAAACTCTTCAAATCAGTTTATGAGAATGTGTATTGCTTGACGATCATTCCTACTTCTGAACAAGGGGTAAATATTTTAGGGGCAATTCATCAGATAAATTATCGATTCTTATTTGATGTTGGAACAAGTGAAGTGTTTTTTGTTCCAGAGCTCTGTCAATTTAATTAGAATGACTCAAATAATTAAAACAAAATAAAATAAGAAGTCTTAACATTCACCTTAATTTCTTTTCTCTTGGGGTTAGGGAGTTATGACATGATTCAAACCCAATATTCATTCTTGTTTTCTTTTTTAACTAATGAGGGTTTCCCGAGTTCTTTGAGCACCAAAATCTTCCTATAGAGTAAGGAAATTGTCGAAGTGTTGATTCATTAAAGCTCAACAGATAGCTATTTATCGAGGCTCGACAGATACTATCTATCGAGGTATCTATCGAGAATTACGAAATTCAGATTTCCAGATTTGATTTTCGGCCCATGACAGATTAGTTTTTGGTGTAGGTGGAATTTGTACCCCACTACAATTTATTTGTAAATCACCACTTGGATTTCAAACAGACTTAAATCCAATAATAACCAGCCTACATATAGCAGATGCAACATATAAACCTCTTTACTGCTCATTCAAGATATTGCCAAAGCCCACCAATCACAAGCACAATTTGCAATCAATGAATGAGAAGAAAAATGTTCTAAGAAGGTAGGTAATACATAAGATCATGACTAGTTGATGACATTAGAAACTTCAGTAATGCATTGGGCAAAAGCAATGCAGTTTATAATGACCCTTAGATATCTTGCACTCAATTAAGTATGAATTCATTCAACAAAGCCACAGGAATTTCAAGCCACCCACCTCCCCACCTCTTTAATCATTACAAAAACTCACAGTAAGTTTGATATCTTAAGATCTTGATCTCAATCTCAATCTCAATCTCAAACTCATAGGAAATGCAAGTTCCTGAAACGACAGAGTTGGAAATTTTAAGAACTCACTTTTTCTAGGCACAACTTTACCAACTTTAAAATCAATTTTAAAGTATTCCTATATAACAAACTCCATTATTCCACAAAAATCTGATAACCCAAAGTGCGAAATTACGAAATACAAAGAAATTCACTCTTGGAGCTGGGTTCAGGTTCAGCTTACCTGTCGTGATATACAGTGCGAACGAAATTAGAATTGTTAGAGCAAGAAAGAGCAACAGAAGACTTACCATAGCATTTCATTTTTGAAATGGTTTCGATTTATTTACGATTTTTCCATTTCCCACACTCTTTGTTCCCACCTTTTCGCCAGTCCCGAGATTGAAGGACGAACTAGAACTCTTCAAACTTTTCTTATATCTTTTTGTTGGATGATTCCAATGTTAAATTGCATATATATTTTTATAATATCCTCTATGGTTACAAAATTTCAAGAAAATCAAAGATAAATAACTATATCATCAAATAAATATTTAAATTTTAAGTTTTTATAGTCTTAAATTATGCATAAAATATACGTTTATAGATGGAATAATAATTAACATCCGATTTGAACAAAATTTAACATACATGTTTAGAACATAAAAAACATGCAATTTAACAATTAAATTTTAAAATATATAACCTTGTTAAGTTTTTAGTAGGAGCTTGAAGGATTTCTTTCCAAACTAATTTGGGGAGAGAAATTTTATCCTGAATTGAATAACTTTCAGAATTTTGAAGTGGCTTCAAAAGTTTGTACATCTTAAAATGGTGAAAGTATTTTTTTATTTTTAGGTAAAAACTTACAAAGGAGAAAATAAAATCATATTCCCAAAAAAAAATCTTAACCATAAGGTTCTTTATTATTATTATTTTTTAGAAACAACCATAATGTTTTTTTAGAAGTAGGTAATTTGAAATTTAGATGTCTCCACTCTCCATACGAATATTAGGAAGTATCAACCAATTGAGCTACAAGCTCTTAGCACCATAACATTCTTTATTTTGACTAAAATGAGTACACATTTTGAGTACCACTTTATAGGTGCTGATTAAAAAAAACACCACCCACCTAAACATATGTTTTGAACTGATTTTGTTTTGTTTTGCTTTTTTGGTTTTTTTTTTCTTTCCCCAATAATGAAAACAACATTCTATATATTTGTCATTAAAAAAAACATTATGAAAAAGGTTTTTAAAATCGGATTTGAAGAGAAATACTAATAACCCTAATAGTTAACTTGGACATAGGTTATTCATTATTGCCTAATTTAATACTAGTTAATCTAATAGTTAACCGGTAAAAGTCAAACCGTACAATGGAAAATTGAGCGATGCTAAGAATACAACATTTTTCACAATAAATTTTATAAGTGTTAACTTGGCAAGTTATTAATTCTCATATGAACCCATTAATAACACTAATTTATATACGGACAAAGTAATGTAGGGAGGAGAAAATAAGAGAGCTGGGATTTAATCTCTGCTTACACCAAAAACTGATTGGTGTCTTAGTTTGATGATAAAGAGTCATTGTCAAGAGCAGACGCCATATGTTAAAATTCTCTCAATAAAAAAAATTTATGTTGTTTTCTCTTTTATAGCGGAATTAGGATTTTAACTTGAAAAGTCAAATAAATCCTAATTCAGCTAAATAAGAGAAAACAAAATTGTCTAAATTTGAATTTGATAACACTCTCACTATTTTTGATGAGTACACATAATATTTTTCCATTGGCTATGATCCGTATGGCAATATGAGATTGGCCTCCATGATGAAAAGGATAAATTATTTCCTATAGACATGAGCTTAGGAAAAAAGAATCAATATGTTTTAGAATTTCCTGATTACCTTTGTGCCACTCCTCCGTTTGGCCTAGGACATCAGCCTACTGATTAAGATTTAATGAAAAAAAGAATAAAGAGTTAGATATCGCTTTTTTATTTTTATTTTTTTCTTATTGGGAAGGCAAAAGGGCTCCCATATGATCCAATACCTATGAAACAATACTCTCCAACCCTAAATGGAAAATTCATCAAGCATGGTGAGACCCACTTTTACTATGACTTTCTAGAGCCTTGGTGTGATTGCAAGGGAGGAATAAAAAGAAAAAAAAAATCGATTATGGATTTCTAAACTTTCTAATTTTTTTTTTAAAAAAAATAAGTCTTTGTAAAAAAAATTCCCAATATATTTTTTGATTTGAAATTAGAAAATAGAAAAAAAAGCATTGCTTGGGTGGATTTAATGGCGCAATTTGATGTCGGTGAATTCAAAGGATTACGTTAGAAATGAATACAAGTTAAAAAAAAAAAAAAAAAAAAGTATACATAAGTGCATAAATATGAGAAAACTGATGTATAAAAAATAAGGGATGATTTGCACTCTGAAGAGAACTTGGAAATCATAATGAGAAACCTACCTATTTGAAAACATAAAAGAATAAGAAAATCTCGAGTCTTCAACATAAGGTGACAATGGGACGTGCGTTTGGGTAGAAAGAAAGAAACGTACCATAGAAAATGTTAGGCGAAGAGTGTCTGTTCCGCGTGCACTACAGCCTACGAGCTACGACCACAAATTTTCATTATTAATATATGCATAACGAGCTCGGATGCAATTAGGCCGGCTATGATAGTACCCATTGAGGGACACAAATGAGTGTAGTTTTTAGATTCCACGTTTCTACAAAAATGGAAAAAGGAAATACTAACTCTTATCAACAATCAACATGACATTATGAAAGATAGAGAGACCAATACATCTGTAGGTTTATAAACATTGATGCTAAATAGATTTCCCATCAATTTTTTCTGTCAAAGACGTCTTTATTGTATTGGAAAAATAATGAAAGGCTCCAACGGTGGTAGGCTGAACCTATTTTAGTTATAGAACCTCTATCCTTTTTATTGAGGGAAAGCTCTTCGAATTGACATAAAGGAGGGACCATGATAGAGCAAAGATTACCCATCACTGCTATGTACGGAGTATCAATAAAAAGCAGATAAGGATAATAAATAACCCCAAAGTCAATATAAATGCTCTCTCTTAGCTGTGGCCTGTAGGAACCAACCAAGCTTGTTTCCAGGATTTAATTTTAGAGTAACTTACAAATTATACTCCTACAGTTTAGGAGTATGTATTTAGATTTTATACTCTGAAATTTTATAATTTAGATTTTACCTCTCTAATGTTTGGAAGTGTTTGAATTTTACACCCTAACGTTTTAAAATTTGAATTTTACCTCCTAAAATTTGAAAGTTTGGATTTTATACTCCAAAATTCTGAAACTTTAGGATGTAAAATCTAAATTTTGAAACGTAAAATCTGAACACTCCCAAATTCACGAGGTAAAATCTAAATTTTAAAATTTCAAAGTATAAAATCTAAACACTCCAAACTTTAGGAGTGTAAATTTGTATTTACCCTTAATTTTATAGTCTTCCATAACAAAGCATGTTTCTTAGTTAAACGAGTTACCATTAAAGCTTAACTACTTGCTGTTTAAACTAAACAAGAGTTTGAATTAGAACTTCTTAGTTAAAATTATCCAAGTAGAATATAATTTGAAAATTCAATTAAGACTTTTTTAAATAGAGGGCGTGGTTTGTGTTTAGGGCCATGAGCTATTGAGCTCACATGCATGTACAGACAGCATACTACTGTAACTGTATCTCTACAGCACTAATCAAGGGATGCCTAGCACAGTTCCCAGAGTTCTTAATGGTTTGCCCCAAGGACCTGGGATCTTTCTTACAACATGTGAACCCCATAAATGTGTGGACTTCATATATTGTGTGAGAGATGATGCCTATACAAGATGCATGAGAAAAATTATTGCTTGGAGCTAAGGTTGAATATGTCACTCTTGAAATGTATAGGGACTCAACTATATTGGCAATCATTTAATTTTCAAAGAGGTAATAGATATGGGATTGTCTTACAAAAATCAAGTTCACATTTTTATTGATATGTATGCTTAGCATGATGTGTAGTCTATACATAACACATTTCGTGTCCAATGCACAAAAAGGATGAAGTGATCTGATGTTAACAAGACAAAATGATTAAGGTTACCAGCAGGAAACTGATTACATTAACAAGAGGACCCAAAAAAAAAAGAGTGATATGAAGGACAGTCAAGCTCGATTTGTCCGTCTTCCAACTAAAAGGGCCAACTCTGTATCAATCTTGAGGGAGATGTCAAGTGCTTTTACAGAATGTGTTAATGCACCGCTGCAAAACAACATCAAGTGGAATAGTGTAAATCATACTATGAATATTAGTATATCATTAGTAGCTTGTAAATTGATGGCAAGTACTATGAAGAACAAAATACTTTGATTAATATAACAAGCTGTGCCTCCAACCTTCAGTGTTACTAATTATATATGAAGTGAATCAGATTCAACTTCTAACCTAAAAAAAAATGAAACTGGTGACACTGGCAACCCGTGTAATGCATTATGCATGCATTTCTATAGTAGTTATTATGGACTGTATTTATAATCGGAGGTAGAGTTGCAATCCTGTCCCATGCCATGCTTTCCCATATTCTAAAAATACTAACCGTGTTCAAAAGTAAATTAAACTAATTTCCATCATTCTAGACATAAAGTTTATCACCAAATATGTGACTCCTATGCCATGACACTGACACGAAGCGACAGTACACCCTGTCAATCAGCAGTTGTGCCACTAAGCTCACACCAACATAACATCCTAATTTATGAGCAATACTTCCACAACCAATGCAGCCAAGAGCCTCAGTGGCATTACCCAGTTCTTCCCATAGGGAAAGCTTAGGTTCAAATGCAGTGGTACACTCTGGGAAAGCTAGGATTTTAGTCAGGGGGGATTAAAAATAAAAATAATTTTAAAAATAGAAATCTATATGATCAAAAAAGAAATGTAATTTTCATGAAAAATATATAATAAATGTAAATTATAATTTTCTTTCTCAAGTGTATACATACAACTACAAGTGTAAATTTCATAAAATTAAAATAATTTTAAAAAATAATTGATATGTACAGTTAACACTTAACAACAAGTTAACTCAAGTGATCAATCTATGTATAAAAGTTTAAGCATGTAATTTGATTACTTAAAAAGTACATTGAAAAAATAAATCAATATAGAACATGAAAAGTCTTTTATGTGCCTTGATTGTTTTAAAAAATTTAGAGCATCTGAGCATCTAAACTTTATCTCTTTCAATTATTCAAAATTTTGGTTTTATAGCAAAACACATTGAAAGCATGACAGAGGTGGGCAGCAGAATTTAGGAAAAAGAAAAACTGACAAATTTTCCTAAGTGGCTGCACTGGCTTGGTTGTGGAAAACCATTGTTCTTTTCCTTTTTTTGAGTTTAAAATGCAGGTCCCACAAATGCTTATAATAAACAAGAACGTTGGGTTTGGGTTTGGGGAGGGAGTGGATCCCATGATGTAGAACAATGAATGCTCCTATATAAAAAACGCTAAACACTGTAATCCAAAATTCCAAATTGATGCAAAACAAAATTCTTCAAGAAATTTTAGGAAAATAAAGCAGAAAATAAAATAATCTAAGAATCAGCACTTAGGATTTGCTTGGATTCCACACCAAGCAGGGATAGGAAATCTAGAAATCCAGCACCTAGGGTTGCCTGGAATTAGAACCAAGGCATTGGAAAAATCCCAACAGAAATTTTATTCATCATAAACTTGTACTCATACGAGTACAATTTATTTTTTGATAAGTACTCGTAGGAGTACAATAACACACTTACATAGAATACTAGGACTATATCCTAACCCTAATTGATTTTTGAGCTCGATTTTGGGAGGTTTTCTTTTTTTGCTAAATGGTTTTGGGGAGGGGGTTGTACTAGGCACTTGTGGGGTTTTGCGTGGAGTCGGGGGAAGTTGATTGCCTCCCCTTGGCTCCACCATTGGTGAAACATCTCCATTATCAATGGAACTAGCTATTCCTTATGCAGCAACATGACAATTTAAGGAATCACGCTATATCTCACTTCAAAATGAGTACATCCCCCTTAGTGAGTTGTAACTTCTATACACAACCTGTTGCTCTTGTCAATTAGATAATCTCCATTGGACAAGTTGAACAGCATAGCTCATATAAAAAACAACTCTATGGTCTGATTTTAGTAATTAAGGATTAAGAGTTGCAACAGTACCTGGAAATATATGTCACTCCAGTTTGTCCAATTTTGTGTATCGTTTCAAGAGTAACATTTCCTGATGCCTGTCACCATGAAACAAAGCAACCCCTAATTAGCTTTGAAAAAGGTGCACAATAAGCAATTCATCTTAGAAGTTATCATCAATTCATCTAGAAGTTATTATCATGCAATTACAAGATAGAGTTCATAATATATAGTAACAAAGAATATTGCAATCGATGCTCTAAACAAATAACAATGACGATGAGGAATTGAGTGCTGGTTAAACTAGATTTGAAGTGACGGACAAATAACGCAAAAAATCAAATACATGGGATTAAGGCTTGAATGACGATGACAAGATAATGAAGCAGTTATTCAGCAATGAAAATTTGTTATTGTTGCACCTCTCCTCACAGGCTTCAATTAACCATAAAGAGCCATTACATTGAGGTAATATCATGAGAATGGGGGAAAAGTAGAATGTTGCTAAGGAAGTGTAAAGATTATGCCTGAAGCTTTGAGTTCATGTCAGTCAAAGAATACACCTAATAAGAGATCACAGAACTGAATAGACAAAGTACCTCACTTTCATTTGTGCTAGACAGAGAAATATTTATGCACATGGGTGAAAGCATGATAAACTAGAAAATATCAGCATTTTTTTTCCCTTTTGAAAAATTAATAATCTAACTGGAAGATAGACATCAGTCACAGCTCCTGTTAAGTCCACAGCTAACATAATACACCAAGATTTTGGTACTGAACTACGTATCATTCCCAATTTCTTCCATGAACCATCGATTATTTCAGTTGTTCAAATTGCATCAATACTACCCTTACACAGCCTTACCAACTATGCAAACAACAATTGCTGATGCGAGATGCTTTGTCATACACATCCTTATAATGTTGATGTGTAGTATGTCAGTCCACGATAGTCCCACAAAATTGAAAGATATGGAGATTTTTAATTTAACATAAAAAAGAGAGTAAATAAATAAATAAATTGTGCTTCCTAATGAGCGGACCTACGTAATCCATATTACTAATACTTTGTGTAAATTTGGTTTTGTGCCTTTGTATGTCCTAATTTCATGAGAGTAACATGTTTAATGTGCCATGATAGCATCATAAAGATATGTGTACAAAATAAATGTCTACAACATTAGTGATTACGATTTGCATGGTAACAGTCAAGCAATGTAAAGATAGCATTGAAGTGCTTTTAACTTCAAGGACTGAATTGGAACAATGAATAGTTTAGGGATGACATTGATACCTGACACAGAGTTCACTGACCAAAAATAAATGAATAACTTAGAATATTAGTTACCTCAGTCTCAAATCTCCCATTAATCACATTCACAGCTTCTTTAAGCATAGATACATCTACATCACCATTTGGTAGTGGCACAACCATGTTATCCAACATTATCCGAGTCAAGGAAGTCTTTGTTTGAGATGCATAATGTAACACCTCATGTACTTCCTCAAGTGTCCTAGTTTCAACCTGTGGGGAAATTTAAATAAATAAAAATTGTGTTGTAACAACCATAGTTCCCGCCAAAACAAATTCTGCACATGCATGTGAAATAGATAGATGCTACACACACACACACACACACACACATATATAGAGAGAGAGAGAGAGAGAAATCTGCTGGAACACTTGACAAAATAAATGGGAGGACACATTAAATACAAAGTTGATATCAAACAAATCATTGATGAACACTTCACTTAAATGCAACCAAGAAACAATTTCAATAAAGAAACCTGACAATTTTCACCTTTGCTTGTAGATACATGACACACTTTAAAAACTGTTTAAATTTTAAAGGTAGAGAATACTACCTCAACTTCCATTTTAAGGTTCTTCTGCTCTAAATACAAGTCAACAGATTTAACGGCATTTGTGACGCCTCCAGCTATTGATATGTGATTATCTTTTATCAAGACCATATCAAATAAACCCATTCTATGGTTCCTCCCTCCACCAATCAGTACCTATAATGACAGAATACTAAATGGTCACAAAAAAAATTGAACAAAAATTGGAGGAGAATTGTAACATTCAAGTTAAAGCAACGAAATGATCTATACCGCCCACTTATCCACCAAACGTAAACCTGGAGCAGTTTTCCTCGTCTCTAAAATACATGCAGGGTATGCAGCATCTGCCATTTCCTGCAGAAAACAAGAACATGACCATAAATGTCTCCTTCAGGCTTTACACATCTGTCAGTGATTATGTATGCCAATAAGATTTAGCTCAGTTCAGTTTGCCTTAAATTGTTGTACTATAAATCTAACATCTAATTTGGATATTTATATAAGGAAAAAAAATTTAAATAATTAGAATATACCTGGTTCAATCTTAGCCACTCAACAAAAATTATGTATGATCATATTTTTTAATCATATGTGCAGGTATATGAGTCCCATATTCTGTTATCACCCAACTTAAAACCTAAAACTTGACAGATGAGCCACCAAGGAAAAATTGTAAAACTTCAAGAAAGGATATAGAGATCAAGTACTTCTTAAAATACAATTTGTCCTATATTAGTCTTTTTAATAAGTAATGTGGAAATATAAATTAAAAGGAAGCTCTTAAAAAGAAGCTTTGCTAGAATTACAATCAAAGATTCAACATATCCATGAAATCAACTGTAAATTTACAGGAACCCCCCCCCCCCCCAAAAAAAAAAAAATTGTGCACTAATCTATAATATAGAGTGCGCGCACAAAAAAAAAAGACTTAATTTCCAATACAGATCTCTCCACTCTATCAATTATTCCACTCCCTCCAAATTAACCACATAATACAATGAAGGTTCGCAGACAACAGACTACTGTTTTGATGCTTTCTATACATCCATATCCAACAGGAGAAGACATCTATCACATTAAGGCAGCATCACCCAATCCACCCAAAAGACCATAACTCAAGCACAACAAGTCGATGGCGCAATAAATCATCCATAGATGAAACCCCACTAGCCATATAAATGCAACACTGGTTAACCAACACCCTTTTCCTTTTAATTTGGTTATCTATGGTTAAAATCTTACCCTACACTGTAGTCCACACATAGAAAGCCACCATTTTAGGTATCTTATTATTCCAGAAACACCTCCACGGCCCACGGGAAAGACCTTTTACTAGCACCTCCCAGGAATTCATGGTAAAATCAAACACTACACATACCAGAAATTCAGAACTATGAGGTCTCCATCTCATGCAATCATCTCCTTTGGAAAGAGAAATACGAGAATATAAAGAATCCATCAGAAATTCTATCCCCTCTAGTGCCCAATCATGAAATTTATGAATGGCCCTGAGATTCTGAAAAGAAATTCTGTCCTC
This sequence comes from Notholithocarpus densiflorus, assembly GCA_030021035.2. Lineage (NCBI taxonomy): Eukaryota > Viridiplantae > Streptophyta > Magnoliopsida > Fagales > Fagaceae > Notholithocarpus > Notholithocarpus densiflorus. The sequence goes on along the minus strand of JARYZH020000092.1, from coordinate 1,298,700 downwards.
TCTAGAACATAACAAAATGGGTACCGAGGCTTCCTTATTCAACACGATTGAGTATCATTCCAGGTATACTTCTTTTAATGCTAAATCATCACACCACGCATTGAGACAAAATCTGATTGTCCTACCATCCCCAACTTTAAAGTATATGAAATTGGGAAACTTGTCCCAGTCAGCTCTAATTCCTTTCCATAGACTACACCCATCACCCGTGTGGCCTACGCATTTCCAAAGTATACCAACCAGCTCCCCAAACCCCATATTTAACGACTACACATCTCCAGAAATGGTCTTCCTCCCCATAACCACTAACCAAGCAGGGTTAGGTTAAATATTAGTCTGATCAAGCAATGACAGTAGGCTACAAATATGGGCATGAAAGGCTGGCATTTTTTCCCAATCCAAGTAATCATGATTCACATTGAAATAGTTTATGTGCTATAGTAAAAATGCATGTGAAAAATTATAGCAACCTGTTAATCAATTTCATTTACCAGGGGGGGAAAAGGAGAGAACTATACCTTTGTTAGAGTTGCTATTCCACTCATCCTTTGCATAAAATTTAGTGCTACTCTTTCAGCTACAACAATGTTGTGTGCCCGTCCTGCACATAAATTGGTAAGGATTATAAGCTTCTTTTTTTTTCTTTTTCTTTTTTTTAAAAGGAATTTCTAAGGTACTGATAATTCCTTTTCTTCTTGCCTTCTTGGCTTACCGTAAACTTTTCCAAACTGCAGTCCTTTATGAACACAATCTCCATCTTTTTGAGACCACTCCACCTGACATTAAAATGTACATTTAAAAATGACCAAGCATGCAAACCAAAATAAACTACATACATATTGCAGTTCTTTTATACCTTCAAAGAAGGATCAACCTCACGAAATACCATCTCTGCAAGTGCAATTCCAGCAATAATACCATCTTCCTTTGCCAAGAAATTAGCTTCCACTTCCATGTCAACAGGAATAGTGGCCATACTTGTCACATCCCCTATAAATAATAGTATCATACATTATTAAATATTTACTGTTGGTTATAAGAGCCTTTCCTATGTTAAAAATGTAAAAATCATTACAAAATGACTCTGCCTTAAGTCATTAACACAGAAACAAAATAAGGCCAGATATTATATTCATTTGTTAAATGGTAAGTTATAGACACACCCAATTGACATTCAAGCCAGAGCTCATTGGCTCAAATATTAGATTCATTAAAATTAGTGAGGGTAATTGGACAAAAACAATAGAAGATGAGATAAGAGAAGATAAACCTTGACCCCCGGCATCTTCAGCAAGGGCTAAGTTGATGATTCCCTTCAAATCATAGGTAGGGTGCAATGGAGGCTTCAAAGCCATGGATTCAAATGATATGCTGGGATTTCTGGCAGTCACAGCCACCCTAACAATCCGTCTGCAATGTCTGGATAATTAAAACAAGGTGAACCAACAAATTTATTAAACATACTTGAGCAATATATGCATAAACGAACCTTGATGTTGTAAATAAGCAAGGCACAACTGTTGGAGAAACAGACAGGATCCGAGCCATTAATTGTTTGTTTTTGACGCTCTTAAGAAGTATGCAGTGTTTTGCTCATGTTCTTTTGAGTGATGAGAAAATTTCAAGAAAAGATTAGACTAACAGCTTGTCTCTTATTCAACAAAGTCAAGGTGAAGCCCATTTCCTGAAAACAAAAATAAAATTACCAAAAGGCATATATATAAACAACTTTTTTCCTTTATCCCCACCCAAAAAAAATTATAAAAAAAAAAATCCAAAATTATTAATGCATTATTTTCAGAATTCCTTTCCTATCTAATGATTGTAGTATTGGACATTTAAGGACACAACCATTGTGTCCAGTTGTGTATGGGCAATTATCTACAATTTAACTCACTGTGAAAAAGTAACAAAGGTTGGGAGATTTCCCCTATAAGCACTTTTTTTTTTTTTTTTTTTTGAGATAAATAACGAAATATCATTAATCAAAAAGACCCAGTTACACCGGAGTTCGTCAAGATCGTAAATTACAATGATTAAGCGTAACAAAAAGATTAGACTTTCATAAGATAAGATTAGAAATAGGCACAAGAGGTGATTTTTTGTTTTACCTGATTGGAAATCAGATAGTGAACGTTTTGTGAGTGTGAGGCCTAACTGATTATATAGAGTCTGAAGCAAAAACCTTAAAAAAAAAAACAACAACAACAATGGGAGAGAGACCAAATTCATAATCCACCTGCTGCTATCCGAAATAAAAGGTTAATAAATGACTAATTGACTCGCGCGTGACTTTTCGGAAATGACAAAAACACCCTCAAGTGAGATTGTGGGGGCTGCGGCGCCAAGAATGACATAAGAGTGGGGCCGGAGCAAAGAGCATGTAACATTTTTGCTTGTTTGATGAGAAACAGATCACAACATTTTAACGGCGCAGCTCAGGGTTTGTCTGTTTGTGCCATGATTTTTTTTTTTTAAGAAAGATTTGGGCCATGATTTTAAGTAGGGGTGTCAATGTTCGACCCAACCCGCGAACACGACACGAACCCGACACGGATTTTTTCGGGTTAGGGTTGGGCCTTAATGGGTTTGGGTCATAAACAGGTTGACCCGAAAGCGACACGATAAGAAACGTGTCATAAGCGGGTCAACCCGCGTAACCCGCAATAGACACGTTTGACACGCTAATTTATTTGTGTCAACCCGAAATGACCCACTTAACACAACCCGTTTAACTCGTATAACAAATAAATATTTATTTTATTTTAGATTTGTCAAATACCTTTTATATCTAACATATATTTTAAATTTAAAAAGAAAAGTGAGTAATTACAAAAATTTACTAAGGATATAATTGGAAATTGAAACTTTACAAGCCCTATAACTACTAATACTTTTTTCTTTTTTCTTTTTTGGCATAGAATTTGCACAAATGAAATTGGATGAGCTTGTGGAAGATGTTATGAATTTGGATATCAACAAAAAATCTATGGATGATAATCGTGGTCATAGTCAGGATTAGTTTACTGTTTGTTCAAATTTTTTCAATATTGATACTTAGCATTTAGCGAGTTTTAAGGATATTATATTTTTGTTAAACTTTGTTATTTTGAATTTGGGTTGAAGTGTATGCACTTCTTTGGAGTGTAAAGAACTTATTTCTAGATGAATGTTATATTTTTGTTGAACTATATTATTTTGAATGTGGGTTAAAGACTGGAAGTGTATGCACTGCTTTTTGAGATGTAAAAAAAATTATTTCTAGATGGATGTTATATATAATATTATGCAGGTTGAAATGGGTTGTGTTACATTCGTGTCAACCCAACACGACTCGTTTATTAAGCGTGTCAAATGGGTTGGGTCAGGTCAACCCACCTTATTAACAGGTCGGGTTAGGGTTGAAGAATCATGACACGATTATTAAATGGGTCGGGTTAGAGTTGAGCCATTTAGTCGAATACCCCTACCTCGACACGACACGAACCCGACACGCTAACCCGAATTGACACCCCTAATTTTAAGGGGCAAGTTAATTATTTTTTAAATAAATAAATAAACAAAACTTACTTTTATTATCTAACTAAAACTGTGCTGGTGTGATGAATGGCTTAATTAAAATTTATATGTAAATAATGTTTTTATTAATTTAGTTAAAATAAATAATAAAAATAAATGAATATTTTACTTTTAAGTTACATAATGAATGTATGTTGTGTGAGACTAAGGTATCATAATATAATAAATAAATAAATATATATATATATTATGTGAGATTAAGATTCTGCTTTTAAAATTTAGTCATGTGACTATTTAACTAAAAAATACATTTCTATCTCATTAGAAAAAATTCACATGACAGAATCTTAAAAAATGAATCTAAAGAATAACACCTAAGTATTGAACCTCTCTCTCTCTCTCTCTCTCTCTCTCTCTCTCTCTCTCTCTCTCTTTATATATATATATAATGATTTTCAATAATACATTGAACTTTAAGGCTCAATTAATCACATATATTTAAATAGAAAACCCTTGAATTTAATAGTTAAAAACTATCCAAAACAATAATTGAAATCATGTTTAAGTGAAACCTCAATTCAATAATTAAGAACAATCTAAATTATTAAACATTTAAAATTTTGAAGTAGAGAGAGACTCACATGAGAATTTAATTTTTGTCATTGAAAGCATGGAAGAAGGCATTGAAACTTGAGTGAGTTTCACCCTACCAAGTTTAAGTTTTGTGCGTTGCACGTTACATGTGTGTGTATATGCATGAAAAGTGATATGAATTTAACATTTATTGTAGAAAAGAGGTGGTGTAGTCTTACTCCTGTCTAGATAATTCTTATTATAATCCCTTGTGTAGCGTGTGTATATGTATGAAAAATGATCTGAATTTAATATTTATTGTAGAAAAAGAGGTGATGTAGTCTTATCCCTGTCTAGCTAATTCTTGTTATAATCCTTTTGTTTTGCAGGAAGAGAGAGAAACCCTTCTTTTGAAAAAAGAAGAAGAAAAATTCAGCATATAATAAATAATAGCTAAGATATTAATCTTTGAAAGTGGTATCTTATACAGATTAGTATTTCAATTGTGGGTTTTAGTAGTTAGAAGTTACCGCATAGTAGTTAATAATTAGAAAATTACTTTGAAATTTTTTTAAACCAATCTTCTAAAAAAGTTTTAGTGGAGTTTAAATCACATTAATAAATTATCTCTCTATTCAATTTTTAAAAAAAAAAATCATGTTAATAAAAAGTTACTGATAAAACTACTATTAGTAAACATTTCTTAGACTTATCTATTTAGTTTTGTTGCCAAATTTATATAAACTCTTTTATTTCCTTTTTTCCTGAAGAATATAACACAACCAAAAACTTATAAACAACAATTTACATTCAATATAAAGAATATAATCAAACTTATTCTTAATTTAAAATTAAAAAATTAACACAAATTATAAATTAAGATATAAATTTAGAAAAATAACAAAGAATAAACCTGTTTATTTTCTCTATCATTTTGAGAGATGAAAGTGTGAGTATGTAACTAAAACCTGAACCAATTATTGTAAAAGAGAATAAATGAGTACAAAAGTTTAATATTATGAATTGGGTTAAGTAATAAACAAAGAAAGAGGATCTTGCCAAAGGCCCATTTAATTTCCATGATGAAGATCTTATGTTAAGTAAGGATTTTGAACCTAATCTCAATTACCCATTTTTCTTCTTTTTGGAATGGGCCATAAGAGAGAGCTCGCAAAGGCCCACTTAATTTTCATGGTGAAGTAGGAATTTTGGACCCAATGTCCCAAACCCAATTATTGAGCTCAGTAACGAGTTTGGCTGCCAATGGGCCTAGAGCTCCAATACACAGAGGTTGTGGGCCTTGTGGCCTGTACAATATTTGTAAGAAAGTATGAGGGTTTAGTACATATTATTGCATTGCTCATTCAGATTGAATTTCATGAAATTAGATTAGATTAGTATTTAGTACCATGGCTCAACTTTGAACACGTTACTTTGACGCTCATAGTTTTAATTTGAAGATACAATTGAATTGTCATTTTGTCACATTTAAAGTTCTGCTAACAGTTAAGAGAGTCCCCTACGATCTCTAAGCCATCAACCTTGAATAGTCCAAAGGCCATGACTAAAACAATTATACTTTAATCATATAAACGTTTACTACTACATATAGAACTCCATAGATTATTTTTACTAAGTCTTAATTGAGATATATTGGGGGTAATGTTGCTTAATTACCACTAATTACCTCTCCTCTACCCCATTAAAGTAATAATTTTTTGTATGGGTGCAACCTTTAGTCTTAATTGTAATATATTTTAAAGAAGAAAAATTCTCCAATTGCACTTTGTGTGAAATGATTTCATTTTGAAAGAGCAAGTAAGCATGGAAGACAAATTGGAGATGGTATAGTAGATGAGAAAGCCAGAATTTCAAAGTTCAATTTACTGTGTTTCCAAATTGGCTGCTATTGCATTGTTCAAACTTACATTATTCAAAAAAGAACAATTAAATTCAACTTCTTAAAGCACCCTACGTTTCTTGGCGTTGAAACTCATGCATTAGCATTCTAAAATATTCCTTTTTAGTTGTAGTCCAATACAAAAATTCAACCTCTTCTCTCTCCCACTACTCCCATATTTGTGTATATATATATTTATAAAACTCTCTCTCCTTTCTGATAAAAAGAAATCTTGCAACCTATACAATTTGAATTGGAGGAAGAAAGAGAGATCAAGTAATTAACCATGTCAGGTTCGAAGAGATGGTTAATGGGTTTAAGATTTGTTGTTTTTCTATTCCTTGTACTTTTGGCAATGGCTTCAATGGGAGATTGCATCAGAGAGTTGAAGGAATGGGACTTCAAGAGCACATTTGAAGGACAACTTCCCAGAGGGCCAGTGCCTCCTTCAGGACCTTCTCCATGCCACAACAAACTCAGCCCTTACAATCAAAGTGAATTCTCTCTTCCTAATGACTACGTCATTTGCCCATAACATTGGATTTATAGCACTTTTTTTTTTCTTTCTGTTTTTGCTTTTGTATTTTGGAAACCTTGGAGAGAACATTATTTAGATTTATTGACTCATTTCTCTTTGATTAATAGGTCAGTTGAGACTTGAGAGTTAGCTTGTGCAGTGGTTAATTGAATTATTGTACAATTCCCTTGAAATTAGTGGGACTCCAAAGATAGAAAGATAGTAGGCAACTTTCATGTTCATTTGTTTGTTCTTTCACTAATAATTTGCAAATAAGCTGCTCTTGCTTATACTATTCTTTATTCAAGGTTATGGGCTGTATTCGATTCACCAACTCAATAAATCTGAGTCATCTGACCCAACTCGATAGCTCGAGTTGATTTTTCTTAGATTGATAAGTTGGGTTGAGTTATAATATACATTAAATTTGTTTGCTTTACTTATTTTAGACTTTGAGACGTTGCTTAAATCATTAGTTCCATTTATTTTGATATTTTGAGGCTTAGTTTTGATAAAAATGAAATATTATACTCAATTATGAAAACTATAATCATTTATCAAATGACGGATTTAAATAGTTGAATGAAAATCCAAAATTTTTTCTTAGGCATGACAAAATTATCTCAACAATTCCTATGTATTAGGTTGGATTGGTTTTTTAGAGTTCTCATAGGTTATTAATTAGATAGGATTGAGTTGAAAATCTCTCACTCCAAGAATGTAGGGGGTAGAATTGAAAATAATAAGCTGCTCTAATTTATTCTGTTCTTTTTTTATTGAGAATGTAATTTATTCTGTTCTTCATTCTTAGCTTATCACAATATGATACAATCACGATGATTCAGCACTTGACATTGAGTTTTCATGTTTGTACTGCAATAATCTTCATGCCATTGTTTCACTTAGCAAGAAGCCCATAAAGGGTCCAGCCCATCTCGCCCTAGCCGAAGACCCAAGCTGGGAATGCTTGAGATGGGACCATCCGATTAGAGCCCAATATGTTACATGAAGTAGGCCCAAGCTGCAACTTTGAGCCACTGGCTTCTTTCACCTATAACGAGACTTCCTCAGTAAATTATGTGACTATATATATATATGCCTACTAAATTTCAAATATTTTATTAATCCTTAAAAAAAAAAAAAAACTTTTTTTATTTATTAATCCTTCAAATATTTTGTTTATTTATTTATTTTAACCAGGTTCAATCTTTTTATTTTGGATAGAAAGTTAGAACCAGTTCAATCATTTTATAGTGCCCATGCATGGTACACCAAAAATTCTCTTACAACAAGATATTTTAGGGTCAATAGGAAAGAAAGTGGAATGGTGGTTGTAACTTGTAATTACTAATTTCCAAAATTCCACCAGCTTTTTTTTTTTTTTTTTTTTTTTTTGGTGGTGGTGGTGGCAACTGGAAGTCTGGAACCCAATTGCAGAATAAAAAAATATTTCCAATTCAGTTGTTTCTCAAAAATAGGTTATACTTATTGGGACATATTGGGTATGTTGAAATTTGCATTATTTTAACCCTAATGAAGCAACTTGCATGTTATATCACATCTCAGTCTTAACTCTTATGAAACATATTTGTGGATTATAAAAAATAAAAAAGGGTAAATTAAAATATTGATCCCTATTCTTTACACCATATTTCAATTTGGTCCCTAATTTTTCAATTTTGTCAGTTTGATCCCAAACATTTTCAGTGTCGTGTCAATTTAATCCCTGCCGTTAAGTGTTGGATGAAAAATGCTGATGTGACTAACACTTGTATCACCACGTAATATTACATTTATAAAATAAAATAAAAAGAAATTTTCCCTTGCTATTAGGATGGCATTAATCAATTTTGCCATTTTTTTTTTATACTACAAACAGAGTTTATCATAGAAGCCCTACAAAAATGCTGGGCTAACCCATTGATTTTGCTTTTCGATTTATAAGAATTTTTTTTAAAGTAGAAGGAATAATTGAAGTACACACTAAGTTTACTATTTCCTCTCAAAAGTAATAAATTATAAAGACAAAAGATTAAAAAAATTTCCCAAGGAAGAAGGTATACTATCATCTGCAAATGTCCGTTGAACCAAAGAACTAAAAGAATAGGTATCTTTGCCTATCAAGGGGAAGCTCAACCCCATCAAATCTCCTTTGACACCAAATCATCCATGAGAGATAGCACTACATCCCAAACCTTTTGCTATTCGATCGCCCAAAAACCCATATCAAACAAAGAAGCAACTCAAACTTAAGCTACCATGCCGCCACCATCTCAAAGTCCAACCTTCAATAGATCTCAACCAAGCCCCAAAACACCACTTGAAATGAACAAATCCAATGACTCATTTCAATTGAGAGAGAGAGAGAGAGAGAGAGAGAGAGAGAGAGAGAGAGAGAGTATATCATCGGGCCAGTAGAGGAACCAGAACAACCTCAACATCGGTCCTCACTGCCATTCCTCATCGTCGAGCACTACAGTCAGTGATCTTCAGGCCTCACCCTTTCTCTCTCGACCAAAACATGAAACTATGGATTGTGGGCCGTAACTTGTAACAGAGATGGATTTTCTATATGAGATTTAGGGATTTTGATCATGTTGAGTAATATTTTTAATTTTTTTTAAATTAAATATGATGTAGCAGTAAGTTGACATGGCAAAAAATAATATTTTATTTGGGCCATTAGCCCCATTAGCATTTTTCATTCAACACTTAACGGCAGGGATCAAATTGACACGACATGTTAGAGACAAAATTGACACAATTTAAAGGTTAGAGACCAAATTGAAATATGATGTAAAGGATAGGGACCAACTTTATAATTTACCCAAAAACAAACCTATTTGTGATCCTCCATGATCATGCATTATTGTGTGGTCTTTTGAGCCTTTTCTTGTAATGCATTTGGGCCTTTTCCCATCTCTTTCCTCTCCTATTTTTCTTGGGCTTTTTGAAGAAAGATCATGCTGACCCTTCTAGTTCTTTATAGAGAAATAAATCCTTTTATTTAGGGGAAAATTAACACACACACAAAAGTGTGAGATTTTGAGGTTTGATTTTGGACATGATATATTGATATTTGTGTTTGTATTTTGTACACAACGCAAATTCAGTGATACAATTTTGGACACCACCCACCAATCCAACTAATCCATGTTCAGTAGATCTTAGGGGAACAAGTATTAGGCTAAAATGGCCAAGTATCACTGTTTGGTAAAATATGTATAAATCTATCACTGTTTGTGAAATAATTAGGAATCTACCATTTTTTTAAAACTCGAGCTTGTGAAACTCAAGTTTCATGAAAAAATTTTTATGGAGCTTGAGTTCCATAAAAAATAACACGGCAAATTTGAAGGCTATTTTTTTCAAAGAACTCGAGTTTCTGGAAATATTTAGCAATTTACCACCTTTTTGAAACTCGAGTTTCATAAACTCGAGTTTCAAAAAGATGGTAAATTGCTAAATATTTCACAAATAGTGGTATATTACTAAATATTTTGCCAAACAGTGGTATATAGCCATTTTGGCCCAAGTATTACTGGTGAAAGCAAACAAAATTCGAAATGCGATAAATTTTGTGCTAACTTGACCTTAGAAGAAAATGTTAAAATTACCATCAATTTTTTTTTTTTGAGAAATAAACAAATACACGGGACAAGGAAAGGAGTTCTAATACAAAGGCAAACCACAACTCTACTAAAAAACTATGGTAACTTTTATAACAAAATGTCATGTTAATGAGTGCCCTTAAGGAAATTTTTAATAAACAATTTTAAGAATATTTTGACATCACTTTCATGAAAAATATAAAAAGCCGTTAAAAATATTAATAGTTTTTTTTTTCTTTTTCCATGAAAAGTTTCTAAAAAATATTATTTAAACCAATATCCTTATCCTATAACAAAATAGATACAAAAGATTAATGTGATTTGTGTCATAGGCTCATAATATTTGATTTTTTTAAAATTAATAATAACACAGTAATTTATAGAATTCATGCAGTTTTATCGGAATATTAGTAAAGTTAGAATAAAAGGGAAAGAAAGACAGGTAAATAAAAAAAATTTAACAAAAATTCTAAAAACCCCCATGCCATTAAATATATATTACATGTCCGTTAATAAATGTATTAATATATATTTCAAAAGCAAAAAATTAAAAATTAAAAATATATAGAAATAACTGAGATGTATATGGTTGATAGGGCGCATCTAACTGACTTATAAATGATTACTTTCACCAAATTAACATGTATAGTTCTTGTGAGTTCCAGTTAACTCAACTGGTTCAATCCCCGCCTATATCAGGAGCGGAAGCCATAGGTTGAAACTTTCAAAAAAAAAAAAAACATGTATAGTTCTTAAAAAAAGGAAAAGAAAAAAGAAAAAAAAAAGACATATGGGTCACAATGAGCGACATGCTTAAAAATAAATAATAACAAAATAAATAAAGTCACATGTCAATAATTTGCAAAAAAGAAAAAAAGAAAAGCTGCAAAGCCTGCTTTTAAAAGCATGAATTTATTAAACTAGTTTTGGTCGAAACGTGAATTAAATAATTTTATATTCTTATCATCAAAACATCATGAGCCAACATGAACTGACATGAATGATGCCTAAAGTCCCAAACTAAAAGCATAATCTTTGTACATAGTATGGGCACAGATTGTCGATTCTCAAAAAAAAAAAAAAAAAAAAAAAAGTATGGGCACAGATTGTCAATATCGCAGGTGCCACCCCACTACAATTATTGTACAATAACAAGAAATATACATACCAATAATGAAAAAAAAAAAAAAATAATAATTCCAAAAAAAAAAAAAAAAAAAATACACATAGAAATGGGATAGTTCATGTGGTGGCAATATTCTTTATAATAGTTTATATATGTAATTTGAATTTCACTTCTCCCTCCATTATTATTTTTTTGTCTCAAAATAATAATGTAGGTAGAAAGGCTACCTCATATTTGAATAATTACCTTATTTATAAGAATTCTGTTGTGGAATTCACACAGAGTAAGCAAGAATGCTTTGGGAGGAACGAATCTTTCCTCAATCAGGTATTGTCCGCTTTGGAATGGGCAGGGTCGACCTTTGCTTTCACTCGCACAGATTTGCTCAATCTCACATTGGGAAGAGACGCCTCCCACCCTTGTCTTATAAGCACTTGACCTAAGGAAGGGTGTACCATAATGTGTGTGATCAAGGGACCATATAACATTTTCCTTTTTTTTTATTTTATTTTTTTACTTTTATCTTATTGATTAAGGGACCATTTGTTTCAACAAATTCACACACACCTTCTTTTTTTATTTTTTTATTTTTTTATTTTAAATTTCACTTTTTGTTAGGTATAAATTTTTTTAAAATAATTTATTTTAAAAAAAATTGAAAAATAAATTGTACCAAACATGCACGTGACTTTCCCCAATGAAATCCAATCACTTTAGTTAATTTCCAAAAGGAAATTAGAAACTGGCAATTGTGTGAGTCATGTTCATGATTCCAAATGTTATCTTGTAAACATAGTTCCTAGCTAATTTATGGGACGAAATACGTACATTTTCATTTCATGTAGTTTAAAATTTTAACATTAAAAATTCAACATAATAAAGGAAATGGGAAAAATGTATATATATATATATATATATATATGAAAGTTCAATATGTGTATAAAACACTCTTTAATGTTTAGACCCCCAATTTACAAGTTATTAATTCAAGCTTATTATCAAACAATTAATGTGCGGAATATGAATATAAGCATATAACAGAATTGATTAACAATCTAAATCAATTAAAATCACATCTATAGTAGAAATTAAAAGGTAAAGATTAAGGGAAGAGAGACGCAAACACAAGGACAACACAACGATGTGTTATCAAAGAGGAAATCGAAGCCCTGGGCGTAAAACCTCTCTGTCGCCCTCCAAGCGGTTAATAATCCACTAGAAAATGTAGTTGGGATACATGAACAACAATAGACCCTCCAAGCCTAATCTACCCAGTATACCTAAGCCCTCCAAGCTTCTTGCTCCAACGAGATTACGCCGAACTTTTGTCTTTTCTAACTTAGCGGATTCCGCTACTTGACCATAGCATTAACCAATATGAAATTGGTCCCTTCTTAACTGCTTCCCAAAGCACCAAAAAGCCTTCTCACAGATGTGGGTATGGTGAGAAAATGATTTGGTCAAGAACCTCTCAAGGATGTAACAATGGAGAGGAAGAGAGTATAGGAATTTGAAGAGTCTCTATGTAAAGATTGTGGATGAGTCAATCTTTTTTTTCTCTAGGGTTTCTCTCTCAAAATTCTCTCTGAAAACTCTCTACATTTTGTGGGTATAAGGGGTATTTATACTAGGGTGAGAGTGGAATGCGAAGAGACATATTTTTCAAAACAGGGCTGATTGGCAGCTTGGCCTTGCGACTTGACTGAGTCGCGAGTTCAAGTCACAAGCTAACGGTCTGGCCAGTCTGGACTTTTTGTCCTGTAGTGCTCCAGCTGGTGTAACTGTTCATCTTCCTGCACGCTTCACTCGTGTGCTGCAGTTGGCGGCTTGCCAGTCGCGAGTCACCCGTGAGTCTCTGCTTCTTTGCACAATCTCGAGCATTTCTTCACACTTTCTCACACACTACCCTTACATGAATCCTACCTAAATATAGGGTTACTAATTGCTAAAATACAAGCAAATTTGGCACGGAATAAAGCCAACAAAATGGTTGATTAAATTCAACCTTACAATATATATATATATATATTTATATATATTTATATATATATATATGTGGGTGCAATTTTCACCTTAGGCCAAGGGCTTACCTTGTAGCCGTTTTGGCTTGACATGTTATCCCACATCGAAGAGAACTTCCTTCCACTTTCTGCCTTATAAGCTGTGAAGCGAAGGAGTAGTGTACCATCAGTTATGTTATAAAACCTAACTAATTAATTTTTTAATATATTTAGGATATTTTAAATTTCTGGTTGTGCTTTCAAGCAAAAAAAAAAAAAAAAAAAAAGTGAATGGGGGAGATGATTTTTAATATATTTATTCATTAATTTAAAATCGAAAAGAAGAAGAATGAACAAAGTTATTTATTTTCTCATATTATTTTATTTTAAAAAATTTTCGTGTATATAATTTATAATAAGTTAATAACATATATATATATATATATATATAAATACATATTATGAAATTAAGATCTAATATCATCTAAATCATAGAAAACTCTTAACAGATCAAAGAAAAAATAATCAAGATTATGACAAAATTTGAAAATATTGATGCATCTTTAATCTAAATAGTAAAAGATGAAATTAGAAATATTGATTATGTTGATTTCGTCTTATATATTGATACATATCAGCACAAAATTATATAATGATACATATTAGAAAAATACAATTAATTTTTTAATCGGAATATTAAAGTTAAGTCAAGTTAAAGTATTTTTTGTTCAAGTATAATAAGAAAAATGTTTTATAAATGTTTTATACATTTAATTATAGAAATCATTTATTTTTAGACGTTTGATATATGTCACAATTAAAAAAAAAAAAAAAAAAACATGCATATAACATACGATATCATATGGTACTTAAAGAAAAGAAGATATAATTTGATTTGAAACTTATGACTTTCATTTTATGATAATTATTATTTATCATTAGACTAAGATATCAGTTCATTTATTTTTAGTGTATGCGAGATTTGAACTTATATCCCATATTTGTCGAAAAAAACTTTATTAGTGAAACTAATTGAAATCTAAGTTACATGTATTTTAGTAAGTATATATGCTTGTAAGACAAAATTTCAAACGAATTTTACAAACAAAATTAGAAGACTGACATTCCTTTTATCAAACTAATGGTCAATGTCTTGTTAGTACTTAATTAGTATAGTTAGTACATATATAGTGATATAGCTAGTACTAGCTATATATACGTCAATTGAATTATAGTGTTTGATCAATGGAAAATTCATCCCCCGTGATTGATGCAATAATATTGCACTCCCATCAATTTCCTCTCCACTCAGTTTGGTATGACAGTGGCCAAAATATATAATTAAAATATGACACCCAAAATACAAGGATCGATGTTTCACTCAAATGTTCTTCTGTCAAATATTTCCGCCGAATTCCCAATTGAAATGAAACGACAACCTCTGGTTTGAGTGTAGGAAAAAAGAGTATTCTCTCTCAGATAACTTAGAGTACAAACCAATAGTTTACATTCTTGTGAAAAAAAGAGAGGAAAAGGACGACTAATTGAACCATTGGGAATGATTTTGTTTTTGAAGAAACTGAACAATTACTTAATAATCTCACTTTCTTGGTCCCACTTGGGAAAATAATGAAGGGCCACAGTCACCTAGCACTATATGCTTGAGAGTGGAAGCCAAAGTAGGTTGTATCTGGTGGAGTGCATTGCTGCATATATGTTTGGTCCATTATCGTTCTCTTTCAATGGCTTCAACCCTATGTTGGTGATGCAATGCATTTGTACGAGCAAGTATGCATCATCAATCCCTTTTTAGGGTATAGAAGGTGACAATGGACATTGCAACAAGAAGATTTTTTTAAATTTAAATAATGCCAAAAATTGGAATAATGATTATGAAATCTTCGATAAGATCTCAATCATTGCTAAGATGAAAACAAAAAGGTGAAATTTTTTCTAATTATATCATCTAACTTTGATGCATGGTTATTCAATTCAATCATTTAAGGGTGTTTTTTCTTCAATTTTAGTTTTTTTTTTTACTATAATAAGTTTTCAATTTGATCTTTCTGTTGAGTTCTGTCCAATTTTGTTGTTTTGGTTTTAATATTTTTTTAAAACCTTTTAAAATTGAGGTAATTTTTATAGACTTAACCATTCAAATTGGACGGAATGATTACATTACAAATGAATATAAGCTTAAGAACTTAAATGAAAAATAAAAAACTAAATTGAAAACATGTAAAAATTAGAATGTGTAATTTGTAATTTACTCAAAAAAAATAATATATCAAACTATCAAAATATTTATGGGAATATTGGTTCGTCTCTTTTGTAAAGTAAGAATAAATAATAAAGTTAATTTTTTTTTTTTTTTAATAATAAAATGTATTGACTGCTAGCTAGTTTGAACAGGATCATTTGTAAATAGATGGGTGATTGGGTGCTTTTAGCTATTGCAATCCATTTCACCCACTCCAGGATGCTTTTCAGGTGAGTGTTTAGTATTAATTAAACATGTGTTGACTGAAATAAGAAAGTTTTAAAATGCAAATACGAGCTATGCCGTCCATTTTACCCAGCTAAAAGCAACTATTGTTTTGATAGATGTCCATTAGTTTTTTTTTTATAGATGTTTATTAGGTGAAGCTTAGAAACCACTTCTATATTAAAAAATAAATTTTAAAGTTACAAATGCTTAGGGCTTGACAAAATTTTATAATATTTAAAAGACATAAAGCTTTGGTTTTGTAATTATGACCAGTAAAACACGAGCGACCCTACTTGTATTTTTATTTTTTGTCATAGGTTTTCTACCTTCTTTATGATATATTTTTATTTTTAACAAATGAAGCATTATTTATTTAGAATAACAATTAAGCAAATTAAGAGGAATATAAAATATCTTAGAAAAAGTTATGGTAAAAGAACGATAGGGAGGATTTGCTGCAACCGTGTATGCAATAATTGCAACATACAGAATAATGTGACAGCTAAAGAAAAGTGAGCCTTTGGACACTTGTCACTTCTCTATGGCTTCCGCTATCTCACTCTATGATGTGTTATTATTATTTATTGATAAGCTATGATGTGTTATTATTCAGATTTGGATTTGCATTTTAGCAATGTAGCCGTGGACGTCGGACAACCTTCATGTTAAATTTTAAGTCCTACATAGGTTTTCACTGCAATGTTCAGTGGTTGAAATTTGAGTAGTACAATTTAACGTTATTATAGATGTAGGCCCAACATACCACAACATTAAATTGATTAGTTAATGAAGAGGGCAGTTTGTGGGCTTTGGTTCATGTGGTTGTCGGTGTTCACGGTGTCAAAAACTACAACCCCTGGTGTCTGCTACGTGCCTTAGATATACCTTGTACCTGTTTTGCCAAAGGTCAAGGTTCCTCCAACGCTTGTCCTTTGGTATAGTGTCCAACTGCACTGGAGCTGAACTTCACGTTGGAGGAACCTTGTCCTTTGGTATGGTGTCCAACTGCACTGGAGCCCATCAAAATGCTTACATGTATCATAATATATCTTGATGGATCCAATGTAATTGAAAAGTAGACCCAAGCTAAATCCCTCCGAGTTATACAGTAAAACCTCGTACAGTCGTACCTAGTCTATGATGCGAAAGGTCTTTGCCCTCTCATTTCAACCACATTAATTATAGGCCTTATCGTACTTGGACCCGCAAATGGTAATGGTGCAACGAGTACTGGCCGAGCACCATATAAAACTGATGGTTGATGCAGCCTCACGTGAATGCCAAATTTTGGAGGTGGAATGGAATTAACCATTGATAAGATTGTTATAACAACACAATGACAAATTGTAGTTTCTCCAAAACACTAAAACGCCTTGAATAGTAATGATATGAGAATAATTTCTTTAATTATCACATAGTAAATTGGAGAAAGTTTTCTTTAAGTTAGTTTGGAGATAAATTTTTTTTTTTTTGTTTGACCGAAGCGGAATTGAATTATATAAGTAAGACTATTAGCTCATTTTCTAGCTGAAACTTTGGTATAGTGTCCAACTGTACTGGAGTCCATCAAAATATTTACATGTATCATCATATATCTTGATGGATCAAATGTAATTGAACAGTAGACCCAAGCTAAATCCTTCTGAGTTATACAGTAAAACTTCGTACCTAGTCTATAATGTGAAAGGTCTTTGCCATGTCATTTCAACCACATTAATTATAGGCCTTTTCGTACTTGGACCCGCAAATGGTAATGGTGCAACGAGTACTGGCCGGGCACTATATAAAACTGATGGTTGATGCAGCCTCACGTGAATGCCAAATTTTGGAGGTGGAATGGAATTAACCATTGATAAAATTGTTATAACAACACAGTGACAAATTGTAGTTTCTCCAAAACACTAGAACGCCTTGAATAGTAATGATTTGGTCACACACTAGTATTCGTGTTAGTTTGGAGTATAGATGTACTTTCACACAAAAATCCACTATTAATCATATGGATTATGATTACTTTAAACTAAAACTCACAAACCAAAGGTACAAATTCTCACAAACAACCAGTACAAAAAAAACTAAGACACTCTTACAAGCAATGCTCACAAAACACAAGCAAAGTATAAACAAATTAAGTTACAAAAAGTGTTATAAAAAAAAAAAAAAAACTCGCCAACCTCTCTCACGTACAATAGTTTCAAAACCCTAATACATCCAATAATTCCTTCAAACTCATATAATAAATAAATTCATTAACTCGTATGCGCAAGTATCTTTCAATCCCCCCCCCCCCCCCCCTCCCAAAAAAATACCACCACATAACACCCCACACAAGAGGATTGCTTTGGACAGAGCCCTCACCTAAGACTAATCTCCAAATCAATACCTATTTATTAATTTATGAGGCTTGAATTTTATTTTTTAATAGACAAATTAAGAATGGCCAACAACCTCTTCAACAAGGAAAACTATTTCGGTATTTCCTTCCTTAATAAGGAAAACCATTATCTTCCCCACCTTTCGTTCCACACCGAAGAAACTAAATCCAAAAAAGATTTCGAGGCAATTTGTAATAGAAATACAATATATTTGATGTATATTGTTGGGCTCACTTTTAAGTTCTTAAAACTTTTCAAAGTAGTAGTTATGGACCTTATGGTTGTTTTATATACTAGAATGAGGGTCGCCAAGCCCTGAATCAAAAGCTTCACCTTTAGGTTTTAGTACTTGTTGGACATATTTTTTGAAAATGTACAAAATCTTTAGCAATGAAATAAGTTCAATACAAAAAATCAGCAACAAGAGCAGAAACCCAAATTAAAGTTTAGGAACAATCTCACTAAATTATAGAATCACACAATGCATCGTCTTTGGGGAACAATTCCACGTACAGAATTAGACTGTAATCTCGAACTTTGTATCTGACGCATTTCCACACAACAAGAATCAGAAACAACCTGGTATAAAGAATTTCCTTAATGATCAAAAGAGAAATTCAAAGAGCCAAAGAGACCTGTGTGAGACAACAAGAACACACTTAAGAAAGACAAGAAGTCAGAGAAGTCAAATAAGTCTGTTCGTGTGTGTTTGAGAAACCAAAGTAATCTGACGGGAAAAGTGTCTAATGGTGTCTAATAGCTAAACCGGATTCATAGGATAGAGACAAGACGTAATGTGTGTGTGATATAGATTATGTACATACCTAATCTTGGTCTTATATCTAAAGATACTGGGTAAGTACATAATATATAGTATATTAATTCACATAGAAGCACACTTCTAATTGTGTGTGGGACACAAAAAAGTTCTAAGTGTTTGGAATATACTATTGTTTTTAATACTTTATTTTTTTGTACATGTAATGTTCTTCATTTGGTATAGAATTTGTTAGTTGGATGCATGCCTGATGAGCACTGTTTAACTTACCTTATAAATAGTTTAAACATTTGGAAAAGCTAATGATTATCGAGCAATTACTAATTGACTATATACAACACTTCAATTCGTAGTACTTTGTAAACAAACCATTTATGTAGTGTCATATGATGAGGTTTACAATGAGGATATCTAAGCTTATGAGTGGTCTAGCTCGTTGGGAATATGGAATTTGTGGATGCTCTTGTAAGCTAGCTTGTTATTTTCTCCTCTTTGTTCTCCGCCTAACAGTCCTCTCCACTCCCCACCTCTTTATAAATCTGTTTAAGTTGCCTTATATATTCAAAGTCAAGGAACCCCAGTCAGCTCACCTGTGTCTCATGGTGTGTGAATGGCCTTTGGTGCTTTTTTTGGTGAGCTTAATGTTATTAGTTTATTGAGTTTTAAAAATAAACTCGATAATTTTACAATTGTCTCTTAGAAATAAAAATAAAAATTTATACATATGTCATATTAGAGTTATGATAAATTGAATAAACTAAATATAAACTTTTCTAAACAAGCATGACCCCCAAGTGTTAATAATTCCCATCCCATTCCCATGTGGTGCCCATGATACAGCTAGGGTTCACTCCCCTTTTCTTTACTTAGGGGAAAAAAAAAACCCTTCTCATATTAAGCTAAAGCAAATCCGTGAGGTGACAAAAGCAATAAATTAAGTATATATGTGATAAAAGTTATTTGGTAGGTTGTTTTTTGATGATGCCGTAAAATCACCAGTGAGTTACACAACCTTCCTACACTCAAAACACCACCTGCACAAGGAGAAAAGAAAAACCTAACAGAGAGCACCGGTGTGGTGCCGGCCAAATACCCTCCGAAAGTCAAGTTAGAACTATTCTCACAACTCTAGAGTGCTAGAGAGGGTAAATTATGTGTACCTCTATTTGTGAGAGTATTGAGCTTTTATAGTAGTAGAAGGTTGACACCTCTTCCTTGGTGCGGAAGTCTTTTCCTTGTAGGACTCTACTTGAATAGTCCCAAACGTGGTTAACAAGATATTCCCTTATAGAGAAGATCTGTATGTATCTTCCGGAATCCTTGTCGTGCTAGGATTCCATTTACCTTGGGATTCCATGGTGATTAAGTGTGTGTCGTAAGTATTTTCCATCTAGGGTTTTTGCTACATCTATTCATAATGGACCTTTGAACAAGTTGGGCTTGCCCTTTATCGGCCCGCGGACATGGATCCGTCAGGCCCATTTTACAGGGCCCGTCAAGCTATATTTTTATCCTCTTCAGTTGCCCCCTTTACCCTATGGGTCCGTCATCGTTGAGGGACAGGACCAGTAGGGTGACGGTTCAAAGTTTATGGGATGACGATTCAAAGTTAATGGGATGACGGTTAAAAGACCAGTGGGTCGACGGTTTCAGCGCGGATGCCGTCAACCGCGCAAACGTCTGATAGGTTGTCCGGAAGCATTAAGGCGCATGACACGTGTCGTCCTTCGATTGGATTTTATCTCGGATCGAAGCGTTGCTTCATCTTCCGTGCACCTCCTCTATAAATACCAGGGTTTACCTTCCACATTTCTTCATTTTCAGTTGAAACATATTGTCAGAGCACAATCCGTCATCCTCGTCAGAGATCACTCCATTCAGTCGCTGTATCCGTCACCCTCATCCGTTCACTCTACTTGGTAAGTGGTTTCTTTTTTACGTCCTTTTCTTTTTTTTTTTCTTTGGATATTCTCAATTTTCTTTAGACTTTATACCCCGTCACTCCTTTTAGACTCGTCAGAGTCTTAGGCTTTGTCGTAACGTGTAGGCAATGTCTAGTGCGTCGAGTAATCAGTCAGTTGTACGTGACGAGACGGATTACGAGAAAGTATACCTGTCAGGTCACGAAGACCAAGAGAGTCCAGGCGAAGAGAGGAGTTCGTCCGCCTCTTCCCCGTCCTTAATAAATGAGGATATGAAGATGGTCGACCCAGAAGAGGGTCCTGATGACGGCGAGGAACAAACATTAAAGTCCGTCGTAGGTGCTGATGGACTTAGGGAGTTCATCATGCTACCGGAGTGGACGGTGAATTACTTTACTTCCACTATCAAGGAGAAACACTTCAGCACTCTTAGGGTAAATTACCAAATCCCAGACTACATCCCCATCCGTCTACCCTATAAGTCAGAGAAATGCTATTATGAAGGGGTAGAAGGAATCGGGGTGTATGAACAGATGCTGAAGGCAGGACTTAGGTTTCCACTAAGCTCCCTTCACTGTCAACTTCTCAAATACCTTGGCCTGTCCGTCAACCAAGTGTCCCCTAACGCCTGGAGGGTCTTCATAGCAATGGAGGTCCTGTATGGTGCTATGTCAGACGGTGCTAGGAGGTTGACGGTGCGGGAATTCCTTCACTGCTACCGTCCAGATGAGATAGACAAATCACAGGGGATTTATAGTTTTTTGCCAAGGAGTCCATTGCTGAAGGTTATATTTGAAACCCCAGACTCCAATAGGGACTGGAAGAGCCGCTATTTCTTTTTAGAGGGTGATGGGTGGATGTGTCGTCTAGGGGACGCGGAACACATGCCCGTCGACACTACTTGGGGGATATTGGCTTCGTCTAGTATGTACCCGTCCTAGTGCGTGAACTTTTTACATAACCGTTCAGTTTAGTATAATTTCTTTGAGACTTTAACCGTCTTCTTTCTTGTAGTTCGACGGCGTCCACAAGTTAATCTTGAGGAATTCAGTTTTTTTTTTTAAATTTTTTTAACAAAACCAAGTCAGAAGAAATGACTTGGGCCAAACTAGTCACACTTGATACCATCCACTGGTATTGTGACGGACCTGCACCAACACCAGCAGCGATCAAATACAACGCCAGAATTCGCCAACGTAAGTCTGTTGCCCTCATTACATTTGAACGTTTTTCATCATTACTTTTTATTTTTTTATTATTTATTATTATTAACTTCATCCGTCCACCTCTACAGAGATGGACGATGCTAAGAGGAGGGCTCTGATCAAGGCATAGGTTGCCAAGAAAAAGGAGACCGGCGAGGTGGATCCCAAGGGGACGGGCACAACCAATTCGTCCCTAAAAAGAAGGTAGTCGTCCAAAGCGGACCGTCCTCCTAAGAAGCCCAAAGTCCCTTTGGAGCCCGTTGTAGGGCTAATGGCTGAGGGTGCAAAAACGGTCACCCCAGTGAAGTATGGGGCTGGCAAAGGCCTCATGAAGGCCCCATCCACTAACCAGGAAAAACCACCCGTCCTCCTCCGCGAAGACTCCAAATATGCCTTGGAGCAGCTTTTGTCTATCATAACGTCGGAGGATTATGAGGACTTAGGCAACCACTCCACAGAGGCAATGGGGGAGACTGGACTTTTTGCAGTTGCTCAGGTAATGATGTCCGTCGACTTTCTGTCCGTCCTCTATGCTTGGCTTTCTATTTAACCTCCTTTTTGCGTTTCAGGCCATGATCATGATGAAAGGGCTGATGGGACGGTGTCTCAACCATGAGACATCCTTGGAGCGTGTATGGGAAAAGGCAGAGCAGACGGAGGATGAATTGAGACAGCTCAAAGCCTGGAAATCAAAAATGGAGAAAAAATTTGATCTTTCAGATAAGGTGAAGAAGGAGCTTGAGCAGAGGACGGAGGAGGAATAAGGCCCTTGTGGAGAAAGATAAGGAGGTCCAGGAGGTGAAGGATCAGGTCCGTCAAGTTAAGGAGGTTGCGATCCGTGAATATCGTGACTCCGACACCCTTCTGTCTGAGCTGGGTGAATCCTTCTTGGAGGGTTTTGATGACGCTCTCCGTCAGGTCAAGAAAGCCTATCCTGACCTGGATGTTTCAAATATTAAAGTTGATGACCAAGTTCAAGCTTCTATCATGCCTGTCGCCTCAGAGGACACTGATGACCTTTTTGCTGAAGACGAAGTTCTCGGCGACGGGGAGTCTGCCCTAGTTCAGAATGTTCAGGCCAAACCCGTCAACGAAGGAGACCATCAGCCCGTCAATGTTGAAGAACAACCGGAAGATACTCCAGCTGTTAAATAGTTGCATATTGTTGTTATTATTTTACTTTTGTAATTGGAGAACAATTTCATTCGTCATGGATATCATGTAAACACTTTTTTTTTAAGGGTTTGTTTAATATTTATTCGAGACGGATTGCTCGTGGAATTTATCTGTTTACCTTATTTTAGTATTAGTCAATACCCGTCTTGTTATTCACCTTTTTTGCAGGAAAAATGAAGAAAAGATTTTTCTTTGCCACCCGTCCATGTACTGGGCATGAAAGGACTTTAACCTTTTCTGTGTAATCCGTTACTTCTGTTTGAATGATTTTTCGCATAATGGGGGTCCGTCCACTTTTGTGGACTAGATAACTTTTTCCACCCACTAGGGGGGCTGTCCATAATTTTTTCCACCCGCTGAGGGGTCCGTCCACTTTGTGGATCATGTACAATTTTCTACTCGCTATTTGTCCGTCCACTTCGTGGGCTAGAATTTTCACCCTCTAGGGTGTTCGTCCACTTTGTGGGCTTAATAATTTTATTTACCCTCTAGGGGGTCCGTCCACTTTTTGGACTATGTAGAATTTTTACAGTCTAGGAAGTCCATCCATTTTGTGGACTTTATAATTTTTTACCCTCTAGGGCGTCCGTCCACATTGTGGACTAGAATTTTCACCGTCTAGGGAATCCATCCACTTTGTGGAATTGATAATTTTTTCCCTCTAGGGGGTCCGTCCACTTTGTGGACTAAGAATTTTCACCGTTTAGGGTGTCCGTCCACTCTGTGGACTTTATGATTTTTTACCCTCTAGGGGGTTCGTCCACATTGTGGACTATAATTTTCACCGTCTAGGGTGTCCGTCCACTTTGTGGAATTGATAATTTTTTCCCTCTAAGGGGTCCGTCCACATTGTGGACTACGTAGAATTTTCACCGTCTAGGAGTCCGTCCACTCTGTGGACTTAATGATTTTTTTTCCTCTAGGGGTCCGTCCACATTGTGGACTATAATTTTAAGTAGTAAAACATAGTTGAGTCTGAATGTTCTTCCAAAAAAATTATTAAAACATGCGTTTGTAGAAAAGTACCTGCCTCATTGGGCTTAAAAAGGCACATAAAAAACATTGTAGCAAAATTTGTCCAAGTAAAACTAGTAGTAGTAGTAAAATTAAATAAACTGGGAAATAGGGGACATGGTCGTCGTTCTTCACGTCATCTCTACTGGTAGTATTTTCGTAGGTGCTCCGTGTTCCATGGGTGCTGCAGCTTTCGCCCGTCCAGAGTCTTGAGGTTGTAGGTGCCCTTCCTCTGCCATGATGCGATCCTGTAGGGTCCTTCCCAGTTGGGGCCGAGCTTTCCTTGCGAAGGATCTTTAGTCGCGCCCATTACCTTCCGTAGTACGAGATCTCTAATCTGAAAGTCTTTATGCTTGACATTGGAGTTGTAGTGTTTCGCCATGAGGTTTTGATACTGCGCTAGCCTTTGCTTTGCTGTCGTTCGTACTTCATCCACCAGGTCCAGCTGAAGGCGCATGGCCTCTTCGTTCTTATCCTCGTCGTAGTTCTCCACCCAATATGTTGTGAGTCCTACTTCTGCTGGGATGACAACGTCACTTTTGTATGCTAGTCGAAACGGTGTTTCTCCAGTCGGTGTTCTTGTTGTGGTTCGATATGCCCACAGAACGCTTGGTAGCTCATCCGGCCAAATACCCTTTGCCCCCTTGAGCCGGGTCTTGATGATTTTGAGCAAGGATCGATTTGTGACTTCAACTTGCCCATTGGCCTGTGGGTGTGCGGGCGACGAGTAGTGATTTTTGATGCCTAGCTCCGAACAGAAGTCCCTGAATGCGCTGTTATCGAATTGCTTTCTGTTGTCGGAGACGAGCACTCTAGGTATCCCGTACCTGCAGATGATATTTCTCCACACAAAACTTTGAATGTTCTTCTCCGTGATAGTGGCTAAGGCTTTTGCTTCCACTCACTTAGTGAAGTAGTCGATACCAACTACCAGAAATTTTAGCTGTCTAACTACTGTTAGGAAGGGGCCTATGATATCTAGTCCCTATTGAGCGAATGGCCAAGGGGCAATCATGGGGGTCAGCTCTTCGGACGGCTGCCTGATGAAATTGCTGAACCTTTGACACTTATCGCAGGCCTTGACATAAGCTTGTGCGTCCTTTAGCATTGTGGGCCAATAGTATCCGGCTCTGATCAACTTTTGCACTAATGACCGTGCACCTGAGTGGTTTCCGCAGATACCCTTGTGGACTTCTCTCATTACATAATCAGCTTTCTCATGCCTTAAACACCTCAGGTACGGTCGAGAGAATCCTCTTTTGTATAAGACATCTTTTATTAGTACAAATCGTGATGCTTGGACCTTCAGCTTCCTAGTGGCTTCCTTCTCGTTCGGTAACACGCCAGTCCTTAAATACGATATCAATGGCGTAATCCAATTGATTTCAGAATCTACTTCCTGCACATTTGTTCCGTCATCAATAAGTGAGGAGACCTGAACAAATGACAATACCTGTTCGGGGACAAGCATAAATTCTGCTGAGGCAGCTTTTGCTAGACGGTCGGCACATTCGTTTTCCTTCCTTGGGATTTGAATGAATCTGACCTCGAGGCTGCTGATTCGATTCTTCACCTCTTCCAGATACCTCCTTATCCTTTCGTTTTTGCACTCGTAGCCGCCATTAATCTGACTTATTACCACCTGGGAGTCGCAATGTATGACCACGTTTTCAGCACCTGCTGCCCTTGTGAGGTCTATCCCCGTCACCAATGCTTCATACTCGGCCTCGTTGTTGGTCGTGGGGAAATCTAGTCGGATCATGCACTTGATCTTATCCCCCTCCGGGGTTTGGATCACCACACCAACCCCTCCTGCTTGTCTGTTTGAAGATCCGTCCATATGGATGCTCCACTGTGTGGTGATTTCTGCCCCCTTACCTTCCGACTGGGCGAACTCGGCGATGAAGTCAGCCACAGCTTGACCTTTTATCGCAGTTCGCGGGCGGTACTGTATATCAAATTCACTCAGCTCTACCGCCCATAAGGTCATCCGTCCGGCAGCCTCAGGGCTACTCATGGCTCTTCTCAATGGCTGATCCGTTAAGACTATGATGGTATGTGCCTGGAAGTATGGCTTTAATTTTCGTGCCGCAGTTACTAGCGCGAATGCCAATTTCTCTATTCGGTGGTATCTCTCTTCTGCTCCTCGGAATGCTCGGCTTATAAAGTAGACGGGTCTTTGGGATCCGTCTTCCTCTCTTACTAAGCGCCGCACTGACCGTTGCTTACGAAATTGCTAAGTAGAGGTAGAACTTTTCCCCTAGTTTGGACGGGCTGAGCAATGGCGGAGATGAAAGATACTTCTTCAAATCTTTAAAGACTTTCTGGCACTCGTCCGTCCGTTCGAAAGATTTTCTCAGAGTGCGAAAGAAAGGTAGACACTTGTCCGTCGCTTTTGAGACAAACCTGTTCAGGGCTGTGATTTTGCCATTCAAGCTTTGCACCTCCTTGACCGTCCTCGGTGGTTGTAACTCCATTATGGCCCGTATCTTCTCCGGGTTAACCTCTATTCCTCTTTGGGATACCATGAAGCCCAAGAATTTCCCCGCCGTTACTCCGAATGCGCATTTGTTTGGATTCAACTTCACGTTATATGACCGGAGGGTGTCGAAGGTTTCTCGGAGGTCGTCTAGGTGATCATGTTCGCGTAGGCTTTTCACCAACATGTCATCAACATAAACTTGTACGTTTCTCCCAATCTGGTGTGCGAACATTTTGTTCATCAATCTTTGGTACGTCGCACCCTCGTTCTTGAGCCCAAATGGCATCACCTTATAGCAAAAGAGTCCTTGGCTAGTGACAAATGAGGTTTTCTCTTGATCAGCCTCCTCCATCTTGATTTGATTGTAGCCCGAAAAGGCATCCATGAAGCTTAGGAGCTGGTGTCTAGCCGTCGAGTCTACCAAGGTATCTATCCGACGTAGTGGGTAGCTGTCCTTTGGGCACGCTTTGTTGAGGTCCGTGAAATCGACATACATTCGTCACTTTCCATTAGCCTTCTTGACCATAACTACGTTTGCTAACCAGTTAGGGTAGTAGACCTCTCGAATGAAACCTGCTTCCAGTAGCTTCCTGACCTCTTCTGCTATCGCTTTGTCTCACTCCTGAGCGAACACTCGCTTTTTCTGTCAGACTGGTGAGGATGCGGGATTCACATTTAGCCTATGGACAATGATTGAGGGATCGATCATTGGCATGTCCTTGTGGCTTCACGCGAACACGTCTTGATTCATCCCAAAGAATGCTGCGAGGGCTTGACGCGTTGTCTGGCTGGCCAACGTCCCCATTCTAGTCGTCCGTTCAGGTCTTGATTCATCTAGGGTCAATTCTTCTAGATCTTCAACTGGTTCCGCTATGCTCCGTTGCTTTTCTATGCACATGGTCTGTTGGTGATCTTCCATCTCCAGCATGGCAATGTAGCATTCGTGTGCGGACACCTGATTTCCTCGTAACTCACTGACCCCATAATCCGTAGGAAACTTGATCATTAGGTGGTATGTTGACGTTACAGCCTTCCACGAGTTAAGAGTGGGTCATATGAGAATGGCATTATAGGCGAACGAGCATTCGACCACGAGGAACGTCACATCCTTTATGATCTGCTGAGGATAATTGCCTACTATTACCGTAAGTGTGACGAAACCCAATGGGAATACCCTTGTACCTCCAAAGCCAACTAGTAGAGCGTTCGTTGGTACCAACCGTTCTCTATCAATCCTCATCTGCTAGAACGCTGGGTAATATAGGATGTCTGCCGAGCTCCCGTTGTCGACCAGGACCCAGTGTATGTTGTAGTCCCCTACCTGTAGGCTGACTACAAGTGCGTCGTCATGTGGGTGGTGAAGTCTACGAGCATCTTCTTCAGAAAACCCGATGACGGGGTTATCAATTTGCGCCATCTTAGGCACGGAGCCTGTAAGTTGGATGTTATGGACCATTCTGAGGTAGGTTTTACAGGCTTTCTTGGAAGATCCTACAGCAGTCGTGCCTCCTACGATCATTCTTATATCTCCTATGGGTGGTCTAGGGCGCTTGTTCTCCTGTCGCGGGGCCTGCTCTTGGGGTGGATCGGTTCTTTCCTTGCTAACGAACCTTTGTAGCTTCCCCTGCTTAATTAGAGCCTCTATTTGCTGTTTCAGATCGTAGCAGTCGGCTGTGTCGTGTCCGTGGTCACGGTGGAAGCGGCAGTACTTATTTCTTGGCCTCTTACTGGGATCTCCTTTCAGTTTGTCAGGGAACGTCAGGGCCCCTTCGTCTTTGATCTGCATCAAGACCTGGTCTATCGGGGCTGTTAATGGGGTGAAGCTTGTGAACTTCCCAGTGGGCGGTTTGGAGCGCCTATCATCCCGTCGTTCCCTCGTTCTTGGCATCTTTCGCCCCCTATCCTGCCGTGCGTCTTCCTGTCTCTCCCTCTTTCTTGGCTTCTCCTTGCGTGCCAGCAACGTATCTTTCGCGTTCATGTATTTGGTGGTCCTGTAAAGCACATCCGACATGGTCTTTGGGTCGTTCTTATATAGCGAAAATAGGAACTTACCCTTCCGCAACCCATTAGTAAATGTTGCTACGAGTATCTTATCATCTGCTTCATCAATCGAGAGAGCCTTCTTGTTGAAACGGGTTATGTAGGACCTCAGTGTCTTGTCCTCTCGCTGCTTGATGTTCATCAGGCATGCAGTAGACTACTTGTACCTGTGTCCTCCAATGAAGTGTGAAGTGAACTGGGCACTTAATTCCTTGAAAGTAGTGATGGAATTAGGCGTCAGTCGGCTGAACCAAATCCTCGCGGCTCCCTTCAGCGTCGTAGGGAAGGCCCTACACATAATCTCATCCGCCACCCCTTGAAGGCGCATCAAGGTTTTGAAGGTTTCCAAGTGGTCCAAAGGGTCCTTCGCTCCGTCGTAGCTGTCGATCTGTGGCATGCGAAACTTATGTGGTAGAGGGAAGGAATTGACGGCCGCAGTGAACGGCGAGTCAGTGTGGTTGACCAGATCGTCAAGGTTGCTGGATACTCGTCCCTTGAGGGCGTTCATCATAACCTCAATTTGCTCCTTTATTGCCTGCATCTCTACGGAAATATGTGGTGGAGTTGCATCCGTGAGGGATGGCATGCTCAAATTTTGTCGCTCTGGTCTGCTAGGAGCGTTATTGCCTTCTGGCCCCTCTCGTTCTCTCCTGTCAGCGCTGGTGCCTTCTTAGTCCTGCTCTTGAGTGTCGTGACCTACGTTTTTCTGGAGTAACTGCTCCTCCAGATCGTGGTTCTCCTTAGTGAGGCGCTCCACGGCAACGGCTAAGGTCTGAACCTGCCTTTTGAGGGCCATTGCGCGAGTTTCATCTCCTTGAACGTTGTTCGTGGTTGCCATCGAGCGAGTTAGCACCATGCAACTCTTCTGTCCGGGAAGCTTTTGCTATGGCTTACGAATCAGAAAATGATTTCGAAAAGTCTTTTTTCCCACAGACGGCGCAAACTGATGATGCCGTAAAATCACCAGTGAGTAACACGACCTTCCTACACTCGAAACACCACCTGCACAAGGAGAAAAGAAAAACCTAACAGAGAGCACCGGTGTGGTGCCGGCCAAATACCCTCTGAAGGTCAAGTTAGAACTATTCTCACAACTCTAGAGTGCCAGAGAGGGTAAATTATGCGTACCTCGATTTGTGAGAGTATTGAGATTTTATAGTAGTAGAAGGTTGACATCTCTTCCTTGGTGCGGAAGTCTTTTCCTTGTAGGACTCTACTTGAATAGTCACAAACGTGGTTAACAAGATATTCCCTTATAGAGAAGATCTGTATGTATCTTCCGGAATCCTTGTCGTGCTAGGATTCCATTTACCTTGGGATTCCATGGTGATTAAGTGTGTATCGCAAGTATTTTTCATCTAGGGTTTTTGCTACATCTATTCATAATGGACCTTTGAACAAGTTGGGCTTGCCTTTTATCAGCCCACGAACATGGATCCGTCAAGCCCATTTTACAGGGCCCGACAAGCTATATCTTTATCCTCTTCATTTTTAATGAAAATTGGTAAGTATTGGTTTTCTTTTTGTTAGAGGAAGGTAATAAGTATTAC
Source organism: Notholithocarpus densiflorus (assembly GCA_030021035.2). Classification (NCBI taxonomy): domain Eukaryota; kingdom Viridiplantae; phylum Streptophyta; class Magnoliopsida; order Fagales; family Fagaceae; genus Notholithocarpus; species Notholithocarpus densiflorus. Next base: position 1,268,424 of record JARYZH020000092.1, on the reverse strand, counting down.
TTGAACTCTAAAGATGATTGTTTTTTTTTTTTTTTTTTTTACTTTTCAAATGATCACAATTTTCTGTTATAATTTTGATGTGTCAAATTGTAATGTTTATTATTTTTATATAAACTCATTACTTACTATATATCATATTAGGGTTATGATAAAAGTTGTAACATAAAAATTGTATGCACAAATTTTCTATACAATAGATTATAGATCCCGTTGTATAAAAAAGAGAGTGTGGAAGCAACCATTTCAAAAGCTGAAATAGAATTCTCAGAAAAAAATAAAAATTTCAGAACTGATATGCGGTTTGAAACCCTACCACCCTTCTTTTAATACAAATATATGCGTAAAACCTTTTTATTTTTATTTTTGAGGGAGTATATATGCTGCTTAAAACTTGTTTTGATGAAAAATACAAAACCTTAATTAGTCCGGCAAAATATTTAAGTTGTTTGAAGAAATATATGTAGATTCTATGGTAGGTCCTTAATTAATTTAGGCTCATTAGTTGGTTGACTTATTGGTAGATAGCTGATAGCTTGATTTTGGATCACGTTTTTAGTTCTAAACAACGCCTAACAAAAACTTGAAGACGTTTCAATAACAAGTACAATTTAATGAGTATATGTGGGCTAACCCATTTCTCTTACAAGCAGGGAAAAAAAATAAAAAATAAAAATCGTGCACATCTATATATATAATAATAGATGAAGATGAGAGAAATTCAAATTAGAATTTCAAATTAGAGTTCTAATTTTGCGCCATGTGTGCTAAATTATTTATTCTTAAAGAGTTTTATTTATTAATTTTAGAATAAAATGTGGGACTACATCATAAATATTCATCCAAGTATTAAGTACAAAAACCAAAGAGTCTAGAATAAATAAATCGTAAAAGAAAAAAAAGGTGCTTTACAATAATTTTTTTAATAAAAAAATATGGACAATTTACATTTTATATCTAATAATATCCTTACAAAATTTTTTAAATAGTTAACAAAATATAAAAATGACTATCAATAGTATTTAAATTATATATATAGGAATTATATTATACATCTTATTATATATAATTAAGTGTATCCATGCATATGCATGAGGTTACAAGCTAGTCTATATATCTATATATATAATAATATGTGAAACTGAGAGAAACTCAAATTAGAATTCCAAATTAAAGTTCTAATTTTGCGCCATGTGTCCTAAATTATTTATTCTTAAAGAATTTTATTTCTTAATTTTAGAATCAAATGTGAGACCACATCATAAATATTCACCCAAGTGAGTTATTAAGTACAAAAATCAAAGAATCTAGAATAAATGAATCGTAAAAAAAAAAAAAAGTGCTTCACAATAATTTTAAAAAAAATGAACAATTTACATTTTATACCTAATAATATCCTTACAAAATTTTTTAAAGAGTTAACAAAATATAAAAATGATTATCAATAGTATTTAAATTATATATAAAAATTATATTATGCATCTTATTGTATATCTTTAAGTGTATCCATGCATATGCATGGGGTTATAAGCTAGTATATAATAATAGGTGAAATTGAGAGAAACTCAAATTAAAATTTCAAATTAGAGTTCCAATTTTGCGCCATGTGTCCTAAATTATTTATTCTTAAAGAGTTTTATTTCTTAATTTTATAATTAAATGTGGGACCATATCATATATATTCATCCAAGTAAGTTACAAAGTACAAAGACCAAAAAGTCTATAATAAATGAATCTTTTAAAAAAAGTGCCTCACAATAATTTTAAAAAAAATTGACAATTTACATTTTATACCTAATAATATTCTTACAAATTTTTTTAAAGAGTTAACAAAATATAAAAATGACTATTAATAGTGTACGGCACCGAGATACCCAGACCCAAATAGGTAGTGGACCCTGACTCATCAACGGGACCCATAACATATGTGCGGCGAAGGGCGCTTTAGGCCCATTAAGGTTTAACGCCTTGAATGACCCATAGGCCCAACTCACTTGTCTGAAGCCAACCCCCGAGCCGATCAAAGCCTCCCGATCAAGAAAAAATGCTCTCAGATTAACGTCTCTTTTATGACCGGCAATGCCTTGGAGAATATCGCGGCTGAGCACATCTACTGAAGCAGAAACCATTTCCAAGGTCACTCCCACTTAACACCACTTACAATAAACAGTATTGGACCTCCTATTACACTAGCCACAGGAGTAATCATAGCTTGTCCATTAAATTTGGGTTATAAATATGAGAACTAAAGGAGTGAAAGGGGTTGGAAAATGGAGAGAAGAAACTTAGGGTAAAGGGAGCAAGGGAGCAATAATAGAGCAATAGTCGTGAGAGTAGAGAAAGTCCAGGAAGAAAGGGTGTCACTAGGTCTTGGTGTTAGGAGCCATCCAAAGTAGGAAACCCAAATCCCACACTACAAATAAGTTGTGAGCCCAAAGAAGTGACAGCCTGTTAACCTCATTTTGGGTACGTACAAATAGTATTTAAATTATATATATATATATAAATTATATTATGCATCTTATTGTATATCTTTAAGTGTTTCTATGCATATGCATGAAGTTACAAGCTAGTTTGTTATAGTGCAAAGCTACATAAGGATTTTCAAGGAGAATCAAGCTCCACTCCCACAAGCTCTATTTGGATGATGTATTCCAATTCAATTTAGTTAATTAATAAAATCATTTATCTTTTTCTCAAAAAAGAAAGGAAAAAAATGCAACGATCATTAATGCCTTTTCGATTAGGCATTGTTAATGTACATAGAAAAGGAACAAATTCAATGTACTATCTCTTTTTTGTTTTGACCAAGACAATCATACTTTCTTTCAATATTTCATTTTAATTTAAAAGAGATTCAAAGCCTTTTATTTAAATTTTTTAAAGGAATAAGCAACGTTTCAATTCTAGGACTCAGTTTTTGTTATTTTGAAAGAAATTCTATGAACTTTATATAATTATATAAAGCCTACTTTTTTTTAGTGAAATTACATGGTATTGATTGCAATCTTTAGTATTTACATATTTATTATTAATAAATTTAATATTAGTTACTCAATTTCTCATTGTAAAGTTTTATCTTCTTTGTTAGATATTCTATAATTTAAAATACTTAATTTAATTGATTTCTATTTGACAAAAAAAATAGTGATTTGATAGTAATTGTGGAAATAAATTTACACATCTTACTAGCTATTTCGGGGAAGGATAGTCTGGTCATTTTTTGGAATAAGATTAAAAAGTCACAAGTTTGGTAGCTTAGAAACTGTAGCAAAAATTTTCCAACTGCTAAAATTTCCATTCATTCCAAATCAAGCAGTTGTCTAGATTTGACATTTCATTTCTTTAGGAAATAGTACTCTTGATACAATACTGTGCGTGCCTTTGAGGTGTAGTAGGCCCAACCTCAATAGGGCTCACAACCTATTTGTAATCTGGGTATAGGATTTCCTACTTTGGGTCGCTCTCGGCACAGAGACTCTGCCAAGCTGATCTCTCACTCCCTCACTTTCCTGCTTCCTCGCCTCTCCCCCAAAATCGCTCCCCCCTTCCTCATACCCAATTTTTTGTATTTATAGCCTCAGATAAGTGGAAGGATCATGATTACTGCCACAGTTAGTGCAATTGGGGGTCCAATATTGTTAATTGTAAGTGGGTTTAGGTGGGAGTGGCTTTGGAAATGGCTCCCACTTCGTGATATATGCTCGGCAGTGACGCTTCCCGGGCCCCGCAGAGCAAGTGAATACGGCCGGTGACGACATGCCGAGCACGATTATGCGGCATGGTTAAAAGTGGATCGGCGACAGCTTCTCGTTCGTTAGCCTTTCTCGGAATACTCCGAGCATGGTTACGTCGCTTTCGCGGTGGGGGCTGGTATTCTGGGCCCAGTAAAAGTCGAGGCGCTGGCCCATATCTTTGACCTATGCCCTAAGGCTCAAATGGGCCTGGGTACCAGGGGGCCGTACATTAGCCCCCCCTTGATTCGTGTTCGGCCCTCGGAGCGAATCAAGGATCTTTCGAGGCAGCAGTTACCCGAGCAACTCAACGGGCGTATTTCGGAACGGTTTCAGTGATCCATTAATGCATTTCTCAAAAGGCGTGTCGCGTCTGACCTTCCATTTCGGCTGCCATCATTGCCTGTCGATTCACGTGTCAGTTGTCTTTGGTATCCGAAACGTTGTGTTATCCCATCGCTAATTAATCCTCATTAATTGTCCATTAGTCGTTGCCTGTCCTCCCCTGGCCTCTATAAATAGCATGTTTTCATCTTTCTTCTCACTTTTTCACTCTTCTTTCCCTGAAATTTCTCTCTGCCGAGCATTTATCAGTGCCATTGCCCGTCAACCCAGAACTCTCTTCTCCCTTAGAGCCAAAAGTAAGTCTCCTTCCTTTTTCCCTTATTTTAGTTATATTTCTCCGAATTCTCTTCTAGTTCTAATCCCCTAGAATGGGTTATGCTCACCTTCTGAACACCGGTTCTTCCCTGGCCGCCTTTCGGCGAAAGTATAACGTCCCCGATGACGTGGAGGTGGCGTACTGCCACGAAAGTGAAATTGTCCTCCACAGAGGGGCGGGCACCGCCTTTTTTCCTTTGATGTCTATTTTAGAGGGTGGGGTTAGGTTTCCCATATATCCTCTCCTTCTTGTTACCCTGAGATACTACGGGCTGAGTCCCGAGCAACTCCCCCCAAATTTTTACCGGGTAGTGAGCTGCGTGAGTAGGTTAAACCACACGTTCGGTCTGCAACTAGACCAGCACGATATAAACCACATGTACAATTTATGCGGGAAAAAGAAATCCAATTACTATTTAAAGGTTAGGGACATGAGGGTACGGCTGATTTCATGCCTACCGGACTCTAATAGAAACTCTGCCGGGGAGTTCGTCCGGGTGCGCGGCAAATGGTTTGTCGGCGACATCCCTCCCCCACTCACACGGCGTGAAGTTGGTTCGTTCCGATTCATAGTTTGTGTTACTTCCTTTATAACTGCTGTGTTTGTGCTAACACTAACCCGTTTCTCCCCTCTTTGCAGACGGTTCGGTGTTCACCCAGGACATCAGAACTGTTCACGTACGGGACCTAAATTTCGTTCTTAGGTCCAAAATCTTCGTTCACTGGGACGGGCAGCTCCGGGCGTCTCATCTCATACTCGGTGTGACCCCCGTGTATTCCACTTGGCAGCCGTTCGGCCAAGCTCTCCTGGTGGACAGCCTTCTGCTTTCCTATATAGACGTTCGGCACGCGAACTTCCTTCCATCGAAGTTTACTGTAGGCGAAGCTCGGGATCTTGGCCGGCGTTATACGTGCTCGGATGAGCTAGCTCCCATAAGAGACGAATCGGCCGAAGTAGCGTCTCGCCGCCTCCGGGAACTTGCCCACGAAGCCGTTCAGCCTGACGAGCCCATCGAGCCTGAAGCTCCTGTTCAAGAGCCTGAGCACGTGGCTGCCGAATCCAGCAGCTCTTCAAGAAACCCTCCTGCCCCGAGTGAAGAAATGGTGACCCGCCGGACTTTGTCAGTGAGCCGGTTTATTCCCGGCGCTTCCCCGGTAGCACAGCAGCAGCCCCCTCAAGGGCGCGGCCCACTTCCACCTCCACCTCCACCTGCTCCTCCCCCTCCCCCAAGCAGTGCACGGGCTCGTAAGAGACCACGGACCGTAGAGCTGACGTCTGCTAGCCCGAGCGGTGCTCAAGCCCGAACTCCCCTTTCATCGTCGAGGGGCGTGACCATCCAGGAGCCCTCGGTTCCGGTGGGGACACTCGTGGCATCCTCGTCCCGATCAGCACCGGCGTGGCAGCCTAGTTTCGAGCTGGATGGCAAGCCGCTCCCTGCCGATGCCAGCGTTCGGGTATGGGACAAGGGGGAAGGAGGTCGCGTTACCCAGAGCCTGGCTCACGGTCTTTTTCTTCCCGAGGATGTGAGCGCCTTCGCAGATGGGACGGATGATTCTATGGGGTGGAGGCTGCAGTGGCATACGATAGCGGTAACTTTTCCTTAAATTTTCTGCTTTCATATGCTCTCTATATTTTCGTATATAGTTTTCCGTTCATATTTTTGTCGTTCCAACCAGGCTGCTCAACTGTCTCACGTCTTGAACGAGCGGTTGAAAGACCTTTCCGAGGAGGCTGCTCGGGAAAAGGCTGGCAGGGATGCAGCCGTCAAAACAGCGAAAGAAAAAACAAAAGTTGCTGACGCGGCTAAGAAGAGAGCAGCGGCCGAGGGGAAGGCCCGGGAGCTGCTGGAGAAAAGGTTGGAGGAGCTGGCCACGGAACGCAACGAAGCGGACCTGAAGCTGGCCGAAGCGGTGAGTCTGAATGCTGCCCTGACCGAGAAGGTGACCGACCTGCAGGCCGCTTTGGAGGCTTGTGAGAATAAGTGGTACAATGAGGGATTCGCCGACGCCGAGGAGGGTGTGGAGCCGGTTGTCAGAGAGGCTCGACGGCTATCTTTCCAGGAGGGGTGGATGGCTGCTCTGCATGCTTCAGGGGTGCCCGAAGACTCCCACCTGAGAGACCCTGGCCTGATCCCTTTTCCGGACTCCCAACCCGCAGCGCAGAACCCTGCGGGACCGATTGATGAGGAGGAGACGGACAGCCTGAGGGAGCTGGTAGAGCAGATTGATGCCCATGTGGAAGTACTTGGGACGGAGGCTACCAGTAACCCTCCCCCTAACTCCGAGCAGCCGCCTTCCGAGGTGCCCACCGAGACGCAGCCCGTGGACCTCACCGTCTGATAACCAAGTTTAATTTCTGTTGCCAAGCTTATTTGCCTATGTCACCGGGGTGTGGTGACTAAACAATTTATATAGCTCGTAGGTTTAACTTTTACTTCGTCGAGTTTTAAGGATGGAACAATTTGTTTTTATACCCGGTTTATTTGCCTATTCTGCTCTTATGACTGCTAAATATTATGTTTGCTTTTATGACTGTTGAGTATTATGTTTGCCTTTACGCTTGCTTGTTCATAGTCTTTGCTTCTTTTTTCCCGTCCAAAGGTTAAATCTAACCTTGCTCGGTGATGGGGACCGAACCGAGGGCAGGGTTCGTGTCCTTTGGAACTTCCGGACCAACGTGTCCAGTTACTCGGTGATTGGGTTCGAGCCGAGAAGCAGGCTTTTCGTCCCTAGTGTGACCCATTTAGATTAAAGTTTCAACATGCTCGGCGACAGGGATTGAACCAGGAAGCAGGCTTCTGCCCTTAGTGTGAATACTTTAGGTTAAGGTTTCCACCTGCTCGGTGATAGGGATCGAACCGAGAAGCAGGCTTCTGTCCTATGTGAATACTTTAGGTTAAGGTTTCCACCTGCTCGGTGATAGGGATCGAACCGAGAAGCAGACTTCTGTCCTTAGAACCCTTCAGATTAAGGTTTCCACCTGCTCGGTGATAGGGATCGAACCGAGAGGCAGGCTTCTGTCCTATGTGTGAATACTTTAGGTTAAGGTTTCCACCTGCTCGGTGATAGGGATCGAACCGAGAAGCAGGCTTCTGTCCTTAGAACCCTTTAGATTAAGGTTTCCACCTGCTCGGTGATAGGGATCGAACCGAGAGGCAGGCTTCTGTCCTTAGAACCTTTTAGATTAATTTTTCCACCTGCTCGGTGATAGGGATCGAACCGAGAAGCAGGCTTCTGTCCTTTGTGAATATTTTAGGTTAAGGTTTCCACCTGCTCGGTGATAGGGATCGAACCGAGAAGCAGGCTTCTGTCCTTAGAACCTTTTAGATTAATTTTTTCACCTGCTCGGTGATAGGGATCGAACTAAGAGGCAGGCTTCTCATTGGCTCAGATGGGATTTGAGAAGTTGAACACGACAATGTGAACAAGAAACAGTAATACAGGACAAAACACTTCTGCGTTATAATTGACCATTGCCTTAGTTTACAATCGATCAGTGATAAAACCTCTTCAAATTATATATGTTCCATGGTCGGGGGAGTGGTCTCTCGTCTAGACCCTCCAGGTAATACGACCCTGCGCCCGCGACAGCAGTGACTCTGTAGGGTCCCTCCCAGGTCGGGGCCAGCTTCCCAGCGTTCGTGTCTCGCATGTTCCCCACCGCCTTTCGTAGCACTAGGTCCCCGACGCTGAATTCTCTGGCTTTTATATCTTGGTTGTACCGTCGCGCTATGCGTTGTTGATACTCGGCTAGACGTACGGTGGCTGCTTCCCGGAATTCGTCTAACAAGTCCAAATGCTCCGTCATCCACGAACCATTTAGTGCCGGATCGAATCCGCCCACCCGCGCACTGCACAGGTTTACTTCAGCCAATATCACAGCCTCTGCCCCGTATGTCAGGGAAAATGGGGTTTCTCCCGTGGAGCGCCTGGGCGTTGTTCAGTAAGCCCACAACACACTATACAGTTCCTCGGCCCACCTCCCTTTTGCCCCGTCCAACCTTTTTTTCAGCCCGCTCAAAATTGTCTTATTAACAGCTTCAGCTTGCCCATTGCTTTGAGGATAGGCTGGGGTTGAGTATCTGTTCTTGATGCCGAGATTGGAGTAGAATTCGCGGAAGGCCTTGTTGTCAAATTGCAGGCCATTATCCAAAATAAGAGAGTCCGGCACTCCAAACCTAGTGACTATATTTTTCCATATGAACTTTTTGATGTCTGCGTCTCGAATGTTAGCCAGCGCCTCCACTTCCGCCCACTTAGTGAAGTAATCCACTGCTACCAGAACGAACCGCCTGTTGCCCGTGGCACGGGGAAACGGACCCAAAATATCCAGCCCCCCACTGCGCAAAAGGCCAGGGGCTGCTGACCGGGTTCAGGTGTCCTGCTGGCTGGTGTATCAATGGGGCGTGCCTTTGGCACCTTTCACACTTTCGCACGTATTCAGCAGCATCCTATTGCATCTTCGGCCACCAAAATCCCTTTGTCATTGCTCGGTGGGCCAACGAACGTCCCCCCACGTGGCTGCCGCACACACCTCCATGCAGTTCAGTTAGCAGTTTGTTCACCTTTTCGGGATGTAGGCACAACAGATACGGGCCCCCGAAGGATCTTCGATAGAGCTTCTTCTCTGCCGACAACCAATAGCGAGGGGCTGCTCGCCGGACTTTGCCAGCCTCCTTCTCGTCATCCGGAAGACGATCTTCGGACAAGAAGTCCACAATCGGGTCCATCCAACACGGGTCACACGCCGAAATTGTAGTAACACTGACCCCGCTGATTTCAGCGTTGGTCACGGCCCTGATACTCGGTTCCGTTACGAGCTCTACCTTAATCATTCGAGGGACACCGTCTGTTATCGCCGAGGCTAACGTGGCCAAGGAGTCGGCATGCCTGTTCTGCCCTCGGGTAATCTGGACCACCTTCGCCATAGAGAACTTGTCCATGACCCGTTTTACTACCCGTAAGTACTCCTTCATCCGTGGATCGCGAGCTTCGAAACTGCCTTGGACTTGGTTGACAACCAGCCGTGAATCCGAGTAGGCCTCCACTTCCCGAGCACCCAGACTTAAGACGACATTTAACCCGGCGATCAAAGCCTCATACTCAGCCTCGTTATTTGAGGCCTTAAACCCCAATCTGAGTGAGTGCTCCAACCGTATTTTCTCCGGAGTGACAATCACAATCCCAGCACCAGCCCCCATGGCGCTCGAGGCTCCGTCCACGAACACTTTCCACGGTAGACACTCTATGTGGCAAACCATCCCCTTCAGTCCTGGGGGAAAACTCAGCTACGAAATCTGCCAATACCTGTCCTTTCACCGAATTCCTCGGCCTAAACCTTATGTCGAAGGCCCCGAGCCGAGTCCCCCATTTGGCGATCCGCCCCGTGAAGTCGGACCTTCTTAACAATGATTGCAAAGGATACCTCGTCAATACGTACACGGTATGAGCCTGAAAATAGTGGGGTAACTTCCTCGTGGCGTGAATTAGGGCTAACATCAGCTTCTCTAAAGGTAGGTATCTGGTCTCGGCATCGACCAGGGTTTTGCTGATATAATATACTGGATGCTGGACTCCTTTATCTTTCAAGAGCACGGCACTCACGGCGTGATCGGAAACAGATAGATACATGAATAGGTCCTCTCCGGGGTCCGGGGCTGTCAACATGGGTGCCTGGGTCAAATACGCTTTGAGATCCTATAAAGCCCTTTCACACTCCTCGTCCCATTGAAATCCTTCCATTTCTTTAGAAGCTGGTAAAATGGCCGGCAACGATCGGCGAATTTAGAAATAAACCGATTAAGGGCAGCTATCATTCCGGTCAAGACTTGTACCTCCTTGGGATTGCTCGGGGACTTCAGGCGCTTCACGGCTTCAATTTGTTCGGGGTTGACTTCAATTCCTCGGCCAGTTATTAGATATCCTAGAAACTTACCGGCATTTACCCCGAAGGCACATTTCTCGGCGTTAAGACGTAGCTTATGCTGCCGTAATACTTCGAACACCCCCTGGAGGTCTTCAATATGCCGACTTTCCTGTTTACTCTTTACTACCATGTCGTCAATGTACACTTCGACCGTGCACCCAATCTTATCTCGAAACATTCTCGTCATCATTCGCTGATAGGTGGCACCGGTATTTTTTAACCCAAAGGGCATCACGGTGTAGTGGTAGTTGGCATCCGGAGTAATGAATGCAGTCTTTTCTTGATCCTCGGGCGCTAGTGCAATCTGGTGGTATCCTTGAAAGGCGTCAAGGAAACTCATCCTCGGGTGGCCGTACGTAGAGTCCACCAATTGATCAATCTTTGGCATCGGGAACGGATCTTTTGGACATGCTCGGTTTAAGTCCGTGAAATCCACACACACCCTCCACTTGCCGCTCTTCTTTTTTACAACGACGGTATTCGCCAACCACTCCGGGAAATAAATCTCCTTTATTGCCCCAGCCTTCTTCAGCTTGTGAACTTCTAACTTAACTGCTTCGATGTGCTCCCTAGCCGATCTCCTCGGTCTTTGCTTCTTAGGAGGAAATGATGGGTCTACGTTGAGTCTATGGCTGATAAATTTGGGGTCGACCCCGGGTACTTCATACGGGGACCAGGCAAATACATCTGCATTCTGTACAAGTAGCAACAGCGTCTCTACTCTATCCTGCTCCCCCATGCTTGCCCCTACTTGAAAGTACCTACCGTTGTCCGGCAATATCTGGACTCTGATCAACTCCTCGGGACAACTAGCCCCCATTTTCCCTTGGGGTTCCTGTAATTGCTATAATGATGCATCTTCCGCGGTCTGTTCAACCTGTTTGTCATTCCAGTTGATTGCTGTGACCAGGGATTGTCTGGCAACCCTCTGACTTCCTCGGACTATTGCCACGCCATGTTCGGTAAGAAATTTGATTTTCACATGTAATGTGGACGGTACAGCTCCCATGACGTGGATCCACGGCCTTCCCAGTATGGCCGTGTACGGAGAAAATGAACTGACTACGATGAAGGTTACCATCACCTCCTTCCCTTCCATGCTAACGGGAAGGGAAATCTTTCCTTCGGGAATCACGACCCTTCCGTCAAACGAAACGAACGGCGTGTCATACTTCGTCAGATCCTGGCTCTTCAACCCGAGTCCCTTGAACAAGTCCGAGTACATCACGTCGGCCCCGCTTCCCTGATCTATCATCACCCTCTTGACCAGGAAGCCACTTACCCGTGCCGAGACTACCAGTGCGTCGTCATGCGGCTGAATTGTTCCCTCCAAATTCTCCTCATCAAAAGCTAGAATCTCCCGAGCAAGTTTTGCCTTCTCGGGTGGTGTTCCATCCGGGGAACTCTTCGCTGGTACAACGGTCAATATCCCTTTTTTGGCCGCGGTAGTATTCCTCGGGGCTGCGTGTATTACCTCAATCACTCCCAAGGGCGGGGGGAGAGGGACTCTTCCCTGCTGAGCGCCGTGCTCGGCGCCCCGATTTTTAGGATCCGCCACAAATTCCTTCAAGTGTCCCGCCTTCACCAACTATTCCAAATGGTCTTTCAACACATGGCACTGCTCGGTGGTGTGTCCTTTGTCTTTGTGATAGGTGCAGTAAAGGTTTTGGTTTCTTCGAGAGGGGTCACCCCCCATCTTGTTCGGCCATCTGAAGTAAGGCTCGCCTTTGATTCGATCTACAATTCTATGCACGGGCTCTTTGAATGTCACGTTTACCTCGCCTAGCTGCCATTCCGGTCCCTGTGCCCTCGAATCTTTCCGAGGCCTCAGCTGGAAACCACTTTGCCGAGGACGGTTCATCAACGGGGCCTTACCTTTACTTTGCATCCTATCATCCTCTAGGCGCTTGTATTCCTCAATTCGCCTCATGAGCTGTCTCATATCCTCGGGGGGTTTCTTCGTTAATGACTCACGTAGTTCGGAATCTTCGGGTAGCCCCATTCTGAAGGTGCTGGCAGCAATCTTCTCGTTCCCCCCACCGATCTCATTATAAAGCTCCTAGTACCGACTGGCGTAATTGCGAAGGGTCTCGCCGACCCTCATTTTCATAGACAACAGAGCATCCACTGGTTGTGGCACCCGACTACAAGTCATGAACCGAACGCCGAATTCTTGGATCAGCTCGGAGAAACTGTGGATGGAGCCCTTCCTCAACCTGTTGAACCATCTCAGAGCGGTCGATCCGAGGCTTGAGGGAAACACCTTGCACATCAATGCATCATTGTGCGAATGCAAAGACATCATGTGGATGTAATGGCTGACGTGCTCCACCGGATCCGTTTTCCCGTCATAGGTGTTGAAGGGTGGGCGCGTGAATCGGCTCGGCATTATGGTGCATTCAATACCGTCCGAGAAGGGTGACCGGGCAGCTCTTCATAGAGCCCTGCTCATCGCATCCATGGCGGCATTACGGGGTCGTCGCTTATCGGGGGAGTCTGAGCCCCGGTCTGCATACTCCCGAGAGCGTGAGCGATCCCTACGACGGCGCGATTCCTGTGAATGTGTGCGTTCCCGGTGACGACGGGATTCTTGTGATCGCGAACGGCCCCGCCGTCGACGGGAGCCGGATTGATCGGACCCAGTCTCGTGACGGTTTTCCCCCGTAGCCGACCTTCTATCTTGGTTTCCTCGGTTTCTTCTCTGGTGTCTGCCTTTTGCCTGCAACTCCAAATCTCTTACCAAATTGCGTAATCGTTCGAGCTCCTCATCTCTGTCGCCAAATTGCTGGCGTCCCGAGGCCTCTGATGCCGTTTGTCGAGTCTGGTATGACCCTTCCTCGAGACCCGAACGTTCCTCCTCATGCTCTCGCCCCCTATCTTCGCGTCCCTTTTGCCTCCGTTCTCGCCAGGAGGATCCCCGAGAATCCCCCTCGGAACCACTCGCCGCGTGGCCCTCCGAGCGTCTATCCGACATTCTCCCGAGATTGAGTCTCTTCAGAACCACGGCGTTGTAGGAGATTCCCACAGACGGCGCCAATTGTGCGTGCCTTTGAGGTGTAGTAGGCCCAACCTCAACAGGGCTCACAACCTATTTGTAATATGGGTATAGGATTTCCTACTTTGGGTCGTTCTCGGCACAGAGACTCTGCCAAGCTGATCTCTCACTCCCTCACTTTCCTGCTTCCTCGCCTCTCCCCCAAAATCCCTCCTATACCCAACTTATTGTATTTATAGCCTCAGATAAGTGGAAGGATCATGATTACTGCCACAGTTAGTGCAATTGGGGGTCCAATATTGTTAATTGTAAGTGGGTTTAGGTGGGAGTGGCTTTGGAAATGGCTCCCACTTCGTGATATATGCTCGGCAGTGACGCTTCCCGGGCCCCGCAGAGCAAGTGAATACGGCCGGTGACGACATGCCGAGCACGATTATGCGGCATGGTTAAAAGTGGACCGGCGACAGCTTCTCGTCCGTTAGCCTTTCTCGGAATACTCCGAGCATGGTTACATCGCTTTCGCGGTGGGGGCTGGTATTTTGGGCCCGGTAAAAGTCGAGGCGCTGGCCCATATCTTTGACCTATGCCCTAAGGCTCAAATGGGCCTAGGTACCAGGGGGCCGTACAAATACTAATCACATTTATTTTTATGTCAGGTAGTAAGCCTTCTTTATATAGTAAAATTGTAAGTAATTTTAGATTGATGGGAAAATGACTATATAAATGAAACCTACCATAAATGAGTGATATGAGGGTATTTCAAATTTTACTATGTAAGTTTTTACAAATTGACTATCTAACTTTTGAACAATTGCTTTATTCTCACACTAAGAGAGAAGGTAACTCAGTTGTTCATAGTTTGACTAGATATGCTATTGGCATTCCAGATTTTTTAGTTTGGATAAAAGTTGTTCCACCACAATTTCATTCTATATTACAAGCTGATTTAATCGGCATTCATTAATAAAAGTTCATTGTCTTCCTTCTCAAAAAAAAAAAAAAAAAAGACTATCTAACTTTCATATATTAAACAAAAAAATAATTAAGAAACTTATTTATTATATTGTTAATTTAACATCAATCACATTATTCCAATCATATTTTATTATACAATTTGAAATAACTTTAATATTAAAGGAATGCCAACATGAATTAGGTCGTCTTCTTTTAGGGTGCATTACAATGTCAACACAAAGCCTGCGAGGTAGGTTCCATTTTTCATGCATATATAGGGTGCATCCAAGAGTTTTGGGTTGAGGGGGAGAAATAGGAAATGATAAATCCAAAGAACACATGCATAATCCTTCTTATATAATTTGCTTTCAAGTGGTGGAAGAATAACATGTAAATATTACTTCTGGTTCATATCAAACTTTTTTGTTTCTCACATAAAAACGATATGAAAGATAAATCAATTTGAACACCTCAACTTTGAGAGAAGCAACAAAGTTGAACAACAAAATAGAAAATTATTAATAAGGGAGGAAAGTAAAAGCAAAGCACTCGTTCAGCAAAAGATGATGTATGTCTTGTTTGCTCAAGCGGTAAAAAAAAGTAAATTTCGAAGACACTGTTAGGATCCTAGTGGTTCCTAGTGGAGATTGATGGGAATTATAGGGGAATGGATGAAGATTGTAGAGAAATTGACTTAATTCGAGGTAGTCACCCTCCATAGAGAAAGAGAGAGATTAAGAGAGAGATGCATTAATGCACTAAGAAATTGGTTTATTCTTCAATTGATATCTAATATTAAATTACAATCATGTATTTATAGAAGACTAGTTCTAATCTCATTGGTTCACATGACTTAAGATAATTGGCTAATTAATTCAACATGTGTCCTATGAATTAAACCATGTGTTAAATGAGCTACATGTGCTCAAATCCTAACTAACTCATCCTAATCTCAACTAACTAACTAACTAACTAACTAAAGGGATTACAACAATTGTTACAACAATTATTTCATATTCCTAACATTTCCCTCCCCTTGAAAACACCTTGCCCACAAAGTGTTGTTATTGAGTGACACCTTCATGAGAGGAAACCGACCACTAATCCAATACGCCAAAGCATCTTGACCGTTGAACTCATCAAATATTTCCAAGCATTCAACCATAGCCCAAAATAGAGTAGCATAATCTGAAAAGCTAGCAGTCTTAATACTAGCACTCATTGAAAATCTACATCGTGTGTCAGTGTTGTCCTTCGCATTAAACAATGAGTTGTAGCAATGACCAATGTGAATGGTAGTGCTAACTGCATATGTAGATTCACAGTAATAATATTGCCGCATTGACTCTGTAAAAGTTTCATTGCATTGCCACTTTTGCTTTCCTTGTGTTGATAATGCTGTGAATAACATTGTTTCTAAAGACAATTCTTGATGCCCTTCCACGTGTTCCAGCCTAAGGAAACCAATACTTCCATCATTAGCAAGATACATTCCATTACATGGAAAAGCAATGCTAGCATTGGAGCATTGGCACTTCGCACTGTTGCCACCAAGAACTTGAACGTGTCCTTGTGCATTTAGGACACCATATGTCATTGTAAGGGCTTCAGAAGGAGAGTCATAGGTGGCAGCTTTCCAGATTGTAGCCAAGAGCCCTTCTTGGTACATTAACTTGGGCTTGCCACAAAGAAGTAGCCACGTATGAGAGAAATTTTCAAACCAAGAAGGAAATGTGATTTCTTCTACACTTTCAAATCGTAATTCAGAGACGAAATTCCATCTGATCGAAACCAATGGACTATCAAGTTTCCTGCCTTGGTGATTGCCCCGTAAGAGAGAGACTTGGTCACCATAGCCCAATCCGAGATCAACCTTAGCCCCACTTAATAACATCAGGTCCCATATCTTAAAGAGCCTAGGATAATCCTTCAGAACTACTTCTCCGCTGAAACCCACCTGCATTAAGACATGTTCATCAATGTGCTCAACTTCAAGACCAGTAAACCGTGAACCAAGTGACACATCTTCACTAGCATACTTTTGCAAGATAGACTTGTTGATGGAGATGCATGTGACCTTGGCAAGAAGGCTTGGGTTAATCTCAACAAGTTTATTTTTCTCCAACTCTTCTTCGGTCTCTATCATTTGTACACCAGCTTCCATTGCACCAAGAAGTTGAAGCTCTTCTTCGGACATGTTTTCAAGATTCTCTTGCACTCTTGAAAGTTCTTCCTTCATGGCCATGTTAGATTCAGCCAAGGCCTTCATCTTTTTTGAAATATCCTTGGCTTCTTCTAAGGCTTTGTTCAACATTTCTTGTAATTCTTTCAAAAGTTTTCTTTGATCACAATTGCTCGTCTCTGGATCAACGGCTCTAATACCATTTGTTAGGAACCTGGTGGTTCCTAATGGAGACTGATGGGAATTATAGGGGAATAGATGAGGATTATAGGGAAATTGACTTAATTCGAGGTAGTCACTCTCCATAGAGAAAGAGAGAGATTAAGAGAGAAATGCACTAATGCACTAAGAAATTAGTTTATTCTTCAATTGATATCTAATATTAAATTACAATCATGTATTTATAGGAGACTAGCTCTAATCTCATTGGCCTACATGGCTTAAGATAATTGGCTAATTAATTTAACATGTGCCCTATGAATTAAATCATGTGTTAAATGAGCTACATGTGCTCAAATCCTAACTAACTCATCCTAATCTCAACTAACTAACTAACTAAAGGGATTACAACAATTATTACAATAATTATTTCATATTCCTTACAGACACCTACGATTTGTTGAGTGAAGGGATCGAAATATCTGAGTCTTAAAGTTCATTAAATATTCATTGATTTCTCTCTCTGTCAATGTCCTTTCACTTTTAGAAATCGTTTTCTGGTTAATTGGTTTTCCGTTTGCCTTACTTCTTTGAAGAGAAAGTGACGTATGATCTAAGTATAAAACTTACCAATCAAATTCCACCTCAATCCACATAAAACAAAATTTACATATTTGATAGTTTTTTCAAAAATAAAACCACGTGAAAAATTACTCATTTGATAGTTTTTTTAAAAATAAAGCGTAAATCCTATTACCATTTATCAGATTAAGTTATTCAAGGATTTTTTTTTTTTTTTTTTGGGTATAGATAGGATTCGAATCCAAACTCTTTATTCAATAATAATAAACTATTTTATCAATTAAGTTAACAACAAATTACTCGTTTTTCCATTAATAATATAAACAAGAAAAGTATAGAGGGGGTCGCTTTCTTACTATATATCTAAAATTATACTGTTTATTCTTAAAAATTTAGTGGATAGTTAAAAATTGATACTTTATTTCTTACAAAAGAACGTGTTGTTTAGATCCCAAATTTTAATTGATTAACTAAATTCTTAATTCAGGTAGTTAATTATTTCTGGTTTGAATCACAATATTTGATGGACCAACCAATTAAAATCGTAAGGCATATAAACCATAAAATCAAGCATATAGAGACAACATATGCTTGTGGAGTGAAAACCCTAGTTAAACAGTAAATACTGACAAAACTTCCCATACATGTATCTAGACATCATATCTGAACTTCTCGCTCTTGTTAGCAACTGTAAATTTCTGCATTAAGCTTTCTAAGTAACCCGTTGCGCAAACTATTGCCACCTGCAAATCAAACCAGGGATGGACCCAAGGCGGGCCCAACCCTCTTGGCCCATAATTTTTTTTTTTTTACTTATTATATATCTTATTTTTGTAGTTGGACCCTCCTTCTAAAACCTTAGACCCCTCTCCTTCCCAATCAACTTAGCTATCCTAGCTCAACTAACAACAATCTAGCCTAAAAACTTAACAAAAAACAATAAAAACATTCACAATGGTGATTGTATTTTAGCAAAAAAAAAAAAAAAAACTGTTTTGCCACAAAAAAAACCATGTGTTATTGAAGAAGTTAAAACTAAATTTTTTACAATTACAGTAAACTGGTATAAATACTAATTGACTATAGCAAGTTGTTAAAAATAAATGCAATATTTTATTAAGATTATCTCTCTCTTCCTCTATTATTTAAATGAGCTGTTTATATTATTTTAAATGAAGTGGTAAAAAAATAGATCATTTGATGTTAGATGAATTGTAAAGTGAGGTGGAAAAATAGATAAAGTAGTTTTTTGAGGTGCTAAAAACTAAAATTTTTAGTACCATTACTATGAATGCCCTAACTTCAAAAAAAAAAAAAAAAAAAAAAAATCCTAGCCCGCCTAGTATTAAAAAAAATACATTATTATTATTATTATTATTATTATTATTATTATTATCTTTGTTGGTAAATGATTGCATTTTAATGTATTAAGAAATAACGATTTTGTGTATTTATAATTTGTTAATATTTAATACTATATGAATGCTTAGTTGGAGTTTTTTTTTCCTTATACTCGCCCCCTCTGACTTGAAATCCTTGATCCATCCTTGAATCAAACCATTATCTACTCCAACAATTTCTTGAAGATTTGGTGTAATATTTATGTTTCAACAATAACATCAGACACACATGTAGTGATTAGGTGTTTGGAACGATGAAAGCCTCTCAAAGATGCACGATTGGAGAGGCCAAAAGACAAAAGTAGTTTGTCACTTTCTCCTTAAAGAACAAATAAGCAACCAATAATTCTATGTAGAAAAATTTCTTAAATTGTGATTTCGTACATATTAAAAAAAAATCATTTATAAGCTACGGAATAAAGTTGGTTCCTCATAAAATTATAGAATATTATGAATCAATAATTTTTCAAACTTGAAATATTATCACGGGACCTATTTTGGTAACAATATTTTTAAATTTATTATAGTTTTCTGCTTATATATATCTATACGAAGGAAATCACATTGGAATCACTACTTAATTTTGTTTTGGCATGAAGACCTTTTTACTCCTTAAATATTTCGATTTTCACATTGTAAGTTAAATTTTTGAAGGGAAAAAAAGGTGTGTAGTAAAAACTAGAAGGTAACACAAAAGCGCTACGTTTGCAATGATATAAACAAAAACACAAGGGGCTTTACCAAATAAACAAAACAAAAACCATTTTAACTTTATATCTTTAAGGTTCATTTGATAACTCTAAAATCCTACCATAATAATTGATATTTTAACTAATGGGTCTAGAATCGAAAATTCTTATATTTCAGTGATATTATTTGTTTTTTTTTAATGAGAATACTTACGGTTCAAATATTTTTTCCTTATTATTGTAACTATTAAATTTGTAACTATTAAATTCATGGGTTTACAAGGAGAGAGGATAGAAGAAAAACCTTTTCGACTGCAAGCAAAAATAATCACTAAACGGCGGTACACATATTTTTCTAAAGAAGAATAATAATAATTTATCAAAATCATTTTCGGTCGACTTCTTTCAATAGTTCACAATATCCATCAAATTTAATATTCGAATTGATCTCATAGCTATATGAGTATGACCTCCAAACTTTGTGCGATGACAATTATTGCCTGCCAAATAAGCTATCCTAGAGTCAAGTTTTTAAGCGCCGAATAGGTGATTAGACTAAAAAAAGATAGTTATGGTCTGCTTAATTTCTTCCATATATGGTCAATGCTACTTGTTAGGTGAAATTAAGTGAATTGGTTATGGAGTATATTTTAAATTAGGTTTATGCTCTAACCTCTTATCCATTTTTCCAATTAAGCTCTGGCAAGTAACTCTCATGCAGTCAAATGATCAGACAAGGATACTCATCATGTAGTTAATAATAAATAAATAAAAGAGAGATAAGTGCTTGCATGGAAACAACACATTTACTTGTTGATATAGGTTAGAAAATGAAAGCATGAGCGCATGGCAAATGTATATAACAAGCCTGTCTGTAGAGGAAAACAACATTTGGTTTTTTTAGCCACATCAATTTCTCTGTCATATGGCAATAAATGAGTATTTTTAATTTTAATTTTTTTTGGGAGAAATTCTAAAATTTAGAGAATTAAAGACATAAAAAATTTCACAATTATTGAGACAATAAGTTGTAATTGATACAATATTATTTTCATATTGACTCATTGGCCATTGTTAATTCGACAATTTTAGTATATACCAATTATAACATATCATTTTAACAGTTATAAAAAAAAATTGTAAAAATATTTTTGGTTTTTAGATTTATTGCATTTCTTTATTGGCCGAATGAGGTTCACTTTATTGAAGCTAATTCTCTGGCCCACAATTTAACTGCTTGGATATCTTCATTTATTTTTGTTGGATCTATTCCCATTCGTCTCTGACTTCTCTCCTTTTTGGTGCCAGGCAGGGATATGGGCCGGATGAAGGATAATTTGCCACTGATCAGTATGACTAATGGAACTTAAATACTAATCCACCTTATAATCTAAACAAACACAAGCTAACGATTTTAGAATTATTAACAATATGTACATAGGAATATTTTTGAATGAAGGATGGCTCTTCAACAACCAATAAGTCCCAATAACTGTGAATCTTAGGGGCTATTTGGTTTTTGTGTTTCCATCGCTCATAACTTTATTTCCATCACCCATAACTCAAAAATGGTGGGACCCACGGCTGAGAAGTGTGTTTGGTTTTTGTTTCCATCACTCAATTCTCTAATTTTTAAGTGATGCGTTATGAAAACTGAAAACACATTTTAGGTGTTTTCAGTTTCCAAAACTCAGTATTCAATGGCATTTTCCTAATAAACCTACAACTTTTGAAATGTTCAGCCGCAATGTTTGACTTTTTTTTTTTTTTTGAAACAAAGTAATGGCAGAACTGAGTGATGAGTGCCAAATAGGTGGGGTTGGGGAAATTTGGGTATTTTAAGTGATGAGTGATGGGTGATGAGTGATGGGTGATGAGTGATGAGTGACGAAAATTGAGTGAGGAGTGATGAGTGATGAAAAAAAAAAAAAACGAAACAACCCCTTAGGGACTGTTTGGATTTTGGTGTTTCCATCACCCATCACTCTGTTTCCATCACTCACCACTCAAAAATGGTGGGTCCCACGGAGCAATAGCTTGTTTGGATGTGTTTTCAGATTTTGTTTTCATCACTCAATTCTCACCAAAGTGACTAATGAATTATGGAAACTGGAAACAAGTTTGAGGTGTTTTCAGATACTTGAGTTATGAGTTACATGACAATTTGGTAATTAAATGGAATTTGTGGGACCCAGTGCTTTGTGTTGTCATATCAAACACCAAAAGCTTTTCACTTCTCTTTCTTTCTTTTATCACATTTGCTCCTCCTTTTCTTCCACCCGTTGCAGGTTCACATCTGGATTCTTTTTTTTTTTTTTTTTTTTTTCTTCCTTTCTTCACATCTATTGCTTCTTTAGCTGAAACATCATTTTCCATTAAGGGTGCATTTGTTTTGGCTTCAAACCATTTCAGGAAATAATTTTACACCTCACCGTGTGTTTGGTTGCGCATGGAAAATAGCAATGTTATTAATTTTGTTTCGGACCTCGTTTCGGTTTGTCTAATGGAACATACTATTTTGGTACCGGCCTATTTCGGCATACCGTTTCAGGGTGTTTCGGGGTTCCTATTATTTACAATTTATTGTGTAAGTATTGTGAAAATGTTATCAATATAACATTTTTCTAATAATAATATTTTTTTTAAAATAAATTAATATTAATATTAAGTTATAAACCATTGTACACAATGTGGAAAATAAAAATAATACC
This sequence comes from Notholithocarpus densiflorus, assembly GCA_030021035.2. NCBI lineage: Eukaryota > Viridiplantae > Streptophyta > Magnoliopsida > Fagales > Fagaceae > Notholithocarpus > Notholithocarpus densiflorus. Next base: position 1,246,435 of record JARYZH020000092.1, on the reverse strand, counting down.
TCTGACTGACATTTGCTTTTGGATTTTTTTAAACTCTCTTTGTCATTTCCAAAGTTACTCACGTGATGGGCTCAGAAAAGTTGAAATTTGAAATCAATAAAAGAGGATAGAATAGAACTAGACTCTAGAAGACACCAAGACACTCAAGACAATAGAAAATAAAAGAACAAAAGACCAGTCCCACTAACCAGTGGATACAAAACAGAGAAGAAGAAGATAAAGAAGAAGAAGAAGATGAAGATGAAGAAGTGGGTTGGGACGCTAGGTTCATTCAGGCAAACGGCAGGCCAGCGTCGTTTGGACCTTTACTGTTTTTTTTTTTTTTTTTTTTTAATTTTTTTAAATAACAGGCCAAATCCTGTACCGGCCGGAATTTACATCTCGGCCGAAATTGGCCGAAATTGTCCAGAATGACCGAAATGGCTCAAAACGGCCCGAAATCTGACTCGAGGTGGAATGTGGGGTATTCTGGTACTGGTTTGCATATCGGTACGAAAAATTCCGGCTGGAACGGAACGGTATCAATAACAATGGAAAATAGAATTTTCTGGAAAAGCATTTCATTTGACCGTAAAATAAAAGCTTTGACCCGAAAATTGTTTTACGTTTCTATTTTCACTTCAAACTATTTCCAAACTCAGACGCCCAAAGAGAGAGAGAGAGAGAGAGAGAGAGAGAGAGAGAGAGAGAGAGAGATTGCATATAGAATAATAGAAATGAAAAGTGAATACACCACTCTTTGAAACCAAACAAGCCCTAAGTTCCCTTCAATATTTCATGAGTCAAATTGGTCCCTTTGTTTCCAAAAAAGCTTCATTTCGATCTTTTTTCCATACTCCATCTGCTGGAGTGACCAAATTGGCCTAGCAGTTTTTTCAATGAGGTGGCACAATTTCAAAACTAAAAAGACCTGATCAGCAACCAACAAAATGGTTCACTAAGCCCCATCCCCCAAAATAGAGAGAGCGCACTCTGGTTGCTAATTAGGCTGAGAGAGAGAGAGAGAGAGAGAGAGAGAGAGAGAGAGAGAGAGAGAGTAGAGAGCCTTCGACTTCGCGCAACCAAACACACCGGCGAGATCGCGCCCCAACCCCAGACGCACCAGCGAGATCGCGCCGTCGACTTCACGCTGCCGAGATCGTCCTGCCGAGATCGGGCCACATGAAGCCTGCCGCCGCTTGACCGGTCTCGTCCTCCTTTGGGTCAGATCATCTCCTCCTCTGGGTCGATCTCGTTGTTCGCCACTTGCCGATCTGTCTCCTCCTTTAGGTCGATCTCGTCGCCGATCTACTTTCTCTCTTTGATCTCTGATTTTTTTTGTTGTTGTTGTGGTGGTGTGGGTGGTGGCATTTTGGTGGTTTCTATGTTGTGTGGTGGTGAGTTTTGTGTGGATAGTGGTGAATTTTCTGTGGGTGCTGGTGTGTGGGTGGTGGTGGATTTTGTGATATAAAATTTGTTTGGAAGTTGAGAAAATGTGAAAAATTTGTAGGAAAATAGCATTTTCAGAATGTTACCAAACACTGAAAATTGTTTTCTAATATAATTTTTAAAATGTAACCAAATACTTGAAAATATTTTCCATTCCTAGAAATATTTTCACCTGAAAATATTTTACACCTGGAAAATATTTTACACTGAGACAAATGCATCCTAAATTCACCAAGTCCTTGGTCACCACAACCAAAGTTGTTTTTGGTATTTGTTTCAGTCATTGGTTTTAGTCATTCTCAAGCACAAAACTTTCTTCTCATCAATGGAAAAAATAGTAGTTATCTAAAGTGAGAACCAAATAGTATTTGTTTCAGATCGGAGATGGGTCTGTCGAGGATGCTAATGAATTTTCTGGGTTTGTGCTTCAAGCTTAGAACCGAAGTGGTTGTTGTGGGTATTGGGGGTTGAAAGAAAAAAAAAAAGAAAGAAATAAGAAGCTCCTAGGTTCGGTGAGTGGTTGTTGTGGGTATTGGGGGTTGAAGGGAAAAAAGAAAAAAGAAAAAAAGAAATAAGAAGCTCCTAGGTTCGGTGAGTTTGGGTATTGGGGGTTGAAGAAGGAAAAAAAAAAATAATAATAAGAAGTAAAAGCTGCACCAAGTCAATCCGTGGGTCCCACAAAAAGTAAAATTTTTTGAGTTATCAGAAGTTGGAAACAAGTGCCAAACATGCCACCTTAGGAAGTTGAGGTATTTTCAGTGGTAAGTGATGAGTTATTGAGTGATAAGTGATAATTTTTTTTCATCCAAACAACCCCTTAGGCACCCGCGGATCACTGTCTATTGGAATATCCTTTGTTGTGCTTTTGGAAAAGCATAATTTGTGACACTTTTGTTGTAAAATTAATAATATATTTAGCGTTTTTTTTTTTAAGTAACATTAGATATATGATTTTTTTTTTTTAATTGTTAACCTGATCTTTTATAATTAAAGCAATATCAATTTATTCGGATGACCGTTGATATCATGATATAATGATCATCGCTTCAAGTCAAATTCAGTGAAAATTCTTGTTTCTCCTGTCTCTTTGCAAAATAGAATCGATGATAAGTGGGGGAAGATGGTAGATAGGACTGGTAACATGCATGTGAGAGGTTGGAGTTGGACAGAAAGGCAAAGCCCAATTTCATTTTCGCTCTCATCAGCATTTCAGAATCACACGAGCCATCTAACCTGACTGCCTACGCTTTCTTTCTCAACCCTACTCTTCAGTCTTAGTCATGATTCATGACTAACCCCCCACAACTTTTCCATCTACTCTCTCTCCCTTTACTTTTGAGGACACAATTACCCTTGCACTCTCTTTTCTATTTTACAAGGAAGGTTGTTGTTATGGTGCAAAGGCAAGCACATGCACACACCCTCAGCTATATTATGTGTCACCAGTGAGTCAAAGCTTTTCACGTGCCACAGGTTGCACTTGCACTTGCACATATACAGACTCTCACACGCTTTAGTTTCCTCAAGATATTTTGTTTCTTATCTCTATAAAAACAAGGTTGGTCCTCACCGTAGAACACACCTCGATCGTATAGGTGGTCACTCAGAATCAGTGTATCACTGGCCTCAGGGACCAGGTGCTTACTACTTCTTCATCTACCTCGTTCAAACCAACTTTTTACTTTCCTTTACCTTTATAGTTAAACAAATTGTTTTGATTTTCTTTGGCTTGATTTGGACCATGTCACTAACATGTTATTTACTGCTTTCAGAAGGTTTCTAAGGTGACAGTTCAACCAAGATCGAAGTGTGTTCAGATGGAGTATTGGTGTGTGGATCCATGCTATGCTTTGTCAAGTGAGTAGTCTTTTTGCGGATTAACCTTTGCTTCGTTGTCTGTTCGACCTTGAACATATTAGTCAGTCAGTTAATTAACACTATAGTCAGGAAAACCCTAATCGAAATCACTTTTTGTTTTGTATATTTATAGAAAGTGAACCAGTTTTTGGTTCCTACGCTTATGAATTTTCCCTATAGATGAAGTAAGTGTGATTAGTATCATCAGCTTACAACTTTTTGGGGTTCGAGCTGATAGCCCAATGGTACTGACACCTCTCTGGTGCAAGGTATCTAGGGTTCGAATCCTTGATGATGAGCAGCATGACCAGAGTAAATAGTTCTGATATGCATGTATATGCGTGAGACTAAATATATGTATTTTATGTGGTACTGTTTCTTAGGTGGTTAGACACGCTTTATATGACTTGCAGCTGCACTAGTAATTAGTAATATTGTAATTAAGGAATACAAGGGGTTTAATTACTTTGTTAATAATAATAGATTACTCATATTTCCAATGATTTCAATATTTAGGAACATACTTCTGTTATTGGATCAATCAAAAGCATATATAGATTTTGTTAAACGGGGGAATAAGCTGCTGATTCCCTTCTTGTAATCAGAACATTCAGATGTTTTTGGATATCCAGATTTGGCTGTGGTAGAATATCTATGGAAAAAGTTTCAGGTTTCGATCCATATTATTGGAGGGTTATGGGTTAATATTAGTGATATGGTGCAAAGCAATCAAGGGAGTTTAAGGCATGAAACTAGAAGCTCCATCATAGAATATTTATGGTTATCTAATCTATGGCACCTATAAATTTATATATATATATATATATATATATTTATCATACCTACTTAATTAATCGTTTACATAGGATATTCAATATTGTCTCTCTTTTTTTTATCGACCATATTGTCTTATCTAATATATATTTTGTAGTAATAAATGAAGGGTTAACATGAAGTAGGTATGGTAGATAAAAATGTGTGAACCGCATATTGAGTAGTAGGAAGGGTTGAAACCAATCACGTGTTAGTGATTTTAGATGAGTCTATAGGATAGCAAACCATAGTAGAGAAAACCTAGGTACCTGCCCTAATTTAAAAGAGAGAGCCTTTATTCTTTTTGGTACACAAAGTTTGGAGGAAGAGTGTCAATGAAGTTAGTTTATAGGCATTAATCCCAAGGCTTACCTAAATGATTTGTTAGTAAACTTTAGGCTTTAATTAGAGGAAATCATTTGTTGGCCTGGTGAACTTCTATCTTATTTCTAAAATGGTGTATAAGAGCAATGAGGAGTATCTCTCTCTTCTCTTTTGTTCGTTTTACCAGGTTAAAACATAATATCCATTCATCCAAAAAGACAAAAGCATTGAGTACTTTCAAGACTTATCTTATTTGGTAGGTTGATTTTTCTAAAGGTCACATACATTCTCAGTGGTAAATAGAATAGGATAACACATGCAAAATATGTAAAATCTCACTGTGTCTCTTACATCAATATGTATAAGAGAGAAAGATGAATGTGGTTTGACTAGGTAGCAGAACCTCTGGCTGGTAGTAAATGTGGAACTTCCATGTGGGTGGATACTGGCTCATAACCCACCAGAAGAGTTGAAAGACAGACCAGTTGACTGAACACACAAGTATACACACCTTCCCTCTTCCACCTAAGAAATAAATAGAGAGCAATATTATGTATAGTTGTATACTGTGCACAAAATTTTTCATTAACTATTTAGAGTGGAAACTTTTGATTCAAACATTAGTTTCAAGTAGACCAACACTAATCATAACAGATCAGTTGTTAAAAAAATTATGAAAATTGATAAATATAAATATATATATATTTAAAACTAGTTTTGATTAGTCTATTTAAGATTTCATAACTAACTTAACATTTTGGAACCAATGTTTAATTGTTGTGATAAACTTATTGATAACTAAAAGTTAGGTTTGTCGTGGATTCTAATTAGTTCAACTTGTAAAATTTTTTATTATTAAATAAGAAATTTAAAATTTAAATTCTACCTACACAAAAAATTGATTAATGTTTTAACTTGATGATAAAATTAATCATTATAAAATGAACGTTATAGTTGAAATTAAACTTCCGTGTATTATAAAAGAAAGAATTTATTACAAATTACAAAAGGTTGGTATTTTTTTATTTTTAGAATCAAAAGTTAGGTCTATTATAGAAGAAGAATGAAAACGTATTTACTTTCGTGGTTATATATGGTCAACATGCTTAAATATCCGCCACATTACTTTTATCTTTTTATATTTTTATTTTTTGAATCTTTTTTTGATTGAGTCCCATTACTAATTAAATTTTAAAAGGTAACCCTACATTAATGTTTGTTGTTAGAGATATATATTAGACATATTAGCCCAATGTAATAGGCCCAAGTAGGAATGGGCTTGGGCCTATTACATTGGGCTAATATGTCTAATATATCTCTAACATTTGTGAACATTGATATACCCGTCACTCTAGTTTTTTAGTTCCCAACTTCTAGGGACCTTGTTTTTCAAAAAAAAAAAAAAAACTTCTGGGACCTTTGAATAGTAGTTAAATACTTCATAGCTAGTGGACTGGACAATCTTCTTTAGATTCTAGGCTTTTCTAGCCTATACTTTTTGCAGTCTGGATACTCAATTATCAATGAGTTCAAATTTGGCTGTATTTGTGCTCATGCTTCATACTTGTTTTGTTTGAAGAGTAATGCTAAGGGCATATAAAAATACACAATTTTATGCCACAACTCGTCACGGGAAAAGTTATAAATGGTGGAAGTGTGTCCCTGTATGGCCTACCATCACACATTCATCAATCACAACTCGTTACATAGAAAGTTACGGCACAAAATTGTACATTTATATATATATATATATATATATATATATATATATATATATAGCATTACTCTTTGTTTGAGAGATGTTATTATTTTTGGAGAACTTTTTGGTAAAGTAATGGTGATAAAGCTTGTTGACCTTGCCAAACCTAAAAGTCATAAACGTACACAGGCCAAAATTAATTATTGTACATTGATTCGAGCTAGAAATAGAAATCTCAGCAAAAAAAAAAAAAAAAAAAAAAAAAGAGCTAGAAATACACACATCGAGGGGACCAATATCTTTACTTCTGTACGAGTACTGATCAATTCTTTAGTATTCTTTTTGGCCCATTAGATCGAGTTGTGAGTTCAAACCATCTTTGTTTATGTTTCAAAACTCATGGTGTTACGTGTAATTTATCAATTTTAAAAAATATTGGTCATAGGATACCACATGTTAGTTTGCATTTGGATGAGCTATTTAGATTACTTATTTAGTTGAAAGTTTGTTTATACGTTCAAAATGTGAAATTCTAAGAAATTGTACATAAATATATAGATTAAGCTAAAAATTTTTAGAATGTGATCAACCATACCTAGAATATTAAAGACTAGCCAGTGGTAAGGTGGAACTTACAACGAATGTGAGGTATGAGCAAAAGGGACTTTTCATTTGACAAGGATTTGCATGGAAACATCACCACTTTTGGTCCTTTTATATGTTTCATGGACCAGAGTCAGAAATCATCATCAAGAAAGTTAAAACAAATTAAGACCCAATCAGGTTTGAATCTCTCTACATATATGACTTCTTCTTATTTATTTATTTTTTGGTGTGGTAAGCATATATATGTAAATATATGTATAAAACTTTTGCTAAAGAAGGTACCCGTAGGTCAAGGAGAAATAAATGGTCCTCTGTGTCAACAGTCTTTCCCTTTCTCAAAGACAAATTCTGTACAAAAGCTCTTACTAGTTTCATAAACTCACATCCACATCAGTCAAGAGCATATTTGACACAGAGTAGTCTCATGAGTTGGTTTCCTTACAAAAGTTCTATAGACAGGTTACAAATATCTCTATAATTAAGGGAATAAAATGAGAATATATTTTTAAGAAATATTTCATATACTAATAACTAGTAGAAAATGCTATTGCACTATGTTTCTTTCTAACCATTTTTTTTAGTAGTGGGGTGAATATTTATCTTTTAATAAAATAAAGGTAAAATATTGAATTTTTTATTTTACTTATATATAATTTACAAAAATAAAAAATAAAAAATAACAGTGAAGTTCACAATAGTAAAATTATTTATTAAACATTTTTCATTCTTTTTTTTATAAACTCATACATTTTTTTTTTTAAAATCATATTTCTTTACCTTCTATTTTATTTTTTTATAATCTATTCAGCTTATCTTATTACATTTTTCGATGAACTCCTAAACGTAGTGTTACTTGTATGCATACAGAACAAGGGTTCCACATGGCCAAAATCAGAGTTAAGACTTAAAGAAGGCAATAATTGAAGAAACCAGACTTTCATTGGTCCATCATGTTCTTCTTTTGCTCCATCTTCATCTTCACTCTTGCCCCAGCACAAGCTCTCAATGACTTCATACCATTTACTTTAGTATATCTTAACATCGATTACACCAAATCTCACGGTAAGTTAATTACTCCCCACCCCCCTTCTTCGGTCACATGATTGGTCTTGCAGACAATAGCTGCGAAGTCCCTTAGCGTGTGTTTAGCTTCAATATTTCTTATTTTTTTCATCTCCTTCGCGTCTATTTTGTTTCACGAGAGGGAGAAGAAAAAGAAAGTTGTTTGATAATTGATACATCTAACTTCAAATCTCTTTTCTCCCAACTATTGAGTTATAAAAAAAAAATCAAGCTAATTAAAAATTATTAAATACATAACATCATCAAAAAATTAAGTTAGTTATAATGTGTGTGAGTGAAGAAATCTATGATTGGCTCCTTCCCGTTAAATTGTAATTTCATGTAATCTAGCTATCAAAAGATCTTGTACAATTATAGTCCAATATGGTTGTCTAAATTTACAAAAAACACTAGGTCAGTCGAATAAGTTATAAACTAATTGATTTTGATAACATTCTCAGGGGGGATAGAAAAAAAAACTCAATTATTTTTAAAAGGGAAAAATAAAAAAATATTATGCACAAATAAAATGGAAATTTTCAGTATGTCTGAACCAATTTTTTTATACACATGAACTATTAAATCTTTGAATCTTTTAAATATTAAGCCCCGCTCGCTCAAGTTTGATGTACTGGGTAAATTAGGCACGCTAACGTACCCTAGCTAACAAAGAGAATCTTAATTGGAAAAGAACTAGTACCTTTCTTATATATAAAAATGAATGATATAGAGAATTGGTATATATATATTTTTTTTGAAAGGTAAGTGAAAATCGGTATTAATTGTATATGACAAATTACTGCAGGTACATAAACAATTAAAGAGGAGCCTCTATTAGGTCAAATATTTAGTGAATTTAAAAGGAAAGGAAATTGACAAAGATAATGATGGGAAAGCAAATTATGAACTAACACGAAGCTACGAATAGCACCAGTACTTCAAGTGTAATTAGTTTAAAAGGAAAGGGAATTATAAAAGAAGAGACTCGTCAATGTTATAATCTACATATTATTTTATTGAGTAATGTTACAGTCACAAACTATTTTACAACATTTTTACAAAATGTTGATGTGACCCTCCTCTTATTAGTTTTCATTTAGACCTACTATTAATATCAATTTTTTATTTACCAATAATTGCTCACCACATTAGCAATTTATAAAAAATTTTATATCTCTAGCATTATTATTCCAAAAGATCTCATAAATATATATATGAAATCACAAACACATATAGAGGGGGGGGGGGGGACCATCTTTATAGACGAAGTTTTGACATATGCAAAGAGTGGCCTTACAAGTTTTAGGTAAGCAAAGTTATTGTAATACTAACAATGAGAACTAATATAAATTCAAACAACAAATATCTCAATAACTGTGCCACAAATAATTGGAGGCATGACTTCTGCTTTGTTCTACTCAAAAGTTCAAATGGATGTCTTGTTCACAAAAAATCCTTACGATCACTCTAAAAACAAGTCCCCAAGGGTGTGATGTCGAATTTCATAAAATATATGAGTGTGTCTTCCTCATTACCAATTGATTTTGAGGTAAAGTGACACAGCTCAAAATCTAAAAAATGATATCATAGCCAAGGTCATGGGTTCGAGTTGGAGAAATGTTATCAAGGGTGCAATGTGGATGCCATAGAAGATTTAAGTGTGTCTTCCTTAGCACCAATTGATTTTGAGGAGGAGTGAGCTGAGTGACATAGCTCACAATTTGACAATATAGAATGAGGTACATTTTTTCGGTGATGCATGGATCACACAACTTGTGAAAACTAGAATTCCAAAAAAGACTAATTAAAAGCTTACTTAATAGTTTGCTATTTAACTTGTATTACTATTCCATTGTTAGAATTATAGTTAAATGATTAAATTCACTATTTCTTAATAGCTAAAGTTTTTTTTTTTTTTTTTTTTTTTTGTAAAATCAGTAATTTAAATTCACTATTTCTTAATAGCTAAAGATATTTTGTAAAATCAGTAATTTAACATGGCATCAAAGTAAGAAATCTTGAATTCACTGTCTCCATTTTACCTCCTATTTAAAATCTCAAAAAATTCACGTGTTATGCCCTACTTGTTAAGGGGGAGAGTTTAGGCTCACATATGAAAGAGAGTATTAAAATTATGGTTAAATGATTAAATTTACCATTTTCTAATAGTTTAAACTTTTTAGATAATTAGTAATTTAACATTCATAGATCATTAAAAAAATGACTAGATTTGTAACTATATATATGTTTAATGGATTATCAAAATATATTTATATATATATGTTTAATGATGAATTTACCGGTTCTTACCCAAAATTTTTTTTTTTTTTTTTTTTTTTCAAATGTTTCTAAAGCAAAAGTTAAAGTTTCAAGGATATATATTACCATGGCATCTTAACAAATGTTTTTGGGATAAGCAATAACTTATTTCAAGTAGCAGTAGGATAACCAATAATAAAAGAAAAAAAAAGTTCATTAGGTACCAAAATTAATTGCATTAAAATTCAATTAATTTGTTCGAAACCAAAATGAATTAATAAAACATCTCTTTCTCTCCAAAAATATTAAATGTGAATAATTAAACTCCTCTCTCCATCATTTATTTATTTATTTATTTATACAAGCTTGGATAGCAAATTAAATGTTGTGGGCTAGTGGCAGTAGTATTAGGAATTTTATCTAGAATAATACTAGAGATACAAATTATTTTACAAAATTTTTACAAATTGCTAATGTGGTCAGTGATTATTGGTAAATGAAAAAGTGATATTAATGATGGGTTTAAATGAAAACCAAGGTTTGCCACATCAATATTTTGTAAAAATGTTGTAAAATAGTTTGTGACTGTAGCATTACTCTTTTATCTAATGCAACTCATTTGTTTCAAATATCAAGTGAAAATTAAATTCTATTTCAATTTTTTTTGTTCCAAACAAATAAATTGGATTATAAAATAAATTTATTTAAAAAAAAATAAATGTTGATTTCGTAATTCCATTTCCAAATCTAATTTATTTCATCTTAGTTAATTGAATTGAATTCGGATCCAAACTTCCACTCTTAGAAAGTACTGTATATATTATAACAAGTAGAGCCTAGAGACGTATGTATCGTATTTATATAAATTAACATACATCATCAGAATTGTAATAAATAAAGATTATAGAAAGTCAAAAATATAAAATGGTTAAATAAAAGTGATATGATATGTTTATTAAGACGTAAACATTTTTGTTTCAATTTTTTTTTTTTTTTTGAGAATCATTTTTGTTTTTGTTTTTTTTTAGAGAGAGTTCCAACCTATGGCGTCCGCTTCTAATGATAGCTCTTTATCATTAGACCAAGACACCAATCGGTTTTTGGTGTAGGCGGGGATTGAACTCCAGATCTCTTATTCAACCATCAGAGACTTTACTAGTTGAGCTAACTGGAACCCACTTCATTTTTGTTTCAAAACCTAATTACTCTTCCAATTTGCATACATATATGTTCGAAAGGGAATTGACTATGTTTACCTAAGTTTGAATGATGAGTGCTAAAAGCAAGGAAATGGCCTCTAGGAGATGTTTGGCATGTCATAGAATTATACCAATTATGAAAAGTATAACTTGTATTAATTTTTTTCATTCTTGTAAGGTTTAGAAAATCGGTTCAAAATTAGACAAGATATAATATTTCTAAAAAAAGAAAGCTTTAGATTTTTATTTTTCAAATTTGTATTCTATCAAAAAATCTTTTACGGAGTAATTTATCATGTTTTCACATGTATATTTCTGGGAAAAAACTAGTTTTAAATTTTGCAATTCCACGTACTATTTCTTATCAAAATCGATTCTAACCTAAGGGGTGTTTGGTAAATCACAAAATCAGACCAACCAAGAACAACTTTACTAGTTTATTTGTTTTTAATTAGTTTGGTAAATTCTTGGTTCAACAAACTAGTTCTTTCAAATAGATTCCCACCAAAATCAAAAATTTAAATTATTGTATTTTGAATTTGATTTTTAAATACATATTCCAATTAGAAATTAGTTTTCATGAGTTTGATTTTCATTCTAAACTGCACGTTAACTAAAACTTGTTCTGACTTGATTCTAGGAAAACTAAAACCTAATGTATTTTAGTTTGAATTGGTTTTATTTTTTATTCAACTAGTATTATAACTGAATAAATTTTGTGGTTTACCAAACACCTCTAAATCTCTAAATTAATTGGATGTAAAACAAACCCAATTTAATTTTAAATTAATCTTTATTTTAGTTCAACTTATATTAAAACCAAATTAATTTTATGGTTTGCCAAACATCTCCTATTATGATATAAAAGGTAGATTTTTTTTTTCTTTTTCTTTTTCTTAAGAAATTGGAAATAATTTATATAGTATAAATCATTTGAAAATATCTTGTGCACCTGCTATATATATCATAGGTATCTAGATCCCACACACCTATAGGACCCACAGACTATGAAACACATTTTCGGCAATAAAAAAAACAATTATGTGTGAATCATGTATCACTTACTTACTATAGACTTTCATGGGAAAAGGTATAAGATTTGTACTATAGACTATAGTACAAATCTTATACCTTTTCCCATGAAAGGATCAAACTTATTAAAGTATTTCAAAGTCAAGTACAAGGTGCTTATTTTTTAAATCCAAGTTTCTCACTTCTTTATAATTAAGAACTAAGACGAAAAAATAGGTAGAAATAAATAAGTACGACAACAACCGGAGTTTAGCTATTCTTTCTTTATTTATTGTTTACTATAAGAAGGTTGTTAAAGAGAGAAAGCACATGAACAATCTTCGTCACCTGTTAGTCAAACCTCCTCACGTGTAAAACGTAGCAGATGCACGCCATTGGACAGATTTCACACGCTTTAATCCATTGAAGAACCTTTTTTTTTTTTTTTTTTGGGCCCAGGACTCTTTAATCTTATCTCTCTTTCTTTTTCTTTTTGTTTTTTTGCCTTTTTTGTTTTATATTTGGGCTAAACTAATCTTATCTCTATAAAATCGCTTGGAAACTTAACTCAGCTGCATACCCTAGATGGGGTTGAGCTCAGTACTCTATCACAAGGGTACTTCTTTCTTTCATTCTTTCTTCTCCTTCTTCTTCTTCTTCTTTTTATTCTTTTCTCTATTAGTTTTTTTTCCCCATTTCTGGTTCATATATTGAGCTTGTTTAGGATGTTATAAAAGCTTACCCTTTGATTTTTTTTATGTATGTTTTTTTCAGATGGAATATCTTAAGCGACCTATATACCATGAAATCAAAGATGGTACAACCATGTTGAATATATGATTGGATGGGGTATATGTGTTTTGATCAACGAAATACGGGTGAGTGAATTCTATGATATGCTTGTCAAGTGAGCAGTCCTTTTGCGGATTATAACCTTTGTCTCATTGTCTGTTCGACCTTGAACCTATGGTTATGACTAGAGTCATAAACCCTAATCATAATTTCTTTACCTAATATGATCTTTAAAAAGAAAAAAACTTGGGGGGTATTGAAGCTATATCTGCGCAACAATACAAGTGTGTGTGTGTGCATATTTTATGTGTTTTCAAGGTAGGTTTAGCCTGTGTGTCATCAGGTAGGTGTAGAGGTTGTTAAAAGGATAGGTAAGTTTGTGCTTGCCTTTGATTTGTGGATACAACTTTCCCTATGACTTCGAGGTCCATTGAAAGTAAGACCGACCTCTAATTTCAACTTTTGAATTCTTATTTATGTCATCAGCTTAATTAAAGTCTAGAAGTTTTGACTTTGATCAGTTAGGTTGAGCTGTGTTTCTATCGAGTGCCTACTACATGTTCAAGTCTTTGAAGATGTAGGTATATGAAGACATATTTTTATCTTATAAGAACCCATGTATTACAAAGATCCATGGTTAAGAAAATTTGCGTGATAATTAATTCTAAACCCCCATAAGCCATATTAATTGTTCTATAATAGCATGCATGAACTAGTTAGATCTTTGATATATTCCACAGAAATTTAGTGGTGTCATACGAAATTTTTCAATGAAAAGAGACAAGAATTCTTGATTTCAAAGGCTCTTTTGCTGGAGATATCGCCTTCACTAGCTTAGATCGATAGAGCTAGCTCCAAAGAATTAAGATTGAGAAGTGTTGTGACTGGTGTGACTACACCAAAGCATCAGCTTTAAAGTTCATACAATTTTTTTGTAATAAATTTTTCCTAAATAAAAATTTATGGATGGAAAAGTGATATATGTGTACAGATTTAGATATGACTGTGTATGTACAGGAAATGAGGTTTGACTGGGTAGTAGAACTTCTGGCACTTGATAAATGAAGGAAATCTTTTAATAAATTTTTTTTTTTTAATAAAAATAATCAATATTAGAGGTAGCTTATTGGTTGCCATAAACAATCTATCACTTTGTTTCCTGAATTCTTGGATCTTAAAAAGGATAATACATATTATATAGATATATATCTTAAATATCAAAGCATGTCTGTACATGCATGTTACACAGAAGATCTTACTTGATTCTTAGTCTATGCTTTATGCAATGTTCAACAACTAAGTACTGATATTATCATATTATTAATGAGATCACGTTTGTAGTTTTTCCTTTTTCAAATCTTTAAGGCTGTTCGCTTCATATGATAAAAAGTTTCTTTTTCTTCTCTCCCGACCGTAGAAGTATAGCTAGGTGGTTGGCCACCGTTCACTACTGCATGAGGGGACCATAATGACCCCCTACTGCAGTTATATTCTAGGTAGCCTCCATTTATTTCTCTACAAAGTTTTCCGCATCTTGGGCACCGGTTTAAAACTTTTTGATATTTTCAACAAAGACATTCATAGTTCAAATTATTCCATCTCAATCATCTATGTATAAAAAGTTATTAAAAAAATCTTGAAAATATCATATCTTTGAATCCAACCCAAAATCAATATCCATTTAATTAGGTGGTTTTGGCTTTTATTTTTAAAAGAACAAAACTCAGGGCTAAGATAGGGTATAATCAAATATCTCATTGCTAACATAAGGTCCAGATGGATCTTTGGCCATATCATGCTAGAACATTAAATCATGTATGTAGGCATTCACAACCGAAGTGCTTGAAGGTTTAATTCTCAAAAGTGAAAATCATAATGGAAAATGCTAGAGTTATAAATTTTTTTACAATTTTGTTTTTATAAATTATTGATGTGGTGGGTGGTTATTGGTAAGTAAAAGAACGATATCAATGGTAAACCCAGATAAAAACTAGTAAAAAATTTTCACAATAACAATTTGTAAAAATGTTGTAAAATTGTTTGTGATCGTAGCATTACTTAATTACTCAATGGCAATTGAAAGCTTTTTCTCTCGGTGAAACTCTTGGCTCTACCTATTAGGGACAGCTTGCAGCTTTTAGGTTCAAACCCTTAGGACAAGGTCCAAACGACTTATTGTAACTAAAAAACAAAACAAAAAAAATTGAAAAAAGAGAGTTAATGATTGATATATAGTGCAAATTTTGCGGGAAAGAACAAGAGTAAAACAAGACAATATGATACTTCAATATTGCAGACAAGAAAACTATTCATCTATGAAATTGGTTGTTACCTATTTACCTCTGCTCTCAAAGAAAACCCATTTTTTGTCATTTCTGGTGGTCCCCCATTGCCAAGCCGGGTTGAGTAAATTTTCTATGATATCCCTATTTTTAGTTTTTACATGTTGATCTGTGATAAGCATGGCAAAAAATGTGCTAAAAAACTAAACTCATCTTTTTGATAATCAAAACTAAACTCATCTTGAAATATAAAGACTCAGGTTTAAAATGAATGACAATACCGAAGTTTATCCCATTTGGTTGGTTATTAATGGGATTTAGTCTGTGAGAATTTGAGCTTCCAACTTATTCTATGAGTCAGGTTAACAATATTAGTTGCTTTTCATTGTTGTGAATTTTTACTATAATAAGATTATTTCATGTCGTATATAAGCAAGTCAAATATATATTTCACTTACGTTTTACATATAAAGTTGGTTTTAGAAATATAAAAAAAAATTCCCCCCAGATTTTAGGGTAGCCTTTTGTACTCAGGTAGGGTTAGCAGGAACAATAATACTACACTTCAACGCAAAATATATGCCTAAGATAAATCGACAGAAATTGTAAGTAGAATTCTACTTTCCTTTATGGTAGTTTACAAGAAGCGCATATATATATATATATATATATATATTTATATATATAGGACTTTCTATAATTAGATGCTTGCTTTACTAATCCAACCCCTATATATTAGCAGTCATTGACTCATTGGTGAATACTCGAATTTTTTAACTCTTTCTCAAATAATTGATACTCGACATGGAAATTTTGGAAGCAACAAAAGCTGTTCTGATGATGTTACCTTTTCACAAAAAAGAAAATGACAACTAAGATTTCCTCAATGAACACAAAATAAAACTATCATTATTAAACTTAAGATGAACCCTATTCAATCCTAAATTTTGAGGTCGAGTGGACAATGAATCTGAGGTATAAGCAAGGACTACTTATTTGACAAGTCTTCCCATGGAATTTAACACCTAAGAGTTCTCTTGGAATACAAATGGATATCAGCCAAATGTTTTGAGGTATGATTGCTCAAAAGCTAAACATCTCCAAAGCAACTGTCCATGACCATTCTCGAGCTCAAGGTACTCTCTCTCTCTCTCTCTCTCTCTCTATAGGATTTTTGTAACAAAAAAAAGAAAGATAGTTTTTTTGTCACAAATAATGAATTTTTAATAATATAAGGGTTTGGTTAATGGATACCTTTAAAATCTTTTTGGGTGCATCACATGTCAATGTCCATAAATTAGCAATTCCACAATAAAGACAACCAAAATTCAAAACTCACTTTTTAAAAATACACCCTCTAGGGTGTCATATGGCGGTGTCCACAATGATATATGGGTTCTTCCATTTTAAGTTAAATATAGACTTCTCCCAACAAAAAAGGGCAATAGATATGAAATATATTTTATTTGGATTGTTATGTAACTATGGTATTGTAGTATATATAAGACCAAAGATTATTTAGCCTTCCTTAACTTGGGGTTTTAGACAATTGCCTAAATGACCTAATACTGGAGTCAATTTCTATCTCACTCAAGGATTATTTGCATCTAAATCCAAAGCCTCATATTGTGTATTGTCTTGGTGACATTCGGGTTTATGTCCTTGTATACGTTAGGGACATTTTTGTTACCACCAATAGGTCCCATTGTATTCAAACTCGTAAAAGTTGATTTCAAAATTTGCTCTCTAGGATCTTGAAGCCATTCACTGCTTTCTTTTCATATTGAGGCTGCTTCCGCAATTTGGGTCTTAATCTTTCTCAAAAACAGTACATCTTGGACCTCTTAAGAAACTTGGTATTGCGAATTCTATGGTTGTTCAAAATCCAATTTCAACGTCCAACAAGCTTTCGAAACATGCTGGTAAAACTTTTGACAATCCCTTATTTTATCACCAAATTGTTGGTGCTCTTAATATTTTACTCTCACAAGGCTCGAAATAGTTTTTGTCATAAGCAAAGTTTGACCGTTTATGCATAATTCATCTGAAACACACTAGACTATTGTCAAAACATATCTTACGCTACCTAAAGACACTAGTAACTATGGTCTCTCTTTCTCAAATCATTCTCCTATGCATCTTCAGAAATTTTCAAATGCAGATTGAGCTGAGTGTGTTGATGATTAGAGATCCTATAGTGGTTTTGCAAGATTTCTTGGCCACAATCTTATTTCTTGGTCCTTTTAAAAGCAACGAACAGTGGCTCATTCCTCCACTAAATCCAAATAGAAGCCCTTGCTAATGCTGTAGCCGAAAGAACCTGGGCTCTCACTTCCCGTAGTTCTTCTCAGGTGTGATAATATTGCATTTATATCTCACTATTAATTTGGTCTTTCATGTACGAACTAAACATGTAGATTTTTTTTTTTCATTTTTTATTACGACAAATTTCCCTGCAAAGATCTTAAAGGACGTTTCATTTCTATGAAAGACCATATTGTTAATATTATGACCAAATTCCTCTCCTCTAGTCATCTTATCTTCTTCCGTGATAATGTGAATCTCTTCTCAATTACAATTACTCCCTCAACCTCAAGTTAAGTCGAGAGATTACATTCATTTCTATTCTAACTATCTCTAATCATCTTTATATTTTACAAGTATGGACAGTAAAAAGAGACAATGTAATCTAAGAGCATCTCTAGCAAATTCATCAAATTTTTGTACTGTTTGAAGAATGAACAGTGACTTTTACTTTTATCTACCAACTTTTTCAAATACACTTTCCAATAGATTCTCTATCTCATTCTCTATCTCATTTAAATATTATTTCTTCATTCATTATTTATTCTTTTTTTAACAATTACACATCTTCCAACATTTTTTTATTTAACACCTAATTATTATAATAGGAAAAAAGCATTTGAAGAATGAACAGTAGCCCATCAAGTTTGATGGGCTACTGTTCATGAGCCAAAAAAAAAATTGAGGTATAGAGAACCTGTTGGAGCATGAATAGTAGCATATATTATCTATATTTTGGCTATGCATACTCTATTGGAGATGCTCTAATGGTAAATTATCAAAAGAAACCTAAAAAAAAAAATAAGGTTGTAAGTTTTGTAATGTTAATAAGAATAATGTTATGTTTGGTAATAGTTTTTGTTTTCTATTTTCAAAAACTTGTTTTTGAGAGTATAAAGAAAAAACAATTTTCTTGTATTTTTTAAATAAAAAATATGTTTGGTTAGTTGAAATTAAAAAAATAGCTTTTTTGAAGAAAAAAAAAGGAAATACTAAAATATGTTGTTACTAGGATTTGAACTCTAGTGCTAATTCATTAAATGAGTCAGATTCATTAAATCAGATGCGTATTTTCATTGACTTTTAAAAATTAGAAACTAAAAACAACATTTTGCATGTTTGCAGTTTCCTTTACAAATTGAGTTTTGAGAACAGTTTTTGTTTTCTGTCCATTTTGAGTTGCCAAATAAGTTTTTTAGTCTTAAAAATATAAAATTGTTTTTGGAAATAGAAAATAAAGGGGAAAACAGTTACCAAACATATCCTAAATATAACTTAAACCATCTAAGAGCTTTATTACTCAATGACATTGCATGAAGTTATAATGATGACATTTAGGGTTGGAATCCAACTCCTTCGCTTAGATGTATTAGAAAATAACTTTAACCTAATTCATATTAAGAAAACACAGGTCATATGTTTAATATGAGAATAGATGGATAAAAGGAAAATATGAGCTGTCTTAATTATAGTCAACCTCCTAGAATTAGTAAGAAATAAAGACCCATAATCAACGCCTAATATCTTGTCAATTTAATTAATGTCATTATTATGGCGTAATAGACTCTTTGGCAAACAGGTGGGTTTAGGCTTAGTTATTTTATATTAACACTCACTTTTGTGGTTATTATTTAACGTGGGACTCAATAATAAATTAAACACACCCCTTACAGGTGAATACTCCAACATTTTATAAAAATAAAATAATAAAAATAAACTACATCAAATGAACACTAACGGTCTATATAGTATAGTTCATGAGGTGACTTATTTTATAAATCAACTTATGTAAAGCTTTATAAATGCTCATTTTTTCCAAGTGAAATTGTATTTTATTTTTTATTCAACTTTTTTTTTTAAAAATAAATGAATGAAAATAATTTATCCTGAACACATACTAAGAATGTTTATTTATTTATTTTATATGTGTAGTTGTAATTTGAGTTTTGACTAGTGTTATGAATGTGTGATGCATAGCTTAATCAAGAAACATATCATATTATATACCATATAATATAAATTTCTTTGAATGAATACTATATAATAAAAGTAGAGTTTTAGAAATCATATTATGTCCAAGCAATACACAAATTAATCAAAAATCATTCCATATTATAATAAATGTTGGATACTAAAAACTCTGGTTACACCAAATTACTATCTTTCTATGCACTAAGTGACCACCATTTTTTTTTTTAAAAAAAATTGTAAATTAAATAATTCCCCAATAGTTATGGATGGTTTCAAATTAAACCCTAAAATTTAAAATTTTGTTATTACAATTGTGATCTTTTTAAATCATTCCAATTCACACCATCAATGAGCCACAATTAACTGAAAGTGATAGAATATGACATAAAATGAGATTAGAACCTATTTGAGCACCCCAAAAAAAAAAAAAATCTATGCCAAATTATAAAACCTCTACTATACGATATGAAAAATGTGAAATTATAAAATAACGGTTAGATATATTTATTTACACTGATCATAACATTCATAATAAAATTTATATTATATAATCTCATGTCAAAAATCATATACTATTTAACGAAATATGTGTCCTCCACATTGTGATTATGGCAAATGGACACTCCTTCTGATGGGATCCAGTGCATTAGTATTGGTATGATCGCACTCTTTTTTTTTTATAATTTTTTTCTCTTTATCTCATGTGGCATATTGTAAGTATATTAAAAGTTAAAATAAATTTAAAAGAAGCTTTAATTCTTTATTTTAAATATTTATATTTATATTTTATTTTAAGATTTGGCTTTAAACGTGGAAACCCATTAAAAACAGAAAAGTGGGTTGAGAAAAACATTAGGCTTATGATTTCAAATAAGTCTTTATTTTTACCCCCCCAAAAAAAAAAAGTTTTTAATAAAGGATAGACATTTGGGTAAGGACTTTTTTAGTTTTTTATAGTGGAAAAACTGTGTCACAAAAAATGTAAAAAGTTTAGCATAATATACGGTGTGTATGATTTTATGCGGTTGTAAAGGTGATTCAAAAACAATCTCCGTGGTAAAAAAAAACAATCTCCAAGATTTTGTGGGTGATCTGATCTCTAGGGTTTCAGGGCGGTTGTAAAGGTGATTAAAAAACAATCCCCAAGATTTTGTGGGTGATCGTGATCTCTAGGGTTTCAGAGAAATTTGTCAAAAATAGAATAACCAAGAAAAAGCACTAAAAGCAAAGTGCTCTATAACGTCCTATTGACCGAAATGGAAGGACGACGTCTCATCATGGATATAGAAGAAGACAAATTTCGCTGACAGACTTCTCAAACCCTAATTACCAATCCCTTTTTTTTTGGATTTGATTTGTACCAATCCCTATACATTACTGAATATCTCTCTCTCTGCCAAGTTTAGGAGGTGTTTGTAGGGTCTACCCCATGTGAGGGGAAAATACATGCAACGAAAATCGCATGTATTTTCTCCAAGTTTAGCTAGGGACAAAATATTTTTCCATCAATGATCTATATTCTATGTGGTGCACCGTCAAATAAAGAGTAAAAAGCATGCTTGGAATATGTAGCTGATTGATCCACTGAAATAATCAATTATCTAGCCATAATAGTATGGGGTAGTTAGTCTTCCCAGTTCCCAACATCTCTATGACAGTATGCAATTACAAAACTGATGAGACTGTACAATGATTATCGTTTCACACATGCATAAAGTTCTTCAAACTTTCTATAAAAAAATTTATTTCTTTTCTTTTCTGTTTGGATGCCAAAAATAATTTACTGATTAAGTTAGTTAATTTCTCTGCATGTTCATCATTATTTTTGTAATAAGTGATACAAAAATACAGAAAAATAATTAGTAATGTATAAAACTTTCACTTTTATTGTGAGAAAAATAACTGATTATATCAATGGTGTATATTCATATTAATATTAAAATTATGTTCTCAATTATAAATGAACTTGTAAGACAAATAGAATGTACTCTCAATTAACAAACTTTTCAAGTAGTAAATAATGTGTATATCCACATTAATATTAAACTTATGTTCTCAATTATAAATGAACTTGTAAGACAAATAGAATGTACTCTCAATTAACAAACTTCTCAAGTAATAAATAATGTGTCCACACATTCATGTTTCTTTCTTCTTCTTATCATTTTCTTATTAAAAAAAAAAATTTAGATGGTGGGGAGTTCCATGGACAAGGTTTTTGGAGGAGCTAGAAAATTCACTTTGGATTGAAACATGCGGTGCACCTGTGGTTCAAGGGCTGTACTTTCACCAAAAAGTCAAAAACTCTACTTTTTTTTTTTTTTTTTGAGAAAAAAAAAAAAAAAAAAAAAAAAAAAAAAAAAAAAAAAAAAAAAAAAAAAAAAACTCTACTTTGTTGCAGGAGAGGCACAATATTTAGCTGAATAAACTTAAGTATATAGTGTCACCTACTTTTTCTGCAAGTCGATTTTAATCCATAAACGGCATTAGCACACAGTCTTGAAAAGTTCATCCTTAATTTTCCATGACATTAAAGAAACGAAAACGATAGCAAAAATATGTTTTATGATGACTGCCCACTTAATTAACCAACTAGAAGATACACAATTTATTGAGCAAACTTTTTATGCAGCCTGGGTTGCAAGAATATTTTTTTATACAAACCAATATGTGACGGTTAAAAAAATTATTCATATGTAATTGTGTATTATATAAGTGAGTCATGTGACTCATTAAAAATGTCACTTGACTATTTGTCTGGAATGGATATTAACTTTATTTCTCTCTACATAGGAATGCAGGAAATGCCACTCAAATCTCAACCTATAAGTCATTGGCATGATCATATAAATACTGTAAGCGGTGAACATAAGATTAGGAATTTTTGTCATAGAAGTTTTGGTAACATATTTGGTACGAGAAAGTGAATTTTAAAAGGTGAGGATTTTGTAGAAAAAGTTTAGGACCACAAAATTTTTCACAATTTTTTACCACAACTATAATGTTGCAATGTGATTAATGAAGAAAAAATGATGGGTTTATGTATACGTGATGATACTCACAATCTATCACGTCAAAATTGTGGCAAAAAAATTGTGAAATAATTTGTGGTCCTAGAACTACTCGATTTTGTATGTCTTGAAATAGAATATTATAAAATAAAATCAAGATATTAAAGAACAGTACATATAACTAGTTTTAATTTTTTTTTTGGTTTGGCAACTTTTCTTTTTCAAAAAATAATTCAAAATGATTCAAGATAAATATCCTTTAAAAATTAGTTTTAACTTTATTTACGTTTTTTAAACTATATATGTATTCCCTACAAACTCAAGTTTTTGAAGTTCTGCTGTTTTCGCATGCATATTCCCACCAACATCTGGTTATAAATTTGTAATGTTGACATACCTGTTTGTTAAAATTGGTTATGATATGATTCTAGTTAAATTTAATGTAAAATAAGTAAATTTCAAAATTTAACTGGTTTTTTTTTTTTTCCCAGTTTGTATCAGAATTAAACCAGTCCTATAATTTACCAAAAACCACCTTAGATATAAAAACCCAATGCTTTCTATGAAAATTTAACCTCTTCGTAAAGGAATTCTTTCTATTTCCTTTTGGAGAGGAGCAGATGACTTCTAAATTTTAAACATTCCTCATAATAATTATGTTATATTAATATGTGTGTATGAATTATGATGCACAAATTAATTAAATTTTTATATATAAATTAGAGATAATATTTTACTAATTA
The DNA here is from genome assembly GCA_030021035.2 of Notholithocarpus densiflorus. Classification (NCBI taxonomy): domain Eukaryota; kingdom Viridiplantae; phylum Streptophyta; class Magnoliopsida; order Fagales; family Fagaceae; genus Notholithocarpus; species Notholithocarpus densiflorus. The sequence continues at coordinate 1,223,074 of JARYZH020000092.1, read as the reverse complement.
CTTGACAATAAAATTGAAAGTAAAAATAAAATAAAAATACTGTCTTAAGTTAAATGACGAAGCACATCATATAAAGAATTTTTTTTTCAAAAGTAGAAATTATAGTAGATTATTAATATAATTTAAAATAAATATCAAAAATTATTTTTAAATTTCTCTAAAATTTTAATAAAACTTTAATAATAAAGTTTTACCTGTAATAAACTATATTAATAGTTAGTGAATCGCACAACGAAATCACAGTGTATGATGTAAGGTAACATGTGCATATATATGTTAATTAGTAAACTACATGTTTTTTTTTTTTTCCTCTAGTCAACTAAATTTTAAAAATACATTTTTATAATATGTTACATTTATATGATTACACTGAGCATTACATGTAAAACCTAACTCCTAATATATAATAGTAAGTGCTTATGATGATGTGATATCACGGATATGTAAGCATTCCTCTTTTCCCCCTCTTAATTGTGTTATTTTGGGCTGAGAGATGGCATTATGATTATTATTAACTAAGTCCTTTATAAATCGTGTATATTATTATTATTATTATTATTATTTGTTTCACTTATTTTAATTTGGACAATTGCAATTCAGTGTTGTTCTACATTTCTTTGCACTTTTCTTTTCCTGTCATTGTTGGATTTAAAAGAAGAAATAAAGCTATCAACTCCCTTTATTGAAGAACCCCTATTCCAGTGGCTACAGCAACGATTTGACAAAGGTATATGTTCAGCGCATATGGAAATGAAATTATGAGATGTTTTGTTTATATTTGTGATCTTTCTAAGTCTTTGAATTTGGTTTGTAATGTTTAATTAGAAGTGGTAGTAATTCTTATCATTGATACGAGATTTTGATTATTATTTCCTATTGACATAAGCTTGGAGTTAGACAAACCACGTTAGATATTATTAATTATACGGCATGTATATTTTCACTTTTTTTTCATGTGAATGCACTTTTGTTAATTTCAAATTCTAGCAAACTCTTAGGAGAAAAGAGAAGCATGAGCATATTGCCACTGCGTGAGAATTTGTCTGAGAGCATCATGTGTGCAATGACCATAGTGCCTGCATGGATAGCCAATGTGAAGTTATAGCTATAGTGAGCTTATTTTCAACATAGGAAAAAAAATTTACTGCCTCATGACTCGATGGAATTCAGAAACCATTAAGAACTGACACATTACCAAGCTTTAATAAAACCAAGTTTTAACAAAGATTTCGTAAAACTAATTCACACAAGTTCATACTTATAGATTTAGGTTTACATGGAATTTTACTTCAGTTAACTTAGCCTTGTATATACATATAGTGAATGCGGTTTTATAGCCTTTAAATCAGCTGCAATAATACAACATGATCATGTCAATTATATTGACTGCGACTTGGATTTCTAAAGTACGCAATCATATCATCAATTAACCAGCATTATCCAATTACCAGCCAATGGCGAAGATAACCATAACTTTAGTTTTTCTTGGTTCTTAATTTTAGATACATATATATTGCTGTCTGGCCAAACTGTGTCATGATCATGGGTGATTGAGAGTTTTTGGATTAACCTTATCCGATAATTAGATGTAGAATTTCATGGCACATATGGTAGCCAATGAAATTAGTGTCAACTAATCCAAAGGGGTATGTAAATTGACAAGCTGACTCATAAATCTCAAAAATGAACAAGAAAAATCTTTAAAAAAAAAATCCAGATAATAAGATAATTCTTTGGACAAATCATAAATTTGGTCAACAAATCAATTACAAATCCTAGCAAAACAAATCACAAAAACCCAATGACCTTTATCCAATTTCTCCCTCTTATTTGAGAGCTCTATGCCCCTCTCAAATGACTCCATCCCATAGTTACAGAGACAACTCCTATACCACTGATCTTTCCATCTACACACCAGTTAATCACCAACAGCTTGGATTAGTTGGTATTTTTAACTCAACCAATGGAAAAAATTTATCTATTTTTTGAATGGTAGATTTTTTTTTTTAATGTTTTATTAACTTTGGGACACACTTGGCATGTATGCATAAATGGTAATACATGTGTGAAATAACAATTTATTGTTTTGTGCCTTACCTAAATTGCCACCAAAGCATGTGTGTGATTAGTCTATTGGTAATAAACTTTGTGCCTTAACTTAATTAATGTAATGATGGGAAAAACTTTATTATTTACTTTTTTTTTTTTTTTTTTTTTTTATACAAGATAGAATTTCTATTCTAGCCTAATCTAAGTGTAAATGTGTGTGAAGCTCCCTCCTGGAGACTTGAACCCCGGCCCTTGCCTTCCACATTCCACAAGCACTTATACTTGTAAAGTGACCACACACCAAAGGAGTGCAGTGGTTATTATTTACTTAGTTAAAGACTCAAAGTTAGCGTCCATTATCATGTGATTATTTAATAGATCTCTTTTAACTTTTTTTATACTATTTTTTCAAACTTGCAATTTTTCAATGGAAAAAAATCTCAACCTTACCAAGACAACAATAATTGTCTCACCCTTTTTTTTGCTGAATATTAATGCATGATATTTATTAATCATTATTTTAGCTGTTTTATAAATATAATGTTTGACATGGATTTGAACTTTTAACTATAGTTTTTTGTATTTTTTTTATAGAATCTTTTTACCATATATATAGCATTATGAAGTTATTAGTTATAGAATTATGTGAAAAGAGTAAATATTTTTTTTTAAAATTTATAATGTTGATAGAATAAAGAATTGGACTAATCTTGGTCAAACCTTGAAAATATTAGGACGTGCCAATTGACTTACAAAACTCTTAATTATAAATTGTCATTTATGATTTTTTTTTTCAAAATAAAAAATACAAAGAATTAAAAAATTAATGCTAATAATGCATCGTTGTCAACCTCTAATATTGATATTTCAATTTTTTAAAATCTTTGAAAAAAGAACTTCAGCCCCCCCTAAGTTTAAATCCTGGTTCCGAACCTGAGCAAAGTTATTGGTATTAATTTTTATATGATGCAATTACATTAGTTTTGTTTGACTAAAACCTTATTTATTGAAATTAATAAAAATATAATTGTATCTAAAAATTAAAAAATTGAAAAAAGTAAATAAAAGGCTAATAAACTATTGAAAAAAAATTAATTCAAACAAAAGTCACTCATTAAATAATAATAATAATAATAATAATAATAATAATAATAATAAACTACTTGCATTGCAGCTACTTATTATTAAAAAAATAATAATATAACGTGTGAAAGTAGTCTATTTATGCAACATATATAGACAAAAGTCACTAACTTTATCTGGTCAAAAAACTTTTTTAATCTTATCTTGCTTTGAGAACGATCGCTACTCTCATGGGAATAACTATAATTTTCTATGAATTAAATAGCCTCCAAAGTTTTTTTTGTCTCTTTAAAATTTTAAAAAAAAAATTGTAAATATATACTATTTATTTTCACTCTTTTATTTATATAATTTTATGGCGATTTGATTTAAACCTAACAGTTTTGGAAGATAGCACATATTTAAATTGAAACCGACCAATTCAAATAATTTTGGCTTTAGCATGCGCTGTAAATTGAACTTAAGAGGCTTTCATTCGATTGAAAAGGACAAAATTAGCCCAAGAAGACAATAGGGAATTAAAATTTACTGGAAGAAGTTGCAGACAATACTGTCTATGTCTGGACATTTTCTCAATTTACAAATTAATGTGACTCAGTCTACATTAATAGTGCTTGGTTTCTTTTTCTTTTTCCTTTATTTATTTATTAATTGTTGTTTCTTTCTTTCCGTGCGTTATCATGACTATGCCAAAGTGACTGGATTTAGTCAAGGTCTAAATAATTTATATTAGGCAATAACAAAAAAAATTTGCTCCATTAAAGCCTGATTACCCTCTTGCATGTCAAATCTGTCGATAGATACCAATGACTAAAAAATTGAAGGTTTCAATGGTTGTCATTGCACAATTGCAGTTTCACACGTTACTCATGGTACAGTAGAACTACTTGCATTGCAGCTATTAGTAAGCGATTAGATGGGTTTATTTTCAACAGTTTGTTTTATTTAATGTATAGAGTATAATCATCTTTAAAAAAAAATGAAGTTTAAAAAAATTATATATCCTCTTTTGAGGTGAAAATAAGCGAATCGAGAAGAAACCTGAGAACATAATATTATAACTCACCTCCCCGATTTTATAGGATATGTTATCATAGAGCCAATTCTGATTTCATTAAAGTTTTTTTTTTTTTTTTTTTTTTTTTGGGGTGTGCGCGTGCGAAAAGCACTATTTACCAACCATATGTGAGTTTAAGACTACAAAATTCCAATAGAAGAAATGGGAAAACAACTAATATCTTTGTAGTTCAACTAATTGACATCTTTTAGTGTTTCCAATAGAGATATCCAAAATTTAAATCTCCCCTCTCTCATCTCCCATCTCCTAACTATCAAATTTTTTTTTTTTTAAAAGAGAGAAAGTTAATAAAAATCAATACAAATTAAATTATCAATTCAGAATTTTGTATGCTCTTACAACGGATTGTAAGGAGCTAATAATGAGTAGGACTTCCAAACTTGGATTGTAGATTGTTTTGGACAGATGGATTGTTGTGCATATGCTTTAGGTGTGTTCGGTTAGTAGGAATCTGAGAATTTAAAATTATGGTTTTACGGTTGACTAATATTGTGGGAGTTTAAAAATCTTGGAATTATCTCATTTTCAACCATAAATGAGATTCTAAAACCTCATCTAACCGACTTATTTTTTTTATTTATTTGAATCTCACACATCTTGCACTTAGAATTGTTGCAAATCGCACCTAAAACTATTCAACATTCTTTGTCATGTCTCACCTTCCATAATAATCACATTGATTTTTTTCCTTGTTAAACTTACATTACCACTATGTTTGGTTTGAGGGATTTGAGGGAGAAAGAAAAATAAGAAGAAAGAATGGAAATAAATTATTTTGTTTGGTTACGATGGATTTAGGTGAAGGAAAAGAAAATGGAAGGTGAAAGTAGTTGAAAAACAAGCTTTAGGTAGTTTGGAGTTTATTGACTAAGGATGGGTGAGGGGTGAAGCTTTGCTGAAACTTGGTATTACTTGATTTCTGTACAGGGATAGTATAGCATTGTGCTAGGTGACAATAAGCACTCAGAAGCTTAATTCTATAAGAAAGCAAGAATATTTGTAGTTCAATTGTGAGAAATTTCATACCTTCTTCTAGGAGGGTGGGGGTATTTATATCCTCTTAAGTACATGCAGAAATGGGAAACCATCATGGTTCTTCTTAACCATTTTTTATTGGAAGTGATAGATCATACTTAGGGTCCATTTGGGAACAGTTTATTTAGCTGAAACTGAAAACTTTTTGCTGAAAGTACTGTCGATAAAGGTAAAAGTTAGCTAAAATAGTATAGTGAGACCTATGAATAGTATCAAAAAGTGTAGTGAAACCCATGAATAGTAACAAAAATAAGCTAAATAGTAAAATATACTGAGTAAAACTCTAATGTCAAAAGCACACTTTACAAGATTTAGCACCTTCCCTAAGTGGTTGGAAAATCCACTGGGAAAATACTACATCACATTTTAATACTGATGGGAAGGCTTGTGGTAAGGTGGGTGGCACAATTAATGTGACTTTGATTGACGTAACCATTGGAACATCTTTCCGGCCCTCAGGCAGGTTTTGCATACCAACCGCAAAGTTAGCAGAATGCCCATCAATGCATACTAACCACCCACATAGGAATTTGTTTTCCTTCATGGCCCACCATTTTCTTTGCTCCCAAATAGTAGGAAATGGAGAGAGAAGAGAATGTTCTTATGGTGGGACCCAACAATAAGGTATATTTCCTTCCATTTCTTCCTTACAAACCAAATAATTAATTGAAAGTAAAAATGTTATCTTTCTCTTCCCTTTCCTCTATCCTCTCTTCCCCCATTCCTTTCCCTTCCCTATCCCTTGTTTGTTTAGACATCGTGTAAAATTACTGCTGACCTTGTTTGATGTGTATGCTGAAGTTTCATATAGAATCTGTGAAAACAACAGAGGTGCTCATTGCCTGGCCAAACATGCACGAAATGTGGAAGATATGAAGATGATAGCCCCTTTGTCTGTACATTGAAAGTTAAATGCAACTTTGTTGACTTTTTTTTTTTTAATAAAATAATTATAATTTTTTTTTCAAGATTTCTAAAGATACTTTCTTAGTACCTACCAAACACTAAGATTTACTAATTTAAAAAAAATTAAATTACGTTTAAACCTACAATAAAGAGAGAAGAAAGAAGAAAAAGAAAAAGATCATCATGTATAACATTTTCCTCTCTTCTTGTCGGGCCAAAAAAATAGAAGGGGGGGACATAGCGTAACATTGTTAATAGTACCTAACATTATAGGCTTACAAAAGATAATGCAAACTTGATGGGTAAAGCCCCAAGCTTAAATCAGCAATTTAGCCCAACAATTGGGCCAGCCCAGCTCCACCCAGCCCAGAACTAATTTCATTCCACCATCCAACAAAAGAGGGTGTAATTATCAAGAATTTTCATGATATTTTTTCCTTTTTACAACCCAAAAATAAATAAAAAAAAGAAAAGAAGAAGAAGAAGAAGAAAAAGACCATGTATAACATTTTCCTTTCTTCTTGTCAGGCCAAAAAAATAGAAGGGTATAAAATTACATTTTTTTGATAATCATTACATTTTACTGGTATAACATACATTATAGGCTTACAAAAGATTGTGCAAACTTGATGACTTGATGGGCAAAAGCCCCAAAGCTTAAATCAGCAATTTAGCCCAACAATTGGGCCAGCCCAGAACTAACTTCACTCGACCTTTTGACATATCTTCAAAATGCCACCCACACCCACTGTTGCCACGTTTTCTAAGGCTGTACTTTGAAACTCTTCTTGTCTAAACTCTTCAACTCCATAGTCAGTGGTAATAAGAAAGAAGCTTGTCGGTTGGCTTGTTTCCGGTGATATCTCCAAAGGGACAGATGGCATTCTTTAGCTTGAAGATGGTGGGGGGCCCACTTCCTGTAGGGCTTGGAGAAAAACACATACCCACAAAGACATCTATTCCTCTTCTTCAGGTTATTCAAAGTCCACACTCAAGCTCTCACATAAATTGAAGTTGCATCAATTTGCTTACTCTAATTTAGTAATTGGGTTACTGGGTCCTGATTTTTTTTACCATTTATTTGAAACATATACTATGCTATTTAGCTAGCTGCACTTTTTTTTTTTGGAACTCCATTTTCTGTGCGAAGTTCAGTGATTTAATATTTCTATGTTTTTCACTGTAGAAACGATGTGCTATAACACTTACCATTGATGGGATGTTTGTGAAGCTCACAACTTGAAAGGTTAATTAGGTGATGCTCTAGTGTGTAAATGCATTCTTTGGGTATGTCTTAATGCTTTGAGTATAGTATGTGATGTATGTAGATAATAAGTAGATTTGTGGCTTTTCCTTTGAAAAGTTGTAAAGTGTGAGTTGGAACCAGTTGTCAATAGATTCCCTAGGAAAATGTGCTTTTTTGTTCGCGGATTTTGGGAGAGTTTGTTGGTAGACAGTCTTACCTCCAATTTTGAGAAGGCCAATTCCTGGTGTTGTTGACGTTGAACATGTGATGTATCGCTTTGGTGGAGGACACTTGCCATTGCACCAAGGTCAGACCTTTATAGTGTTATTCTCAAGCCCTGCCCACCCAACAAAGAGAAATAACTCCTAGGTAGTTTAGGCAGTTAACAATGTAGGATTCACCAACATCTTTTTCTCATGATGTACTGTTTTGTTTTCTATGCTAAGTAAATTGAGAATAAAAGGAGAGGAAGATGAGCCCTACAAGCATAAGTCCCAGCCCACCCAAAAAGGAATTTGAGATTGCATTGTAGTTGCACTATCTTAGTGACTAATTTTCAAATTTTGAATTTAGTTGTACCATTAAGTTCCATTTATTTTTTTGGTCAAAGCCTTTAAAATGACAAAAATATGCCCTGAATGATAGCTTCTTCAATCTTACCATTGTCAGATTTATTCCTCTAGTGTCAAGACTAGAGAAACTATCATTGAAATCATTAACGAGGGACTTCAATGATAAATTAATGCCCTACAAAAACTTTAAATTTTCTACCTAGGCCTATAGATTAAGCTGGCAGCTCGATATACACTTCAATTTTTTTAGGAGCTATAATTTCGGTCAAGGCTCTATGAGTTTTGTTTGTGTAGTGGTTTATGAAAATTGAGTTCTCATTGATGGGATATTTCTGAAATTCATAAATTGAAAGGTGCATTAGGGTGATGATTAATAGTGTAATGTAAATAAATTTATGTGGGTTATTTGGCCAACCCTCAATAGATTCACTAGGGGGTTTTAACTACTAGAAAATTGGTTCAATTGGCTCTGAACCAAATCTGAGAATTGGTGCTAGCCACATTATCCTACCCTTTTTTTTAATCACATTTTACAGCATTTCAAGGAAACTTGATCATGACCTTTCTATGATGTTGCATTGTAGTTGCACCATATAGTAAGTGTTTTTTAATGTCTTCTTCAGTCTTCGCATTCTCAGATTATTCTCGGATTGATTCCCCAAATGCTAAGATTGATGAAGCTATCATTTAGAGAAAAAAAGGGGCAATCAGAGAGAGAGAGACATCTGCAAAAACCTGAACTTCAAACCAGACCTATAGATTAGGTAGGCAGCTCAACATTTGCTTGTGTTTAGCCAGTTTAGGAGCAGCAATCTTGGTTTAGGCTCTTTGAGTTTTATTTTAGTGGTTAATGTAATTGTTTGTCTTTCATTTTGAGTTGTTTGTAACTGCTGCTGCATCTGGTTTTGCAGCTTGCACTTCTGTAATTTGGTTTGAATGAATTTGCTTATTCATCAAAAGAAAGGAGAACAAGGATTTAAGAAAAGAGGGAAAAAAGATGCCTCTTGAGTAGAACTAAAATGAAGTTGTATTTGTGACTAAACCTCTAAGTAAACTATCACTTATTTTCCTAAGAAAAGATGGAAGAAAGAAAACAACAATTGCTTGTTTTGTTCACTTGCTTGCAGCCCTTGTGCACGTGCTAGGGTACTCCGAATGTTTTTCTATGCCAGTCAATTGGGCTTGGTTTATGTGAGGCTATACACATCCAGGGTATTTTGGGTGCACATGAGGTTACAATTTTTCAGTTATTTTAGTTTGAACTAGTAAGAAAACTTGCATTATTAAGTGGATTGCACCTGTTTTAGAAAGTTAATAAAATCCAATTTACTAATATATGAATATTCTATTTGAAATGGCAGATGTTTATCATAATTTCACAATTTCATATACTTATACAGTTTATTTTGATAAAAAAATTCTTTGGAAGTCATAAGATGTTATAACACAATAATTATCATTGCCTCCTGCCTTTAACAAGGTTATTACCCAAGATTAGATGTGCCAATGTCATCTAACAGCAGTGTGTTAAGACCCTAATTGAGTGTATATAGTAAGAGAAGTTGTGAGTGCTGTACTGTATAAGTCCCATAGTTAGTTTTTTTTTTTTTTTGAGAAAAGTCCCATAGTTAGTTAGTTGGTTAGTAATCAGTTAGAATAACTAACTAACTGAAAGTGAGGCCATGTTCTTAATTCCTTTCCTCTGTTCCTATCTCTATCTTCTTTAGGAGGTCATGTTCCCTCGAAGAAACCAAAGTCATAAACCTTATCAATTCTACCTTTTCCATTACCAAAACAACTTAGAAGTGAGGCCGTGGTAAGGTTTTTAGAGGTTTTGGATTCTAATCTTATTATTGACTGCAAAATAGTCAAAATAAGATGGGTTGCATATTGTATTCATGCATGCCAATCAATACACTATAACTTACTATAAGAAATTATAAAAATCATAATGAAGTGGGGTCAACGCACGTTTTTGCATAGTGTTGAGGTTTATATTTTAAAGTTAATAGCCCATTCAATATCCTCATATGCTGCAACTGGTGTGCCTAATTTGTATAATTTTTGAGACTATCCAATATGAGACCACAATATATATAACTACATGCTATGATTATGTTGCCATTTTTATATCCTCCCATCACTCTTGGACACGCTTTTCATGCTTAATATTATTAATTTTGAGTACTTATCATATGTTTCCCCCTCGAGTTAAGATGCTCTAAAACAAACTCTTGGAACAAATATCTTTCAACTTCTTCCCTGATTTTTTCTTGTATCAATCTTTACTTGCCTATGTGCAAAAATGTATGGTATTATGATTGACGTATTAAACTAGTATAGCCTTAGTATGGAATGAATTTATTTAAAAAGCAGTACCAAATATATGTTACCTGCAGTTTAAGTTGTTCTTATAGAATTCAGTATTATGTTCTTCAAGTTTCTAAAGAGCTTTTCAGGTATAAGTTTCTTGAAGTTGTCTTCACCATTATTGCAGTCTCTTTCTTGAACAAACTTGCAAGGGGCATGAATACCATAGCTAAATAGCCAATACTATGCTGTATGCTGTACTTGTAATGCTTAAGACCACTTTTGGTTGGAGATAATTAGGGTTTGTACAGAGCTTTTTCAATTTATTCAGAATTTTTCTTTCAACTCTGTTTGCAGTTGAAAAGTGAGAAAGGATGGAAAACAGAAGTTCCGACAAACTTGAGTGTTTCACGAAGAGATATGATGATATATTTGACTGCTGGGATTTTGAGTGGTCCAACAGAGCCTGTTGAAGCACGTGTTGTGAAACCTGAGATCAGGAGAAAGATCAGGGAAAAACTTGATATGCTTAGGGAAAAGGCCGGCTTATCAAAACCAAAAAATGAGAACGGGACGAAGACACCCCCAGCACCACCATCAGCAAAGGAGAAAGAGCTTTCACTCTTGCCGCCACTGCCAATACCATCTCCAAATTCTAAAAAACCTCTGGTGGAAGCAACTCTTCCCTGACCACAAGACAGTAATGACACTCCATCCTATGATCCTTTGTTGAATTCTGAATGATGGCTTTGTTCAAAAGTTAAGCTTTTCGTTTATCTTAACTTCAGACTATGAATAACAATTTACAAACCACCAAATTGACACTTCTAGTGCAGAACCCATTAGTTTTGTGCCGTTCCAAATGGCCTTGATGAAGCTTTGGTTGCCTAATCTTAGCTTCAACTACTAGCAAGCAGGTCCTAAATCCTAAAAACATTAGATGCAAGTCTATAACTTTGATTTGGCTGGGCTGTTGTTCTCTTGTTTAATTCCCCAAAACATAGAGTAATACATAAGAAACCAATCCATACCTGGATCTTGCTGTGCTAACTTTAGGAGAATGATTCCGGTGTCACCAAAAGTATTCCAAAATCATCTGTCTCACATTGCACAGAGTTGATCTTAGTAGATCATGAAACATTACAGTAGTTGATCCTAGTAGATTACATATGCAACACATATTTGTTACTATATGCACTTCCCCGCTCATCTGCATATAGATAATTCATCAAAGTTTATTGAAACTTTAATTGCATAACAAACTGATATGTTATTGAGACATCTTTTTTATGTATCACAACAGTGGTTTGTGTGTTAGCATGTAGTCAAGACTGCCAGAATCACCACTGGATTTGCATTGTTCATGCCAAATGAAGTTTAGTAGTAGACGGCATATAGCAGCATCTTAGGCTAGCATCACTGCTTGTACATGCATCTCCTTGTTTGAGGCTTCTCTACCCATGTTGTAGTTGGATTTGTAGGATATATTGCTCTAAGACGTGCGCTGTACTGTGATTTCACTAAACTCAATTGGCAAGATATTTAAGTTGGACCTAGCCAAGTTGGTTGTACTCAATGCACAAAGCGGCACAAGGCTCCTACGTTTACAGGGGTCTAAAAGAGGTGGTTGGAAAGCTAATTTTCAAAATTGAATATTTAACACATCAATCGCAAAGTTGGGTATCAAACTTTTTCTCTTTTTTACCATGAGTTTGGTATTGACATTACTTACAAATAATGCCCTCCTCCCTAAATGAGATTTTTGTGGGCACAAGGGTTGGGTCCACAAGTGCATTGACCCATTGAAATACGAATACATGACAATTAATAGACACATGTCTTAATCTCAACGGGTCCAGTGTACAAGAGCACCGGACCCAAACTAGTTCATTTTTGTGGTACTGCAAAATTGACAAGTCCGATTGTGCATTAATTTATGGCTTACACATAATATCCCCAAAAAAACAAAAAAAAACCTCCTTTGATTCCAAAAAAACTTAGATTAAGGGAAATATTACAAACTACATTATCTTAATTCAGTGGTACAAATCAAACAAAAACAAACAAACAAAAAAACTAAAAACTCAATTGGTCAAAACTCAATTGGTCTTCTTATCCATGTTCCTAACAAGCTGTTTCATCTGAAACCTCCAAAACAAGAAATAAGCCAAACCCAAACCAACCAAAACATAAACCCAAACCTTCTCATCCTCACCCTCTCTCTCAGACCTCACTTCCTCAATCCTAAACCCCTCTCTCCCTGAAACCCCATTGAAATGTCCCTCCAACACATGCCCGTACAACACGTAAGCCCTGTCCTCCGCACCCACCGCCACCGAGGACGCAAACCCTTCCTCGTCGAGCTCAACCTCGTCGAACACCACACCTTCCGCCCAACTATCCTGGCTCTTCAAAAACCACAGCTTCTTGTGGGACACCACCAAAACGACGCCGTCTCTTCGTATCGCTATCCCATCAGCAAAACTCAAATCTCTGTTCAACAAAACCTGCCTGGCAGTCCCGTCGTCCGCGTCGACCTTGTACATCTTGCCCGTATTGGATTGCACCACCAACAAGTACCCCTTGCTGACGTAAGCGATCCCGTTTAGCCCGCAGAAACTAAACGGTGCGTTTTTGTCCACGTGTTGGGCAGTGAAGGCCTTGGATTTCGACAAGATAGACGGCTCTCCTTCCTTGTTGACTTTCCAGATGAAGTTCGAGACCGAGTTGGTTACGTAGGCGTTTCCTTCGAAATCCACCGCGACGTCGTTTGCTGTCTGACGTGTCGTCGGTGGTGTCGTGGCGGTGACGTCATCGTCTTCGAGGACGGAGAGGAAGATGCGGCGTCGTTTTTTGAGGTCGTAAGAGGCTAAGGCGGTGAAGTGAGGGAGCGGATCGGCGGCGGTGATAGCGGCGAGGAGGCGTTTGTTGACGGTGTCGACGGCCAGGCCCAAAACGGTGGCGTTTTCGGGGAGGTCGAGGTCGGAGATTAGAGTTTCGACGACTCCGGCGTCGGAGACAGACTCGATTTTGCGGTCGCGGACAGAACCTACGAGGAAGTGTTGGGCCGATGGGTCGTAGGTTAGGCCTTCAGGGTAGAGGTTCGGGGATCGGAAGGTGATGACGTGGGGCTTTCTGGCGTGGGTTTGGGAAACTGGGCCCAGTAAAAGGACGGTCAGGATTGTGAGGATCATGATCTTGATTGGGGTTTGATTGGATTTAATCAGAGCCATTTTTGGGGGATTTGTGTGTTTGAGTGGGGTGTGTACTAGTAGTACTGTGTATTAATAAGGTGGATAAGGGAATTGTTTATGGGCTTTGTTTTTTGGTTTCTTGTCAAACAAACCATATGTATCATAGAGGGAGGGATATGATTTCTTGTCAAAAAAGAAGTTGTTGTTGTTTGAATTAAGAACGAATTCTCTCAGTTGTAGTAGTTTGAATTGGATACATGTTATGTTATGGTTTTCAATCTTGTTATGGGGGATTCCTCATCCACCATCCTACACATGCATTGAAACTAATTAGTAGTGTTAAAAATTAGTGACTGTATAATAAAATTAGTGTTAATAATTAGTGTATATCCTTTTAAGAAACTAGTCTCATCACATGCGTATTGCGTGTGTGAAAAAGTTTTTTTTAATTTTATTTTAGTGGTCCTATTTAGTATTTTGTAGCAAAACAAAAATTTGTGTTTTTATTTTATATATATAATTTTTATTTTGAGAATTTAATTTATAATTAGATAAAGTAATTTAAAAATCAACAGGAAAGTGACTTTATTTTTACCAGATTGTCCTTTAATTTATTTAAACATAGGGGTGTAGGAGCATTTTTTAACCAAAAAAATGAGAAATCCAAACAAAGGAAGCTCCTTAAATAATAGTATAGATAATTGTTTCACGTGAAAGTAATGTTACTCTTAATTCACAACTATTTATTTTAGGTCGGAACAATTCACAATTTTTTTTAATCTTTTGAAAAAAAAAAAAAAATTCACTAACTTATGACCTTAATAAGTTGAGGGATAAAAAATATATTCTTACCTGTGCTCTTTATTTAAATTGGTTGAATGAATTTATCAAAAAAAAAAAAAAAAATGGTTGAATGAAGATTTTCAAGAAAAAATTTAAGTTGGTTTAATGAATGACAATTGGTGCATCATTTCATTAACAATATGAGTTTATTTTCAAATTCATATTTAATCTTAGAGGCAAGTAATTTATATGCTTAATAATTTCGCTAGTATTTCACTCCTTTAAAAAGTGAAGGGTTTGGAGGGGGTATTGTAACTTGTAAGATGTCCCTCCAAATTCCCTCAAATCCACCCCTCTTATGTCATTACATTATCATACAAAAACTTCCAGGTTAATTAGATTTTGGGCATGGAATATTGCATAGAGATTAGTAGTAAATTTTGGGTATGAAAGATTGCACAGGGATTAGTTGTAAGTTCTATCTTGAAATAACCGACACATCACACATCCCAATCATAGTATATACGAGTTTTCCTTTACAAAATCGGATTAGGTTCTCCATAATATAAATAGCAACTGTTTTCTTTTATTGAGAGATCAAAAGTCTCAAATCAAAAAGCTTATTTGTAATAGAATTTCTGTCCTCTCTTCATATTTTCAATGAAGAATACGTCTTTGTTTTCAGTCGATGAAAGCAATTTGAACTTGGCTCCTCCAAGTAGTCCTCCGCCAATGATCGTCGTGGAAGAAGAAGAAGAAGAGGAGGATGTTTATGATGATTATGACGGTGCTGTTCTTTTTATTGACTATGGTGATGATGAAGAATGTGGTGTTTATTACAACGAATCTCCCGAGGATGTTGTTGATGATGATTCTAGTGATGTAAGATTAATTGTAGGTTTGAAAGTGATGAATATTGAAGAAGGGTCATCGTTGCTTTTGGGTGGTGAGTGTGTAGTGTGTTTGGAAGACTTTCGTGTGGGGTTGCATGCTAAGCTGCCATGCTCACATATTTTTCATCAAAACTGCATTCTTCCATGGCTACCGATGAATGATTTATGTCCATTAATCTGTCGCCATAAGATGGCTTAGTTTGATAGATTCTTTGTTTGTTGAATTTAATTTTATCTCAAATTTGTCTTAGTGTTAATTTTTAGTTTGTTCTGATTAAGTGTGTGATTCTCTCAAAGCACACTCAACTGAAGCTGTGTGTGTTTAGGAAATTATGTTTTGAAGTTAATTTAACTATTACAAACTTTTTTTTTTTAATCTATTCATAGCTTGTAGAAATATCTCCTTCAGTGGTTTCACTTTGCATGTTTGATTAGCACAAAATACTTCTAAAAGGCTGCCAAGAAATATCGGATTAAAAGAAAAAGAAAAAGTAACTTGTGCAAGTAATACCCTCAAATTGTGAAAACAAATGTCAAATTTTCTACTTGCATGAACAAATCCAAGGGTACGGCTTCCTTGTGGACACAGCACATGACAAATATTTCATGTTCTTTAAGGCTCGATCATTGTGCCTACTTGCAAATATTTCATGTTGTAATTAAAAGACTATTCTCGCTTTCCTTTCCTACATACTTCTTGCCTTTCAATCTTTTTAAAGCAAGATTTTTTGCCATTGAGTCAAATCTTACATAACATGCTAAAATTATTTTTACATGATCATAACTTCCTTATCTAATTTTTTACATGAAATTGGATTCGATTTAAATAAAATCAGTTTAACACAAAGTTTAGCATATATGTATGCATACCATGAAAGCATGCTGTTGGCCACTGGGGTTTTTTGCTTGTCCTTTGTCTTTGGTGGTGCATGAGGAAATAATTAGCATTGCTAGGGGTCAATTCAAAGTTGGGAATTTCTAAATACCGTTTTAGAGTTAGACCATTCTAAACAAAATTTATATTTTGAAAACAGCGAAAAAAACAAGTT